>JAMWFC010000051.1:2385909-2524450 GCA_027475525.1 Macrolepiota albuminosa
AAGCCATCCAAAGGAGATGCTCCAGTTAGTCTGTGGCCACCGCACAAGACCTTGGCTTGCATCCTGCCAAGTATTCCCTCAATACGTGTCAGATGATGCTCTGAAATGACTGGACCCATAGTTGATTGAGGGTTCATTGCTATTGACTGTTCAAATACTATGAAACATTTTCAAAAGAGGACACCTCACGGTTTCCTATTCTATTCCTGATGTTCTCTGTCTTCTCAACCAAAGCGGACATAAATGAGTCGTAAACACCGTCCTGAATGATGATCCTTGTGCCAGACACACACGTCTGTCCTGAAGCGATAAAGGACGCAAACGCTACGCCGTTAACTGCTGATGGAATGTCAGCATCGTCAAAAACGAGAATGGGCGCCTGTTTCTCTAAAATGAACACGCATTACATCAAGAAAATGAAGAAGCACGCCTTTCCACCCAGTTCTGCTGTGAAAGAAGCAATATTCACTCCCGCTATCTGACCCACAGCACGTCCTGTTTGATTACTTGCTGTAACATCAATCTTGCGGACATGAGGGTGACTGACAATTGCTTTGCCAACAGTTGCGCCAATCCCAGGCAATACAGTGAGGACTCCAGCAGGGACTGGGGAGCATTGCTTTATCTATCTGGAATGCAAACAGAAGGACAACAGCTTACTTCCGGCTTGGGCTGCCATATCTGCAAATTCCAAGACTGTGATGGGTGCCAACTGTGCAGGCGAAAATTCAACACGAGGTTCTCAGCATAGAGATAGATACGTGCTTCAGATGGTTTTACAACGACAGAGTTCCCAGCTGCCAACGCAGGCGCAATCTTCTTAATGGCAATTAGAAGCGGATGATTGAACGGCTGTAGTTTTGGTCGATACAGTATGACGAAATTAAGTACATAGTATCTCTCACAGTTATTTGTACGACCAGACCCAATGGGACGCGTTGGACATAATTTAACAAGTTTCCCTGCGTTGGTGCTACGAAACCTTGGTACGTCCGGAGTATAGCTGCGAAATAGTCACTATATGGCTTAGTCCATGTTCCTTGCGCGATAGTTGTCGCAATGGCTTACGCACAGCCACTCAGGCAGACGGCTCAACTGTACCTTCATCTCCCGGATTGGTCGGCCTGTCTGAAGTGTTTCAATCACAGCTAGCTCGGATATCCGCTCCTCTAGCAAGCGCGCGAGCTTCGAGAGGACTTTGGACCGATGGATAGCCGGGGCCTTAGACCATATTCCCGACTGAAATGCATCCTGTGCACCGTTGATTGCGTCTTGCACAAATCCCTCTGACACTGATGCGACTCTGTTTAACACGACATAAGTATGATCATAGTCGCTGGCTAGGCACACTACTATTCACTTGCAGAGACTTTCTCCAGTTGCAGGATTGGACACAGTGAATCTGTTTATGTAGGAAATTATTGAATTTCAGCAGCCGAAGGACTCACTCTTGTCCTTTGTTGCCTAGTAAGGTTTGGCTATTTATTGCGAAGGGAGCATATCGAGCCTTGATGTGAAGTGACCGCTGTGATGTGGACAAGTTTATAGACTTCACACGGCAAAATTTTACAATTAAAACAGAACGAGACCATGACCTAGTCCATGAAGGCGAATTTACAGCCAATGACATGAGTAGTTGCAATTATCAATAACGAGCATGCCAGTGATAGACAGCGCGATGTCGTGACAGGGTCACAAGGGATCACATAACAGCGTCATAATACCGAGTGTTGAGAGGAACTCGAAGAACTCAACCTTGTGCACTTATGAAAAATATTCTCTGCTCATCGGCAAGGTTACTACTGATCATGATGGACTCGATCTAGGATGGATATACATTACGGGGTAGACATAGGAGGACGAGGAGTTGTGGGCATAAAAGACCGACTAAAAATGTCTGATTTGAGCGCCATTATCCATGAAATCAAACACACTCACCGATTCAATACAAGTCCTTTCAATGCTCTAATCTCGCGTCTGAACTCTTCCTCCGCAGGGCCGATTGATGGAGAATGTCCGCTTAAGAATCCCGCTGCACTCGATGGTGCCTGGAATGGCATGTACATCTGGGTGCTTATATAGCCAGTAAACTCTGAGAGCGCCTGTAGAGTGTGCTCGCGTGAATTATGTCTAGGCTCGGAATTTTTGGGCAGAGAAATCATGAGCTTCTTCATTGACTTGACTACTGGAGAGGGCTCCGCGGGAGCAGGATTAAGATAAGACCAACGCGTGGGTTTCTGGTCTTCCCTGCTTTCTCTTTCAGGAGTCGTACCTATAAACAGCGGAGAAGTGGAAAGCGTTTTCCACAGTAACTCCTACGTGAAGAAAAATCAATATAAGCCTCGAGGTGGCAATGACAGGAATTCGAACTTCATATATCTGCCCCTCCTCGGATACAAGCCACGGAATTTGACCCTCGATATAACGGAACAGTTCCTCTGTTGTCGGCTGTGACACTTCACCTTCTTTCCCTTTACTTAAACTCTGCAAACTGCATCGAAGGAGGGTAATTGGAGGGATATTGTGCATAATAGGATTCTTGTCGTCGAGTAGTTTCAGAATGTCTGCGATCGTACGACAAAGTTGGAAAGGCGGAGCCTCCTGAGATGGATCTGGCGTAGGAAGGACGGTATTTACTTCGGTTTGTGAATTCTTAAGGGACACAAGAGACTCATTGAGTTTCCGTAGCAAAGAAAGATGATGCTTTTGAAGAGACTGTCGTGCTAACGCCGTTTTTATGATTCGAGGGAGAAAGAAACGCTGTCTCGAAACGATGAAGCACTCAACCGAACAAGAAGAAACGAACCCATACGTAATATATGAAAATAAGAGCAGCAGACCCTCCTACAATCCAGGAGAAGATGCGAGAGAGGCCAAGCAGAAGGGTGGGAAGATTGGATGGTGGTAATTGTGGATATGCTCTTGGAGGAATCGCTGGCCTTTGTACTGGCTTGGGTCCTCTTTCAAACAGATACCCATGTCGACAGGAAGGAAAGACTCACAATCTCATTTATAAGGCTGTCAATCTCGCTTTCATTGAGGCCTTTTTCAAGAAGGAATTGACGTTTTGCCGCAACATCCTGGCGCATGATCTGCGGAGATTGGAGGAAGCCGCGAGCTCGAGAGCGCAACTCTGACCGGTCTGGCACAGAAGTTGTCGAGATCTCTGACCCAGATTCGGATTTTGTAGGTTCGGAAGGTGGGGCATGCTGAGTCGACGAAGAAGGTTCTGAGGAATCAGTGTCTGGAGCCTTTGCTTCAGTCATGTTTGATGGTTTATGCTTGAGCAAGACCAGGCTTTCGGTGGTCAAACCTTGAAATTCACGCGGGAATGAACGAATGCCGGTCACGTCTCCGGCCACACGGCCCGCGATTTGACCTCATCCCCAGTGAGAACAGGATCTGATATAGTCTGATGATATCTGAGAGTTTCTGCGCTGCTGATAACCACAGAATATGCAGAAATTTTCTATAATTTTCAGAGGTATTTCTGACGAGAGTTGGCAAATTCTGTGAACTGGCATCCACTTCTCTGCCGTTATCTGTTCTTGTCTGTATTGAACCGAACACATCCGATTGTCCATTTCAAAAAATGTACAGAAATAATTGTTTATAATCTGTAGTTATCTGAATACAATGGCATCTATCTGAGCATTCTAAAATACATGTATCACGACGGCAAATGTAAGAAACTTCAAATAAAGAACAAATACGGAGGACATAGCATACCAGAGTGTCGGTTTGAAAGTGTCAAGAAATGATCGAGGTCTCAGTCATCGGTTGTCTTGGTTCCTTTCTTGTGGGCCTTGGTACACTCCTTCGAACGATCCTGGTATATCTGGAAGCATATCGTCAAGTCAATTTCTCAATCTAACAATATGTGAAACTTACCTTTCTGGTTTCTGCGTTGCAAGCCTCCCATACATCAACAAACTCGGCTTTAGTTGCATCTGGGTATGATTTCAGATAATTGATAGCACAAATGTTTCTGGACAGTTCAAGAAGTTATTATTATTATAGAGTAAGTACAAACAAACTTACTGAGCTGATGTTAATCCTTCTTTTACTTTTAGTCGTTTTGTTTTTAATTTCTTAGCATGGGCAGTGGCAGTGGGTTCACATAAGAACAAGGAAAGTTTTGAAAACATACTGACAATGGAATTTTGATAGGCACCTGCAATAGAGTAAGAAAGTGAGAATAAAGAAGATTTTGAAGACGTGCCTGCAATGGGTTTATGGGTGGTGCCTGCAACATCAAGGGCATTGGTGCATGTGATGGAGTAGGATTTTGAGCATGCAACAAAAGCAATGACATGGAAATCAGTGCCTGCAATGGCAAGAGAGCTGGCACCCACCTGTGATGAGGATATATGTGAAGATACCAGATTTGACTGGTGTAGTAGGCATAGACAAGTCGCTCATGGTATAAGTTGTGAATCAACAAGCGTGTCATCACCCGTGACAACTTGACACGCGATTTTGACAATGTGTCTGTTTCATATCTAAATTTAGAGTTACACAAGAACCCCCCAGAAGGCGTTGATAGGCTTCTACTCGGACTGAGCGCATCAAGGGACATTATAGGCCGACCAACACTTGACACACTAAAGGCTCTAGCGACCAGCCTTGGGTACAGAGCAGCCCTAGCGCGGGCGCTCTATGGCAAGACTTATCCATTCATCTCAATCACCAGTATCAGCCCCTCAGCGCACTCCACTCAGTTACTTTGAAGACCAAGAAGACTCAGGACTCATAGCGCTAGCATAACGGCGGGAGGGGACTCTGACCAAACCCCGATCAGTACTGGAAGGAGTTAGCAATTGGCGCTGTCAATCACCGAGGCACCTCAATCAGAAGTCTAAAAGAATCAATGACGACGAGACAGGATACACGCAGACCCGACATTTAAATCTATCAAAATATGGTACAATGTTTAGCGCCGGAATTAGCGCTCACGGCGTCTGTCGAGGATTCTCCGACCATACCCCGGGATGGCATGACCAATTAAATTACATCGAAAAGTGAGCAAACTCGTACCACTTCTAAGTAGTTTTAGAGTCGCCGTTGGTCGCCGTCACCCATGTGCTGCAGGTCGCCGTTGACAGGTGGCCGTTAGCTACAGTCACGAAGGGAGGCGCTAAGCGGTAGCGCCGCCAATGGACTTATTTTGGAAATAAGGTAGCGCATAGTATAAAAACTAGCTACTTGCCATGTATATAACAACGAATCGTAACCTCTTGAGCACCCAGTTACACTTAGCGTTCAAATCGCGCTAGCGTTGCCTGACTTTGCCACCAAGTTCGGCGCTAGCTTCGTCTATCTCGTCTTCGTCGTTTACGGTGCCACCTACGGGCACGCTACGCTGCGCTATTCGTTTCTTTCTCTATAATTTCTCCTAAACTACGACGCTTACCACTTGCTAGGTAGCATCCGAGGCGCTATCGTCTAGCGCATCGCCCTAACACCTCTGCTCGAGCACACCGGGACCCTGCCGGGACTCCTCACAAACCCGTACGCCAGGCACTGGAGACGGCGTTGTACTGCGTATACGTCCAGCGCACCCAACCACAGTTGGCGTCATCATTTTGGAGCCCACCGCGAGGGGTTCTATTGAGGCAGAATTCCGCCGGAAACTCGAGCCCAGCGACAGCGCCGCCTCCTATTGGAGAGCGCGTTTGAACAAACCTTAACTGAGTCACCACACTTACCAGGCGCGCTACCGAGGCAGACTTTAGATCAGGAACTTGAAGCCGCTCCAGATAGCTTGGCTGAAAGCTTCTTCCCATTTTCCCGACCGTTCGAATACTTAGCAGGTGAAAACCATACACCGCTTACTCCTTTGGAAGAGCTGTCTAGGTCATTATCGCCAGAACCTAGCGACTCAGAATTACCCGAGCCAGTACCGACTACAACTACGCCAAGCGAAACTACCACTAACACTACTATTCCCACCACGACGTCGACGCCAGCTAGTATGGAGCAGGCAAACACACCGCGTATGCCGCCAAGAAACCACTTCTCGTCGCCAAAATGGGACGAGACGAAACCTCGCGAGCTAACACAGTATTTTCGAGAATTGGAATATTTATTACGCGACTGCCGAGTCACCGACAACACCCAAATGAAAGAATACGCCGCCAGATACGTTTCCTACGATACCGCGGAATCCTGGACGGGACTGGATGAGTTTCAAGGATTAACACGAGAGGCGGTGCCAAGGTCGTTTACCTACGAGGAATGGAAAAAGGCGATCATTAAACTGTACCCTGGCGCTGAAGAATCCACGCGCTGATGACGCCCAAAGTTTGGTCAGTAACAAATGTAGCTAAAGTGTTACCTAACCAAGAGTGTGCGTTGGGCGCGCTATAAGTGTGTTGAGGAGTCCCGGGCAGGTCCCAGAGAACGCGTCTGTGAAAAAGGGTAAAAGTCGGTAACGGGGTCGGCAAGTGGTAAGCGCTAAGGTAAAGCGCCTAAGGAAATGCGGTAAGTGAACACGGCAAGGGTGAGCGGCAAGAGCACGATAAGCTTAGCGAGGTTCTAAGCGTCGATAATGCCTGCCGTAGTTGCAAGGCGCGAGTATGTCGAGTGTTGGCGAACGTCTGTAACTACCGATGAGTTTTGACGTTGCCGACCGTAGCGTAAATGAGCTCTTGAGCGTAAGGGAGACTGAAGTAAGGGGGAAACTGTGGTCTATTCGTCTGCTATTCTTCTATGTACAAGTCGGTAAGTACTTTTATACTACAATGAGTTTGCCGTCGCCAGTGGCTAATGACGCCAGAGTGCGGTAAACTGGAAAATTTCAAAGGGGTAGCTCCAACGGTTTCAGATCCCTACCGTCCTTTGAGGACCCTTGGCGCCACCAGGCGGCAGATCGCGGTACTAAACCATCACTCCATCACCCTTCTGTCTGTCAGAACACCTAAGCGACGTTGGGCGCCAAATCGAGACGGTAAGCGGTGTCAGACGCCAAGGTCAAACGCCAAGCTGTCCGTCAGTTTTTGATAGATCATCAAGCTTCTCGCTAAGCGCTGTCGTCAGTGACTGATGCCATCTGTCAGTTGTCATTCTTGCTGCCGTCGGCGCTATCATTGATTGGATCTGCTTCTTGCCGTGCGCGGCCGTCAGAAATGGCTTAAAATGGGTAGAACGCGTGCGCTAAGTTCGGAACGAGTGCGGCAAGGTTTCCGGAGCCGGTGCCGAGCCTGCCGTTGATGCGCCTAACCTGTATGGGGTCCTATCATCTCCCCCCAACTGAAAAATTGACTGTCCTCAGTCACCAAATAAGGCTACCGTTACCGTTTTTGTGACAAGTGGCCCGTGCGTTCTTGAGATTTGGTTTATAGTCCTGGCGCATGAGTGTGGACTTCGTTTCTCCTCCCCATCTTTTCCTGGCGCTCAATTAAAATAAAATGTCTTTCCGCATTCCAACTCCGCCACCTGTTCCCTCCCGTGAGGCTCAAGACGCCGCCTCGGCCTATATCGAAAAGGCGAACAATTTTCTTAAGCGGATCGAAGGCGTTGGCGCGGACGCGCCAGTAAATTTGGTGGTTGCCGTCATGAAGCTGTACGAGCGGTGGCTGGAGGTGCGCGTTCTTGGCGTGGGATGGGATCGCGAAATCGAGGTTCGGGAGTGGTGCCGGTCGCGGTACCTGGATCATCGTGGCGCAGAGTGGCTAGCGCCCTATGCTCGATTTGTAAGTAGCTTCTAGTTCTTGCCGTGTCGCTAGCTGATTGGGTTCCTAGGCGCCTCCTCCTGTTCCAACCATTGAGGACGAACTGGAGGACATCCTCTCTGGCGCCTTGCCAATGACGGTAAGCGCGCCAGCGCCTGAGTGAGTATCTCTAACTGTACTTTCTAACTTAGCTGTGGTCTGATCTGTCTCCCCATAGCAAACAAGAGGTGTTAGCGCCTCTTGCCAATTTGCAGGTGGACGCCGAGATGGCGGCAATTCGCGAGAGCGTGCTAGAAGAGGCCTCCCGTGACGCCAAGGAGAGGACCAAGGCGTTGGAGGAGCGAGAGGTCGTTGGCGAGTCCCTGGTTGCTAGCGAGAAGTCGCCAGTTGCCAGGAGACAGATGTCTGATGTGAAGGATTCCCGCGCCGGTAGTGCCCAGAGCCCAGCACTGCCGGCAAGCAAATCGGGCTCTCCGGTCAAGCCTGGCAAGACTTTGAAAAAGAAGGTAAGTTTGAGGGTTCTTACCGCTGGCGACTTCTGCTTATCCCACTCTCAGTCTCGTAAGGCTGCCGCCCCTCGTTACACGGTAAGTTCGTTGCGCCAAGGTACTTTCCTTGCTAACCAACCATTTGACAGGCGCCAACGCAAACTTCCTTTAGCGACGCAGAGCTGAAGGGTTTGTTGGTGGCACGACGAGATGAGGCGGTTTTGGATGGAGGAATGGAGGCGGGGGTGGTCTTGCCGGAGATGAAGGACAAGAAGACGGCAAGTCCGGCGGCAAGACGGGAGTTCAAGGACTCCCAAGGAGCGGTAAGTGTTGTAGCTCTTCTTACCGCGTCTGTTAACACTTCTGTAGTGCGATAAGTGCTGGGCCGACAACGACCCAGAGGGGTGTTGGTACCCCACCGGTGGCCAGCCCTGTTACCGGTGCGGGACGCTAAAACGAGCTTGCACTTTGGACGGCGCCAAGAGTCGTGAACGCGGTGGGGCTCCCGACGCGGTAGTGGAGCGGACCTTTAAGCGTGCCGTCTTGGTCAAGAGAGCGCGGGAGTTCGTTGAGGAGGAAAGGAAGAAGCAGGCCGCTGGCGACGCGGCGACGATTAGTAAGAGTTCCCTGGCGCTGCCGACGCGTCAAGGGGACGAGTCTGCAACAGTCGGCAACCGTGGCGCTGGAGAGCGCCAAGGGACTACGGTCCCTTCAAAACGACAAGTCCCTTCGCCCGCCAAGGGGAAGGGCAAGGCCAAACGTGCGCGGGTAGTAGAATCTCCTCCCCCTACCCCCGAGGACGTGGAGATGGAGGAGCTGGAGAAGGCGCTTGCTGCCAGTCGCCTACCGGTCAGGGACTCGGAGGCTGGGCCAAGTAAGTTGCTCTCTCCCATTCACCTGAGGGGGCCTTCTCTGCCGGCCGCTGACGAGGACGACGCGGTAATGGACCCGCCGCCAAGGGAAGAGCCTCAGGAGGCGGGACCGATAGTGGCGATACCAAGGGGCGAAGGGAGCCCCTCGGCAATGGCTGGCGACGAGGACGCAGATGGGGAGCCAGACGAGACCTTGGCGACCCAGCGCGAAGGTGACGAGGAGGAGGCCCCCGCCAAGGAGGCGGTAGCGGCAGAAGTAGAGGGAGAAGGGGAGGCAGCGGCAGAAGTCGCCCGGGAGGAGCCTCAGTGGCGGTGGCTACCGCCTTACGGTAACGTTGCCCCCTGGGAGGTGTCAGATCCCGAGGACGTTGCCGGCCTGGAGCCTAGGCACCCCGTGGTCGCCAGGGTCAATCCTGCCTGGACCCCTCAGCCGGAGCCGACGGTTACTGGCGACGCTTTCCAGTGGCTGGGACAAGACCTCGTGTACCCGGTGGTGGCACTTAACCCACGGGAGATGCTGGAGAGGTTCTCAAGTAGGGCGGCAACGATGGAGGCAGCAATGGGTCGGGAGCGGGAACGAGTCCGCGGTCAATTGATGGCGCTAAGGTTACGTTACTCCAATCTGGGTCGCAGCCTTCGCGTACTTCGCGATTACCAGGGGGATTGCCAAGCAGCCATGGATTGGCAAGCGGCCAACAACATTCTTCCTGGCGACCTTCTCCCCCTTCGCGACTCTTCGTTGCCGGTTTCTGACGATTCTCTCTCCATGGACGACGTTAGCGAGTAAACGGACCTTAGCGTAGATAGGCCGTTTATGTAAATTTTTCTTTTTGTTACCGTCTACATATATTATTTTCTTGCCGCCTCTTTTTCGAGTGAAAGGTTAAGTCCCAAAACCTAAGTTAGCGCAACAGCAGAGAGCCAAGAAAGTAAAGCAAAGAGAAAGCAAGCGGTAAGTATTCTAAAGTAAGTTTTAGCAAGAGGAGTAGTAGGTGTGGGACTTAGACAAATTTTTGAGAAAAGGGGAACGCTCAGTAAATCATCATGGCGAAAAACCCCTGGCGAGAGTTGCGCAATGCGCTAAGCGTTGACGACACGCTAGCGCTGCGGCTTGACTATGTAAGAAAATGTCTGTTGAATATAGTATAGTAAGTATCGGCAAGCAAGATAAGTAAAGTAAGTAATAGAAAAAGGAGCTTATCAATAATATTCTTTTCTAATCGTTTTCTTCTTCTTCAACTAAAGTCGGCAAGTCATCATCGTCCAATAGTTCGGTTTCTTCAAGTTCTCTCAGCTTGGCGGTGTCGATATCTAGCGCTTCAAGCGGCAAGTCGATTTGTTCTCTGGCGAGATACGGTAATAGGCGAAAAGCGGCAACAGGTCGATGTAGTACTGAACCATCTAATTCACAGAGCACGTAAGCGCCTCCACGGTTACGGGAGATAACTACCAAAGGTCCTAGATAGCGAGGGCGCATTTTCTTGTTGTAAGAGGTTTCGATTTTGGAGTTGCGCATGAGCACTAGCGCTCCTCTCGGGAAGTTGTAATCTTTGATGGTAGCGCTATGCTCGGTTTCGAATCGTAGGGCTGCTTGGCGACGGGCGCTAAAGACTACCTCGTGGAGTCGCTCTAAATCTTCTTTCCTTCGCTGGAGATCAATAGCTCGTCTGGCGACAAGATCGGTAGTCGCTAAGATGCTGTTGGGAGCTGGCTGAAGGTAGGTCGCTTCTATGATGTCGGCAGGGAGTAAAGGATGGGTGCCAGTAGCCGCGTAATAGGGAGAGCAACCCATGCGCTTACGAATAGTAACTCTTTCCGACCAAAATACTGAATATGTCGCTTCACTCCAACGAGCCTCGTCGCCATCGACCGCCTTGAAGAGAGCTTGCCGGACGTCAAAGTGTGGTCTCTCTACCAGGCCATTGGCGCGCTTGTTGTAGCCAGATACTCGAATGTGGTGAATGTTGTACTTCTTGGCGAGATAGGTTAGCGCTTTGATAATGGGCGCACCGTTATCCGTGACAATTTCCCTTAGCGCTCCCCAACGGCAAATGACGTCCTCAAATAGCCACTTGGCGACCGCATCGGTATTTTCTCTTTGAAGCATTCGAAATTCAGGCCAGTGGATTAGCGAACAACGACCTTGAATGATGTACTTGTAGCGACCAGACTTGGGCATATGCATGGTGTCGACGTAGATTTTGCTGAAGAGTGGAGCTGGCGTTGCAACGGTTGGCGGTATGAGCACTTGGCGTGTCTGTTGGATTTGGCAGAGGTGGCAGGTCCTGATGTACCAGGCGATGTCGGCGCTAGCGTGTGGCCACCAAAATCGTTCTAGCAGAGAAGCTCGGGTAGCGTACAGACCTCTATGTCCTAGCTCGTCATGCATAGCGCGCAAGACTCGTAAGCGACCTTCTGGCTTGATGATCAGCTTGTGAGCGCCATCTCGATTTCGTCGCCAAAGTCTGTTGTCGGTAAAGAAGAAGCGGGTAGCATAGCGGATAAAGGTCGCGTATTGTTCATCGGTAAGGTCTGGGGGTCGCTTAAGGTCTTGTAGCCATTGTTCAACGATTAACAAGCGACTGTCTTCTGCCTTTGCTTTGGCGGATCGGGGAACGGCATCGTAGGTCAGGTTTTTGCTGTCTTCTCTTAGCGGATGGGGTTCTTGTACGATTTTTACTGGTGGCGAGTCTTGACTGCAAATGCTTGCCGTATAGAACGTGAGGGGTGCGCTAAAGGTCTCGGGGCGGTAAGGGACGATGGGATGTAACAGGATGCTGGTAGGCTGTTGCCGTCGTAATAAGGGAATTGGCTGTTGAATGAGGTGCACGAAACCATGTAGTCGGTCGATCCAGTCCTCGAAATCGCTATCAGCCTGTGGGTCCACTGCCGGGTCGCCAGGCTGCCGTGGTCGCCTAGAAAGTCCATCTGGTCCGTGGAAAGAGCTCTTGACGTGTACCAACTCAAAGTGAAACATGAGGATGGCGACTACCCACCGGTTCATGCTAGCGGACGGCTGGATATCAGGATTCTGCAGCATGCCCTTGATGTACCTAGCGTCGACCTCAACAATAAGGTTCCGCACGCCAATCAAATACATCTTTAGCGACCGGAAGGCTTTGAAGAGTCCATAGAGCTCTAGTTTAGGCTGGCTGTAGCGAGACTCTCTGTCGTTTAGCGTAATAGACCCAAAGCGGTTGTAGCGTCGCTGTTTCCGATTGTCGCTAAGGCATTGGCACAAGAAGTAGCCAACGGCAATGTACGAGGTGTCCACCGCCAAGATAACAGGGTCGGCAGAGGTATAATCGATGGGGACTAGGGGCTTGGCGTCCTGCAGAGCTTTTACTAAGTCGCGTTGGGCAGTGACCTGGTCTGGCCCAAATTCGAAGGGCTCGTTGGCGCGGGTGAGTCGGTTAAGGGCGTGTGCGCGATGGGCAAAGTTTTTGACGAATATCCTGAGAACGCCAACGGTGCCAAGAAAGGCGCGAACTTCAGATAAGTCGCGGCAAGGACCCCAGCGCTCCAAGAGTGCTAAGCGAGATTCGTCGGGAACACGACCGTCGGGAGTGCAGATGTGACCAAGTATTTTGAACCTTGGCGCGCAAAGGAGGAGTTTGTGACCGCTAAACGTACCACCGCTATACTTCATACGTTGGAGAACTCGATTGAGCAGCTGGAAAAACTCCCATAGCGCTAAGCGAATGTTGTGGTTCTCGGGATGGGTCGCCGGTAAGCCGTTTACGAGTCGCCAGTCTTTGGGACCTTTGACGCCAACGTCATCAATGAAGCTTAAGACGTTATGCGGTATCTCGGGTTGGAGGATGAATGTGATGTCGTCATGAAATATGGGGACAGAGTTTGTCCAGCCCATCGGTAAGGTGACTAGGCGCAAGGCGCCAAACGGAGTTTGAAACGTAGTGAGGTCACGGGAAGAAGGGTGGATTAAGCGTTCATCATAGCCAACGTAAAGATCAAGGGTGGCGCCACAAATACGCCCGGCAAAGGACTCGGCAAAGTGGTCAGGGAAAGGCGGTACGCCAGAGTGTCGTATGGTGACTCTATTCAGCGGTTCAAGACTGTGAACTATGCGTAGATTGCCGTTCTTTTTGAGGACGCAAAACCAACGGGAGCGGTAAGAACTATTAGAGGGCTCGTAGACGCCAGCCTGTATCTTAGTCCTAATAATCTGGCAGACCTCGGCTTCGATTCCAGGCGGTAACGGTCGGTTGTGCTCAGTCCACGGCACGTGAGGGATGGTCGGGATTACGACAGGCGGGAAGAAATCTGTGCGAAGGCTGCCGCGTTCTGAGTCCTCCCAGGCGAAGGCTTTGTCTTGCTTAGCGACAAGATCGGTAAGGACATTCAACTCATCTTTGGTCAAAAATCCTGTGTCGTGCTCCTTGGCGAACTGCTGCTGGCGCTCCGCGGTAAAACGTCCTGTGGGCTGAAAGGGTGGCGGATTCGGTGATAAGGCCGGCATGTCGGCAAGAGGGTCGCCAATGATCTGGCGCTCGATTCTGAAAGTCTCGGGAGAGTGCGTAGCGATGGGTTTTGTTTTAAGCGCAACTGGCTTATATTTCTTTTTAACTTGAACCCCTTTCCTTTTGGGAGCGTTAGCCTGGTTATAAACAGAGGTGGAAAGGGGAACTGTAGCCTGGGGTGCGGCAAGTCCAAGAACGGCAGGAGACGAGGCTCCGGGAAGGGTAGTGAGATACGTATCGGTAGACGCAATATTTTGAAACGATTCGGAGGCGGTAAGGTATAAGTAGGCAAGAGAAGAGTCGGTAATGTTTTGATTTTTCTGGGAAGGCTCTGCGTCGGTAGTAGGTAAAGTAGTTAAAACATCTTCGTCAAGAAAAGCAGTTGACATAACAGTTACAAGACCAGTTGAATGGTCAAATTCCAGCGTTAGCGCTACATCTCCGTGATCGTCGCCAATCACCTCCTCGATGGTCTGTGAAAACACCGGTGTGGAGGCTCGTTGGCGTGTTGGTCGGTAAACTCCGGGGGCTTAGCGCGGGCGCCTTTTCGTTGTCCCCTAGGGAACGTTGGCACCGTTCGTCGGATTCCGGAGTTGGGGTCGCTAATTGTGAGGGTCGTTTCCTCGTCGGTAACTGTCTTGACGACTGATCGCGCCAAGACGTCGAAGGGTCTGCCGAGTAGTAAGTCGTAAGCCGGGGAGCGTAAAATGTGTATCTGGAGGTAAAAGGTAATGTCGCCAAGGGTGCACGGCACATTCTTGGCGAGGCCGAGGGATCTGTCTACCGTACCGTTAGCGCTCTGCATGTTTAGTATAACGGTAGGGTCGTAAATGAGGCCTAGATCGTTAGCGACTTCAGCTGCCATAGAAATAATCTGAGACCCGCTATCCACGATTGCCTCTACTTCGTGCTTGTTGTCTACGGTTAGCGCTACCGAGCGGATAGCGTGCGATTCTTGGGCGACGGTAAGGATTGCTGGGTCTTCGCCGTGGTCGACTGACCTAAGGTAGGTCTCCACTGGGTCCACAGAGGTGGCGTTAGCGATGGGGTCGGCAAGAGAGTCTTCAGTGTCGGGAGAGTCGACGGTAACGGAAAAACCAGGTAGCGCGTCGTCGAGTTCATCAACCTCGGCAACGGCTGTCGCCAAGGGTCGTCGGGGAGTGACTGCCGTCTTGACCTGGTTGCGGACGTTGGGAGCAATACTACAAAGTTCTTCTACTGACAAGGTGACGTGGGTTTTCATGATGCGGTTAAAAACGTGGTTCGATTTCTCGATGTCGAAAATTGGCGCAGTAGGTCGGTAGCCACCCTCAGGACGTTTCTCGGGAGCGGCAAAGTTTCGTTGTGCGGGAGCATGATAACGATCGGGAATCCCTGAATAGGGATGGAGAGGCGGCAAAGGCGGTTCGGGAGCGGTAGCGGACGACGATGGTTCTGAAGCAGGAGCAGGGGCAGTGGCAGGAGGTGCGGCAGGAGCAGGTGTCGGTAACTTGCTAGCGGGAGGCATTGGCTTGTATCCTTTAAGAGGTTGTTTAGGCTGCTTAACTTCAACCCCATCAAAGACCTGATTTTTTAGCGAATCTAATTCCTGCTGCAGCTTGGCGATACGCTCTTCCCGCGAGAAAGTAGGGTGGTCGCCAACGCTGTCGAAATGTAGGACCTCGTGAATCATCTGCTGTTGGGTCGCCTGCTCGGGGTCGGGATTAGCGTTGCCAGATAGCGTGCCGGTAACGATTTGTCCTGGGTTGCGCCTATGCCACTCATCAACTTGCTCCTGGAAGGACTTCTTGTCTGGGTAGTTGGGGATGGTGGCGCCAGTGGTGAGGACTATCTTGCCGTCGATAGCCCTTCGAATTCTACCTTGGCGAACGTAATTCTCGAGGGTAGCGCAGCGTCCTCTAGTCATGGTATGGCCAATTTCCCCACAGAAGTGGCAAGGGCCAGGCGCGGGTACGTTAGCGGGTCGATTAGCCGTGAGGTTGGTGGTAATCATGGTTTCGATGCGAGTCATAGCGGAAGCGACAGCGGCGGTAATAGCAGCATTGAGCTCCTCTTTCTTAACGAAGTCGGCAACAGGAGGCGGGATGGGAATGATACCGTTAGTTCGCTCAGGTGGTGGGCTCGTCCTAGCGCGCTGCAATCCAACGCCAGTGTCCGTTCCCTTGAGAACCCATTTACCGGCTTCAAAGACGTCGGCAACGTTATAGGGCTCGTCAGGGTGATGGGCCTGATGAACTATCTCTAGGCGACGAGCAATACGCGTCCACAGTGAAGTCGGGATGCCCTGCTGGAACAGGCGACGCTCTTCGTTAATATAGAGCTTGCCGTTCTGCAGAAGCCACCTAGCGATTTTCTGGAACTCGCGGTAATACGTGGAGAATGCGCCAAGCGACGATGTGCCACTGTCGAAAGATTCCTGAACTAGTTTCTGTAACTCGTTTACCGTGTATCGGGTAGCCTCCTCAGCGCCAGGGTACAGCTGGATCACTGCTGTCTTCCAGTCCTCATACGAAGCGCCTTGGGCGGGAGCTGTCGGCGTGGCGGGAACGAGCGCTGCAAACTCGGAAAGACCAGTCCAAGTCTCTGCCGTGTCGTACGATACGTATCTTGCCGCGTACTCCTTCATCTGCGTGTGGTCGGTAATGTTACAGTCTCTGAATAAATACTCCAACTCCTTGAAATACTGGGAGAGCTCCCGTGGCTTGGTCTCGTCCCATTTCGGTGCCGAGAAGTGGTTGCGTGGCGGCATGCGCTGAACTTGTTGTTCCATAGCGACTGTGTTGGCGAGTTCGGTTAGCGGTAGTGGGGAAGGAGTTCTAGAAATTGGCGACGGGGTAAGAGAAATGAGTTGTGAAAGAGGCGTTAGCGGAGTAATGGGAGTGATTGACTGTGGTACGGCAAAGGGCGACGCTAAGGGGTCGTCGGCACTATAATCGAGGGAGTGCGGGAAGAGATCAGGAAAAGCGTCTACAGTGGCGTTCTGTAGTTCCTGGGCTAGAGAGAGACCCGGTAAGGCACCAGGTGGTTGTGGAGTTGATGGGTGGGAAGGAGCAATGCCTTCTGCCGACTGGTCTAGCAGGCGGCGCCTACGCTGGAGACGGGTTTCTGGCGGAATTCTGCCCTAGAGATCCCTCGCGGTGGGCTCCAATTTGATGACGCCCAAAGTTTGGTCAGTAACAAATGTAGCTAAAGTGTTACCTAACCAAGAGTGTGCGTTGGGCGCGCTATAAGTGTGTTGAGGAGTCCCGGGCAGGTCCCAGAGAACGCGTCTGTGAAAAAGGGTAAAAGTCGGTAACGGGGTCGGCAAGTGGTAAGCGCTAAGGTAAAGCGCCTAAGGAAATGCGGTAAGTGAACACGGCAAGGGTGAGCGGCAAGAGCACGATAAGCTTAGCGAGGTTCTAAGCGTCGATAATGCCTGCCGTAGTTGCAAGGCGCGAGTATGTCGAGTGTTGGCGAACGTCTGTAACTACCGATGAGTTTTGACGTTGCCGACCGTAGCGTAAATGAGCTCTTGAGCGTAAGGGAGACTGAAGTAAGGGGGAAACTGTGGTCTATTCGTCTGCTATTCTTCTATGTACAAGTCGGTAAGTACTTTTATACTACAATGAGTTTGCCGTCGCCAGTGGCTAATGACGCCAGAGTGCGGTAAACTGGAAAATTTCAAAGGGGTAGCTCCAACGGTTTCAGATCCCTACCGTCCTTTGAGGACCCTTGGCGCCACCAGGCGGCAGATCGCGGTACTAAACCATCACTCCATCACCCTTCTGTCTGTCAGAACACCTAAGCGACGTTGGGCGCCAAATCGAGACGGTAAGCGGTGTCAGACGCCAAGGTCAAACGCCAAGCTGTCCGTCAGTTTTTGATAGATCATCAAGCTTCTCGCTAAGCGCTGTCGTCAGTGACTGATGCCATCTGTCAGTTGTCATTCTTGCTGCCGTCGGCGCTATCATTGATTGGATCTGCTTCTTGCCGTGCGCGGCCGTCAGAAATGGCTTAAAATGGGTAGAACGCGTGCGCTAAGTTCGGAACGAGTGCGGCAAGGTTTCCGGAGCCGGTGCCGAGCCTGCCGTTGATGCGCCTAACCTGTATGGGGTCCTATCAGCGCTATACCGTCCTTGAAATCCAGAAACTGGTACAGGATACCTTCGCAACGGGCATTTATACACTAGGCACGCTATCTACTTATTATCGAGACTTCCAGCGAATTGCAAGATGGCTAGTACAGAATGGCAAACTCTACAGGAACGAGGAACGGCGCTTGTTTCAACAAGGCATTCCAACATCACTTTGGACTCGTATAGCTCGTCGCTTAGAAATTCTTAAGTCCGACCACCATCCTGAGGAACCCTACGATATAGAAGACGTCTTTGAAGCAGGTAAATGGATACTGAAAGGCACGGATACCGGCATCCCCTTCCAGCGACCTTCTAGCACTGATAACGGAGGAAAGGCGCCACCTGTTGCGGCGCCCGCACCTAGCGCAACTAACAATCAGGGAGGTTTTGTCAAGAAGGAGGACCTGGAAAACGCAGTCAACACGGCTGTCGCAAACGTTATGAGCAAATTGGAAACGTTAATCTCGACTAGCCTTAATGCGCCACGAGGTAATATGCAATCCGGCCCTTGTCACTTCTGTGGTGAGGCAGGACATACGATGACTCGCGGACGCTGCGCTATCCTCGAACAATACCTGCGCCAAGGAAGAGCACGCCGAGGCGCCGACGGGAAAATAGTCCTACCCTCCGGCGCTAACATCCCTCTATATCCTGAGCACCGAACCTTCCAGGGGCGAATTGATGAATGGCACCGACGTAACCCTGGGAACTTAGCGACGGGCAATCTCAATAGTACGGCCGCGGCGGAGGCAGAAACAACTCCACAACAGGCGCTAATCCATGAAGTACTCCAGCTTAACGCTGTTAGCGAGCGACCAACGTTGTCACGAGAGGAGAGGATCGAGACGTTGGAAAGGGAGCTAAAATCGCTAAAGAATCAGGTTTTCGATGGTGTCGAGATTAAAAAGAGCAAGCAACCGTTGAAAGACTATAGACCTTCAGGCGCTACGACCGATCCAGCACCTGCAAAGCCTTCGAATTCCAGTATCAACGACGACACACCTGATACGGCCAAAGCACCAGCTAGCACGGAACCGCCACTACACCCGTATTCAGGACTTGCCGGTAACTACGCTCCGCCTATCAATCGAAACTTTGGAGCGCCAGACAAGCCAGCAGGAGGCTACCGACCAACGGCACCAATCTACGACATAGAAAAATCTAAGCAAGTATTCGATCGTATTATGAAGAGTCAAGTCACGATGTCGGTAGGGGAGCTATGCAGTGTGGCGCCAGACGTCAGGAATCAGATGCGTACAGCGGTAACCCCTCGACGGAACGTAGCTAACAATGTAACGGCGGTGGACGAATGCGACGACGCGCTACCGGGATTCGCGTACATAACCGAGACGGTCGCGTCGGAAATCAAAGAAGAGGCCGCGCCACCCAAAGAAGCTACGTCCATTGACCCGGTCGAAACTTACCTTAAGTCGCTAAGATCTAGCGACGATCCCGCCGTCCTCACTGTGGCCCAAGACTCTCACGCGATTCGCTCGATTATGTTGACAGTTGATGGAAAAAGCGAGATAGAATCTATAGTAGACAGCGGATCGCAGATTATTTCAATGGCTGCCGACGTCGCTAATGAGCTTGGCATCATTTACGACCCGACCATCATTCTTAATATGCAAAGCGCTAATGGCACTATTGATCGATCCTTGGGAATGGCTTGTAACGTGCCATGCGCTGTTGGCGATCTTACGTTTTACCTTCAAATACACATTCTTAGATCGCCTGCGTACGACTTATTATTAGGGAGGCCCTTCGACGTCTTAGCCCGATCAGTAGTCAAGACGACGTCTGAAGACCGCCTGCGTACGACTTATTATTAGGGAGGCCCTTCGACGTCTTAGCCCGATCAGTAGTCAAGACGACGTCTGAAGACAAAACGACGCTAACTATTAGCGACCCTAACTCGGGCGTCAGAAGAACGGTACCAACGTTTCCACGAGGGAAATTCCAGAAACCGGGACCAAGAAAGCGACCTTACGTTAGCGACGACCCTTGCGAGTGTTTTCCGGCGCCATCGAGGAGATGAGTGATGAGGATCATGGAGATGAAGCGCTTATCTTGGATTATAACCATCGGACTGGGCAAGTAAATTTTATATCATATACCCCTTTAGCCCATGAAATCTTGAATTCTTCTTCGTCTATAACCATCGGACTGGGCAAGTAAATTTTATATCATATACCCCTTTAGCCCATGAAATCTTGAATTCTTCTTTGTCGCTTACTAGTAAAGCGTTATCCTACTTATACCTCACTGCGTCAGATATTACTGAAAACCTTTCAACAGACACTTATTTCGTTTCTACTCCCGACTCTAATGAACCTTTGATATCAGGTTTCGCTAGAAACCATGACTCTATTTATAATACGTTCGCTAACAATAGTACCCCTAAGCGCAAAGGGGTTCAGGTCAAGAAGAAATATAAACCGACTCTATTTATAATACGTTCGCTAACAATAGTACCCCTAAGCGCAAAGGGGTTCAGGTCAAGAAGAAATATAAACCCGTGGCGCTTAAAACAAAGCCGGTAGCGAGCGCCGTACCCGAGGAATTTCGCATCGAAAGAAAAATAATAGGCGACCCTTTGTCTACCCTGCCAAAACTCGATCCGAATCCACCACCCTTTGAACCAACAGGACGATTTACAGAAGAACGAAAGGCGCTATTTCTTAGCGCCCACGATACCGGCTTCCTCTCGACGGAGGAGATGAACGTACTAGTCGACATCATGCAAAAACAGAATGAGGCTTTTGCATGGGAGGACTCAGAACGCGGTAAACTTAGAACTGACTTCTTTCCACCAGTGGTCATCCCAACCATACCGCACGTACCCTGGACTGAGCATAACCGACCCATACCCCCGGGCATCGAAGCCGAAGTCTGCCAAATTATTCGCTCCAAGATAGCGGCAGGTGTATACGAGCCTTCTAATTCGGCCTACCGCTCGAGGTGGTTCTGCGTACTAAAGAAAAACGGGAAGCTACGTATAGTTCACAGCCTAGAACCGCTAAACAAAGTCACCATTCGTCATTCAGGGGTACCGCCATTTCCCGATCACGTCGCTGAATCTTTCGCGGGACGAATATGTGGCGCTACCCTGGATTTGTACGTAGGCTATGACGAGCGCTTAATCCATCCTTCCTCTCGCGACTTGACGACATTTCAAACACCGTTTGGGGCGCTACGACTAGTCACACTTCCTATGGGATGGACAAACTCGGTACCGATATTTCACGACGATATTACGTTTATCCTTCAGCCCGAAATACCCCACCATGTGCTCAGTTTCATAGACGACGTAGGAGTTAAAGGCCCGAAGGATTGGCGACTGGTAGATGGCAAGCCCGAAGTTCACCCGGAAAATCCTAATATTCGCATGGCGCTATGGGAATTCTTTCAACTGGTTAACCGAGTACTTCAGCGCATGAAGTATTGTGGCGGGACGTTTTCAGGGCACAAGCTCGTTCTTTGCGCACCGCAGTTTAAAATTTTGGGGCACGTTTGCACGCCAGAAGGCAGGATTCCAGAAAAGAGCCGATTAGCGCTGTTGGAGAAATGGGGGGTCTGTCATAACCTCTCGGAAGTTCGCGCGTTCTTGGGCACTGTAGGGGTGCTGCGCATGTTCATACACCATTTTTCTCATCGCGCAAACGCCCTTAATCGCCTAACCCGTTCAGGGGTCCCCTTCGAATTCGGACCCAATCAAATCAATGCCCAGAAGGACTTAGTGAAGGCGCTACAGGAAGCGAAACCATTGGTACCTATTGACTATACTACCGCCGATCCCGTTATACTTGCTGTTGACACATCATATATCGCCGTTGGCTTCTTCTTATGCCAGTGTGATAGCGCGAACCGGAAAATCAGGCGCTACAATCGTTTCGGATCGATTACCCTTAACGACCGAGAATCGCGCTACAGTCAGCCCAAGCTAGAGTTATATGGCTTGTTTCGATCGTTTCAGGCGCTGCGCATGTACCTCATTGGGGTACAAAATCTCATTGTCGAGGTCGACGCACGATACATCAAAGGAATGCTTCAGAACCCTGATATTCAACCGTCGGCCAGTATGAACCGCTGGGTAGTAGCGATATTAATGTTTCACTTCGAGTTAGTACACGTCAGAAGTGCATTCCACGGGCCGGATGGATTATCTAGGCGACCCAGACAACCGGAAGATGAAGCGCTAGACGATAGCGACAACGATGTATTTGACGACTGGATCGATCGATTGCATGGTTTCGTGCATATCATTCAGCTGCCTATTCCGGCGCTTCGCGAAGACCAACCAGTTTCAAATTGGCTTCACCCTATTGTTCCGTACCAGCCCCGACCATATCAGGCATCATCAACTTTTTACACGGCCAGTATCTATAACGTCGCTAAGCCATCTAACGATCTAAAGATAGTCGAGGAACCAAGACCCTTGCGAGAAGACAGTCAGAACCTGCCATATTCGGCGGTACCTCGAAGCGCCAAAGCTAAGTCAGAAGATCAGCGAGTGGACCAGGTTAGGAAGTGGCTACAGGATTTGCGACGACCATCAGACCTTACGGATACGGAATACGCCACCTTCATTCGATATGCGACAACTTTCTTTATGGTGGAAAACCGACTTTGGCGACGAAATAGAGATGGCGCCCATAAACTAGTAATTAAACCGGATGATCGAGTTAGGATTCTGCGCGCTATGCATGATGACTTGGGACACCGAGGACTCTATGCGACAAGGGCGAACCTTTTGGAGCGCTTTTGGTGGCCGCAAGTTAGCGCCGATATTGCGTGGTATATTCGCACTTGTCATCTCTGTCAAATCCAGCAGACACGTCAGGTTCTAATTCCCCCAACAGTAGCGACTCCAGCGCCGTTATTCGGAAAAATATATATCGACACCATGCACATGCCCAAGTCAGGGCGCTACAAGTATATCATTCAAGGAAGGTGTTCCTTGGTACATTGGCCGGAGTTCCGTATGCTTCAGCGGGAAAATACAGACGCTATAGCTAAGTGGCTCTTTGAGGACGTTATCTGCCGCTGGGGAGCCCTTCACGAGATCGTCACAGACAACGGAGCGCCAATAGTCAAGGCGCTCACTTATCTTGCCAAGAAATACAACATACAACACATCCGAGTCTCAGGATACAATAAACGTGCTAATGGAATCGTAGAAAGGCCACATTTCGATGTTCGACAAGCGCTATTCAAGGCGGTCGACGGTGACAAAAGTCGCTGGAGCGAGGCGACTTATTCGGTCTTCTGGTCGGAGCGGGTTACCGTACGAAAGAGGATGGGTTGCTCTCCCTACTTTGCGGCTACTGGCACCCACCCCTTGCTACCTGCGGACGTGGTGGAGGCGACGTACCTACAACCCCCACCGAACTCAATACTATCCTCTACCAACATGATCGCTAGACGCGCTATAGACTTACAACGACGCATGGAGGATCTCGAGCGCTTACACGAGGTAGTATTTCAGGCTAGACGACAAGCTGCGCTACGATTTGAAACCGAGCATAGCGCCACGATCCGAGACTACAACTTCACAACTGGCGCCCTAGTACTAATGCGCAACTCCAAGATCGAGGTTACCCATAACAAAAAGATGCGGCCTCGTTACCTAGGACCCCTAATAGTGGTTTCCCGCAATAGGGGAGGCGCATACGTACTCTGCGAATTGGACGGCTCAGTTTTGCATCGACCAGTAGCGGCGTTCCGACTCATTCCCTACTTAGCGCGCAAACACATTTCACTGCCTTTATCGGCGCTAGACGTTGACACTGCTAAACTTCGAGAGCTAGAGGAGACCGAACTCGTGGACGATGACGAAGTCGCACCAGAAGAAGAAACCGATCAGTAATAGGATGCGAAGGGGAAGGGCGCTAGACTTTAGCGCCTTGCACCTTACTTATGAACGGAACAACAACGCATTGAATTCCATACTATACAAATACTATACAAGGCTAAGGACCTGGCAATAACTGATCTATGGGCTACTTTACGTTCTACGGCGAGGACTCCTGACAAATCCCTCAGAGCGCCGGGGGTGCTGTCTGCGGCGGAGATGCGCAGGAGAAGGAGGCGGTGCAGGGGGGAGAATAGGCGACGGAGTAGAGGGAAGGGCCCTCGGAGGGAAGGTGGAGAAGCCGGGAGGAGATTCATTGGTGGGAGCAGGCGGCGCTCCAGCGCGAATGGTGGAAGAGCCGGTGGGAGATTCGTTTATGGGAGCAGGCGGCGCTCCAGCTCCGAAGCGAAAGGCGGAGGAACCGGGTGGAGACGCATGGATGGGGGCAGGAGGCGCTCCAGCTCCGAAGCGAGGAGCTAGAGGCGTAAAAGGAATGATGACGCGCTCGAGCGTGGCGGCACGAACATCGTCGTCAATCAGATCCGGCAAGGGCAACCACTTCAAAGTCTGAAGCTGGGGTCAGCAAACCTGAATGTGTGAACGGGGAAAAGGAGAGGAACTCACAACATTATCCGTTTCGAGGAGTAGGTACTCCAAGCTTTTTGTGCTACCCGAAATAGGAGGCTGGGAGGACATGTAAGAAGGTACTTAATCACTCGAATGGTGGAAACTTACCGCGTTGGGGTGCTGTTCGGACTCTACGAGCCACTCCTGGGCCATAGCCAGAAGTAACCGGTAGCGCCGAATCAGGGTCATAATATTGCCGTTGTGGTGTCGAATACCGCCTGGGGGCAGTCGAGCAAAGAACATTTCGAGGCGATCTAAGACCTCGGGACGAGGGACAGAGGTTATATCTTCAAGAAGGAAAAAGGGAGCAGGCATTTTGAAGAACTTAACAACGCTAGGCCCGGAAATCTCAGATATATACCTAGCGACCTTATGCAGGGTCGAAGGGACTTAGGAAACAGAACTTATGCGGCACCATCACGAGGACGCGACAACAACGATATATTTCATATAACAACGGCAGAAGAAGCAAAAAGCTGGGAATATGTTAGGCCGGTGGCGCTGCGAAGAAGATGGGATCGCCTCACTCAAACTATAGGGGGGGGGGGAGAAAAACAACACACGACAGGTCAAGAAGGGCCGAACCAAGAAATACGCTTGCTAACTACCGTCGGCCCCTCAAGGGGACCACGAAAGAGACGAGCGCCGGTATACTTGCGAGGGGACTAGGAGAAAAGAGCCGTTAGACACGGAAGGAGAGGTGATGGCTCAGTTACTAACCAGGTAATAGCTTTCCTCCATCAAAAGTTGAAGACGATCCGCCGTGTCTTCGGTGGCGATTTCCTGGATTTAGGCGACTGTCAGAAGGAGTGCGCCAGGAATAGCAAGACACGCACATGGAAGGCCTGACTCCAAGTAGCCTCTGTACCAAAACGCGTTAACGGGGACGCGTCTCCCCAAATTTCACAAGCAGCCCGCAGAAGCCGACAGCGACGACCCAACTCGACTACTTCGTCGGCCAACTTAGGAATACCCTCGGGAGGGTAATGATGAAAGAACGAGGTGGCCCGGTCCAGAAAGGTGGGAGGGTCCATGGTAACATAGGCGCGATCACAGCTTCGAGTCCACACGCAACCAGACGGGGTGGCCATCGCGAAGACTGATGGAATCGAGTTGATGCATAAGTAATTTATAGGACACGGGAAGTGTTTCGATTAGCGACAGCGTGGGAGGACTTTTCTCAAGGAGCCAGGACCCTAACAGGAGCGCTAGCCAATCAAAAGTGCTTAACTTATTCTGGGTCCCTCCAAAAAGGGAATCGACATTCGATGTTCAGCGCTTACTCACAACCGCGCTAAACGGACATAAGCGATCACTGGTTTTCTATTTCTTTATACGACATTCGATGTTAAGCGCTTACTCACAACCGCGCTAAACGGACATAAGCGATCACTGGTTTTCTATTTCTTTATACACGCTACTTCTTACATGGATCCGCTTATTTATTTCCAGACAGTTCCTATTTTCTACTTAGGCTGGCGCGGTAATGGCTATTGGACCGCGTCGGCAAAGGGGTTTTTGCGCTGTGATGATCTACTGAGCGTTTCCCCTTTTTACTTATTTTCTTTTGATTACTTACAAACTGACGATTTGAAGCCAAGGGAGGCGTTTATTTTTAGTATCACACTACAAAGTTCGTATCAAAAGACAAAGTCCACAAAAAGTTTAAAAGCGCTGATGGTCGGCAACTACGGATCATACTCGGGAAGGGCGGGATCGCCCAAAGGAAGCAAGTCCCCAGTTTAAAAGCGCTGATGGTCGGCAACTACGGATCATACTCGGGAAGGGCGGGATCGCCCAAAGGAAGCAAGTCCCCGTCCTGGATTGAGTTACTCGCTTGCCACTCAAGCGCAGCTGTAATATCGTCATGGAGCTCGAGAAGGAGGCGCTCGCGGCGAGCTAAGGTAGAAACGCGAGGACGCAGGTTTGCAAGTTCGCAACCAACGGCTTCGGTCGCATCCTCGATATGGCGGAGTTGCTGGCGAAGGTCGGCAGAAGGGCGGAGAGGGGTAACAGGATAGGAGAACTCGTTCCCGAGCCAAGGGAAGGCGTCACCAGAAACTCACATGGCGGGAGGGGGAGTCCAAAAGGGATCGAACTTATTGGGGGATTAGAAAAGGGGAGAAAAGGAGAACGAACAAAGACGGACGTACCCGGACAGTTACAGGCGCACGGGGCGTCCACTCATGGCGCTCGTCGCCAGGGGACATAGCTCTGGCAGAAGAAAGATGGATGCCGTAGGGAGGCAAGTATCTCCAGCGGCGACGACGCTCACCTTCCGGCACCAGGGTTCCTTCGGACTCCGGCGCCGCAGAAGTCTCGCGACTACTAGTAAAAGAAGGGGAGCTGTGGGGAGGAGTAAGGGACGGAGTAATGGGGAGAGCAACCGGAGTGTCGCTAGCCGCAACCGACTCGGGGGCAGGGGTAGCGCCAGCGTCAGACATAACGACATCTTCGGCAGCAGGGATAGCCACGACGACGGGAACAGGAGTGGGGGACCTATCAGTCAAGAAGTTAGCACGCGGAAAGAAGAGAAGTTAGGGAAATGCGTACTGGTTACCACGGGGGTCACTCTGACGAGGGTTAGCGGCGATAGGGGGAGTAAGGCGAAGCAGGAGAGCGCGTACCGCCAACAGCGCATCGGCATCAACAACGGGCTCAGCTTCATCATCATCCTCTCCCTCGGCATCCCTCTCAGTGCCTTCCCCCTCATCCGTAGAAGACTCGGTCGAAGACAAAACCACAGGCGTAGCAGGCGCTAGCTTGCGGCGCTTACCAGGGCTCTTGCCAGGAGACGCGACAACAGGCTTACGCTTCGAAAGGACGGGACGACGAGGAGAGCGAGCAAAAGGTGCCGCCACGGTAGTACCATCCTGGGTAGTCGGCAGCGCCAGGCTGGCTGCGCTGATTACCGTGGGTTGGTGAGTAGCCGCCAAATCACGTTGCTGCAGCACGAAGTCCCAGGCGTTACGAACCAACACTGCGCGCTCATAGTTCCTTTGCATAATGGCGTCCCTACCACGTTCACGAGTACGAATCCCGTTGAAGGCGCAGCCTCGTTTCAACGCATCGCACCGATAGCAAGGCAGAGACGCGGTAGGAAACCAGCAGCCCTCAGGGTCGTTCTCAGACCAACACTTGTCACACTAAGAAAGAAGTCAGCGACGGCATGAACCGCCAAAGGGGCAAAACAGTGCTTACCGTGCCAATCTTTGCCCTAAACGCGCGACGCTCCAAGGGCGCAACGGTAACCTTCTTCTTGCCGCCCAGTACTTGGACACCAGCCGGGACGCCGGTATCAATAACGGTAGTATCACGGCGAAGACGCAAAAGGTCGCGAAGCTCCGCGTCGGTAAACATGGTCTGGTTAGGCGCCTATCGACATTAACATTTAGGCGCTAAAGTCTAGCGACAACGAGGAAAGCACTTACGACATACAAAGGGGGAACACGAGCAGGGAGATTGATCTGGAAGGGGAGAAGTCAGAAAAATGGAGTAAGGAAGATAGGAAAAGAACGCACGGTACGTTTGGGAGGAGAACTAGCACGAGCAGGAGGCGCTCGTTCAATAACAATGGCGAAATTACGCGGAGGACCGTGAGAAGTTGGGCGCGTCGGGCCGGGTCGTGGCTCGCTACGAGAAACGGCAATACGTTTGATGGCCGAATGGGGAGGGGCAGGACGGACGGGAGAAGCAGCGCTTGGGGCAGGACGAGTGGAAGAAGCAGCGCCACGAAAAGGGCTGCCAAGAACGGAAGGAGGCGGAACAGAAGTCGAAGAAGGAGGGGCGGTAGGAACAGAAGGGACAGTAGAGGCCGATGGGGCAGTAGGAAGACTGGCGACGGTGGGAGACGTGGCAACCGACTACTCAAGGATTAACAGTGGAAAAAGGGGGAGGAAAAGGAAGGACTTACTTCGCTGACCTCGGTACTAGCCAACAACGCGTCGATCTCGTCAGATAAGGAGGGAGCCTAGTATGGGCGCTGAACCTTAGCGCCACAAAGCCAAAAACAAACTTAGAAACTTACGAAAAGGTCCGCGAAAGGACGCAACCAATCGGCACCCTCATACTCACGGTACCGGGCCACGCACCACTCGCGAACCTCGTCACCCCGCTCCCAGGAACTGTCGGAGCCGCGGACCACGAGCCAGCGCCGATAGAGTTGCATAATACCAGGGACGGTTTGTGGCGCATCGGCGGGACCGACAGACTTAGCGCGATCAAATAAATAGGAGGCCTTAGCCAGGAAATTGCGGAGAGCAGAGGCGTCGAAAGAAGTGGACATACTGGGAAGATGGGAAGGAAAACACGGGAAGGTGAAGTACGGAAAACGACTTTTATAAGGCGCCGGCGGCATTATACGGACCGTAGCGCAGTCAAATTAACGACGGCGTTTGACTGAGGACAGTCAATTTTTCAGTTGGGGGGAGATGATAGGCTTCTACTCGGACTGAGCGCATCAAGGGACATTATAGGCCGACCAACACTTGACACACTAAAGGCTCTAGCGACCAGCCTTGGGTACAGAGCAGCCCTAGCGCGGGCGCTCTATGGCAAGACTTATCCATTCATCTCAATCATCAGTATCAGCCCCTCAGCGCACTCCACTCAGTTACTTTGAAGACCAAGAAGACTCAGGACTCATAGCGCTAGCATAACGGCGGGAGGGGACTCTGACCAAACCCCGATCAGTACTGGAAGGAGTTAGCAATTGGCGCTGTCAATCACCGAGGCACCTCAATCAGAAGTCTAAAAGAATCAATGACGACGAGACAGGATACACGCAGACCCGACATTTAAATCTATCAAAATATGGTACAATGTTTAGCGCCGGAATTAGCGCTCACGGCGTCTGTCGAGGATTCTCCGACCATACCCCGGGATGGCATGACCAATTAAATTACATCGAAAAGTGAGCAAACTCGTACCACTTCTAAGTAGTTTTAGAGTCGCCGTTGGTCGCCGTCACCCATGTGCTGCAGGTCGCCGTTGACAGGTGGCCGTTAGCTACAGTCACGAAGGGAGGCGCTAAGCGGTAGCGCCGCCAATGGACTTATTTTGGAAATAAGGTAGCGCATAGTATAAAAACTAGCTACTTGCCATGTATATAACAACGAATCGTAACCTCTTGAGCACCCAGTTACACTTAGCGTTCAAATCGCGCTAGCGTTGCCTGACTTTGCCACCAAGTTCGGCGCTAGCTTCGTCTATCTCGTCTTCGTCGTTTACGGTGCCACCTACGGGCACGCTACGCTGCGCTATTCGTTTCTTTCTCTATAATTTCTCCTAAACTACGACGCTTACCACTTGCTAGGTAGCATCCGAGGCGCTATCGTCTAGCGCATCGCCCTAACACCTCTGCTCGAGCACACCGGGACCCTGCCGGGACTCCTCACAAACCCGTACGCCAGGCGCTGGAGACGGCGTTGTACTGCGTATACGTCCAGCGCACCCAACCACAGTTGGCGTCATCAGCGTCAGAAATTGACCTCAATTTTCTGATCCTCCCAGATTCCCCCAGATCCAGTTTTCACTGGGAGGCCTCATCAGTTGCTTTCGAAGGCTAATCCATACAACGATTTTTCTACAGTTGTGGACAGTTAAACATGACAACTTTGACATCTCAATAAGGACAATTATCTGGTTCAAACCGACTCCAGGTCTGAAGGATCTCGAAATACGTCGAAAAACAACCCTCCGAAGTTTTTCCCACAATGTTTTTAGGTGGCCAAATTTTTGAGGATAATTTATTGAATAGAGACTACTACTTTTGGTAATTCTAGTTCAATACTGCTTCAATCGACATCATCGCACTCTGAGAAACTTGACCATTGGTTGCGAATAGCCCATGCTGCAGCCTTGCCACTAAGACCCCTGCGATAAGCATTCATGAATCGCCAAGAATGGTTGATAAAGCGACGAATCACTTCTGCCGGGCAGCTGTCAAGATATTTACAAGCCAATTCCTTTGCCTCTGCAAACCCACTTTTTACATGCTTAATCCTTATTACATCAACTTGACACTCACCTCATTTGTTGTTTGTCTTCTTTACTGTGTACAAGGACCAATCTGGTTAATCCTTATTACATCAACTTGACACTCACCTCATTTGTTGTTTGTCTTCTTTACTGTGTACAAGGACCAATCTGGGTCCTGAGGATCTTCACTGTGTGCCATTGCCAAATCAACCATTTTCCTGCCAAGATCTTTGTCATCCTAGCATGCATCATCACTTCCAATCACAATGTTGTCTTCCTCCTATATGAATCTGCTCCGTTCTCATCTGAGTTGAGTGGCTCCCATTCTGATGCAGCCTGATCAACAGATGTTTCGGTGGCACAGCTAACTTCGTTGTGCTTTGGGACAGAATTTGGGTTAGCTAGATTGTTATGAAGCCCAGTGGTGTTGCGACGGTATTTTGCAGGATGTCTTGGTGCCATTTTGCAGCTGAAGTGGGGGAGGATCTGTTTTTTTTGTTGATTTTTGATATATTTTTAAGTTTGATTTCGGACTTATAATCAAAAAATTTTTATTGGATTCATAGTCCACGCAACAAACGCTGTCGATTGGCATATTTTATATATTTTTCTCAATTTTTTTAGCGAGTTGGCCAAATTTTTGAGTTAAAATTCATAAAATTTAAAAAATACAAAAAAGTGCTCGTAGAAATCGAAGGAGAATGTCTAAAGGAGTGTATTCTGACTATTTTCTGGGGCCGCAACTGATTGTAGGAGGCTATCTAATTGGGTCAAAAAAGTTGGTCGTGTTTTGCTGTCCACAACTGTAGATCTTTTTCGAATATTCATGACCATGAGTGTGTGATATGGAATATCGCATAAACATAGGCAACAATCTCTCTGGATACAACTTGACTTGACTACTTAGAACTGAGTCACTCTTATCACGAGGGTGCTTGCATTGTGCTTGGACTTCTACGCGCATAACCTGCAACTCGCTGAATAAACAGATCTCTATATGGCGTATGTGTAGACTTACAGTCCTAAAATGCTCGCATGACTTCTTCCGCCTGAAATTTATATTGCCGAGAACTGGTTGGCCAACAGTAAGCTTCCATCTTCTCTACTTAAGAGTCGCAACAAACCTTCTTGGAAATAACCTGACGCTGCATATGAGTCTAATGGAGCAGGGACCACTTCTGTTGCGGCCTTCAGACCTTCCTTGGACACCTTTGTATGGCCAGGCAAATAATAACAACGTTCCTTACTCCTTCTAGGTATGTTATTTTCTGGTTCAGTCTGACCCTAAACTCCAGTCACAGCTCTTCAATGAAAAATGGAAAGCAGTTCGGTGGTGTTAAGTTCCTGTTGATCAATCACCGGGAATGGTGGGTCTCTCAGTGATGCCAAAAGCAAGTGCTCGCGGTGATTTCGAACCCTGAAATATGTTCAACTTCCCAACTGTGCTCTCTTGGCCCTTAATACCTCGCTAGAATAAGGCAATACTAACATAGTTGTGATCATTATTCAGTTAATTAAAATAAGTAGTATTATGTAATACTCAACCTTTCTTGAGTTTGGGGCGCAGTCATGGTCAGTTTGATATCGGACCTTTCTTTTTATTTGGTTTCTTGTCATGTTTGATCCTCTGAACTCTACTGCTTCAATATTTGCGGATAACAGCGACAACACCCCACCATGGCCCACGACACCTCACCCACCCAATTCTCCAATATCTAATTTGAGACGTGCTTCACCGCTGCCACAAACGCCTGATAAAGGCCCAGTTCTGGGCATTTATGGCAGAGAGCCACAAATTTACGGTCAACCCGAGGCAGGACTCATTTCTCCGAGAGAAACAGTCGGTTCTAATGGGAAAAAGTACGAGAAGGCAGAGCCATACCTTAGAGTAAGGATCACCGGGCTCGATAGGAACAGGCGGGACATTCTCGTGAAGTTTGACGCACAGGTGACTTACGTGTAATAGTTTGTGTAATTAGAAGCTCACGACCCGAAGACCAATCTCTCCAATTTCACGGGGACGACTTATCGGAATGTGTCGCGTTCGTACCTCGAATTCCAACAATTCTACGAGACGATCATCCATAGCAATCCACAAACTATCGTCCCTGCCCTACCCCTTGCCCAGACTTCGGCACCAACGGATGAAGAAGATGATCGTCTCGTTAAAATCATGTTACAGCGGTGGATCACCAGGGTTTGCGAAGATGCCATCTTGCTCTATGACGAAGACCTTCGTTCGTTTATTGAAAACGACTTTGGATACCAACCGACGCCCCGACCGCGGCGCAAGACTTCTTCTGGATTTTCACTAATGCGCCGGAACGTGCCTGACGAAGACGAGGAACTACAACGGGCTCGTTTTGAGTTAACGAAATTAGAGCAACAGTTTTTTGACACTGCGAAAGCCATTGACAAGCTTGCCCTGGGCAGAAAATGTATTTCGCGTAGTTTCTACCTCTGTTTTTGGCTAACGACTATTTGTAGCCCTTGCCTCTGCACACACTGAAATGGGAAATAAGCTTATCAATGTTGCAACAACTGAGGCTCATCCTCCTCTAGGAAATGCCTTAAGGAAGATAGGGCGCTCCTGGCATAGTCTGGCCGACTTGGGCCACGCACAAGCTATAAGTGAATGTGTCATAATAGGTGACTCTTTGGGATATCAAGGCCTGAATGCGCGCTCTGCTAGAGAAACGCTGCAGATGCGGACTGGAGTCTTAGAGGAATACCAGCAGGCAGTAAAGACTACAATCTCGAAACGACGTCAAATTGAACGATTGAAGGCTAGCTCTAACATACGACCTGAACGAGTAGATGAAGCATTGGAGGACATGGAAGAGGTTGATTTACGTTTGCCAGTGTGCGTCTGATACTAACTTTGTTATCCTAGGCAAACAAGTACGAACAGGTTCTAGCTAAAAGAGCAGAGGGAATTTCACAAAACTTGCACAAAGCTCTTGATACCCACAATCGATATGCCAACGACGACATCACCACGGCACTAATTGAACATGCTCGTTCTGCTGTAATGTATGAACGACAGTTGTTACGCGAACTGGAGGCTTTGCGAGTAGACGTCAGTAACGCGGCGAACAAGGTTGTCCAGTCAATTAATGATGTACCCAAACCAACCATTATTCCTAAACTTGAGGATTTCAATGACCGTCCTTACGCCGCTCTGTCTAATGGCTTCCAACGTTCACCCGACGCACCTTACTCTGCGCAACCAGGTCCTATCCCAGATCGTCCACCTTTACAATCGTCTCAGGGACCTTCGTCCAAGGTTGTTACTCAAGGTTTATCATCTTCGGCACAACTTCCATATCAAAACCCAGATTCTCCAGCAACTCTATCGAATCCGACGTCATCTTTACAACGACCGTCTTTTGCTTCTCCTACAAGTCACTCTTCATTTAGACCCCCTCTACCCTCACAAAGTCCTGGCGCTGGTCCCTCCTCGCCAAACTTGCAGAAATCGCTCTCTCATAATGAACCTCTCTTGAATGGCCGTTTCACTGATGGGACAAATTTGGTTCAGCCCACCCAAATACTCCATAACCCTCCTCCACCTCTCGCTACTTCGCAACCCTTCGACAGTCGTTTGCATACTGGTGACCCCCTCAATGTAGATCCTCTCATGCGTCCTGCTTCAGCGTCACCTTTACCTGGTTCTTCGCGATTTGAGAACGGACAGATACCTCAAAGCAGCGTTGATCCCCTTGCTCATGTCCAACCTCATCAGATGTCGGCTTCTTTTCGTGTCCAGCCGACGCGTCCCAGGTTGGACGCAAGAGAAGCAGCAAGCAAGCTTGCCAATGTGTTTTAACTACTAGTCGCGCGTCTTCTTTGATTCTAATGCTTATCACGCATGTAGCCACTACTAGGAAACAATTTATATCCCTTGACAAAATTGTGTGAAGGACAAACGCTCGGTGTACAATCAGATTTCTTTTAGTCTTGCAGCATGTATTTCATCGTGCATCAGTCAGTCAGCTCAACGATAAATCAACCTTGTACTATCAATTTGCCGGGCGTCAATGCCTTCTTCCTTGCATCAATCAAGTGAAATTTTTCCTGTCGTCCACGAAAGAACTCCCATTTGCCTGTCGACTCCACCCAATAAGCATCTTCTTCTTGCCGAAATCTAAGTGTCTGGTTCATTTCCGGAATGAAATGATACGCATGTAACTCGATGCTGTAGTAGGTATTTGGAAGGATGGGAAGTTCTCCAAGAATCGGGACTTCGGCCGGGAGGTTAACAAATCCTACGGCCGTGGCCTAATTGACAGCGAATCCTGCAAATTCATTCGCAAGGTACACTTACCAATAACAGCACCGGCATCGTGGCCCCAGTCGCCTATGGGATGAGAATAGAAATGACCCTCTATGCCCTCGGACTTGATCTGATCCATGCACTTGCGCAGAACCTCGTTTCCAGTGAGTCCTGCCCTCATATTTTCTAGCAGCACGTCCTGCATCCGGTTACTTTTCCTCAAGCCCTCTTTCAAGCTATGAGGAGCGTCAGTCTCTGGATTGGGACCTTCTGTGCGAAGAACGTATGCCATGTGCTGCGTATCTGTGTTCAGTCCCATGGCTGTTATCCCAAAGTCGATGTGCAAAAGGTCTCCTTCTTGTATGACACTATTGGTACCTTTCCAACCAGGGGTCGTAGGGTCCTCGACGATCACAGAAATCCTCGGGTGGTTCCAGGTGGTTACATTGAGAGTCTGCATCTTCTCGCGAAACCACCATTCCAAGTCCTGTATAGTAAGGAGTAACGTCAGGACACATATATGTGTAGATATGAATAGAGGACATGGACATGACCTCTGTAGTTGTCTTGCCTGGTGTGACGGTCTCATGAGAGAAACCCTCTTCAATCAGTGCCCAAACAATTTCTTGCATTTTCCGATAATACGATAGCTGGGTGTCCACTCGAGTCGCGACATATTCGATCGCAAGCATTGGTTTATTCACGGTACGGCTCATCCAGCGCTCGCCGAGCTCCTCTTGAAGGACTGCAAGCTCTCCAACGTGAAGACCAGCTCCGAATGCGATATCCCGGTCGACATTGATAGCGATTCGCTTGGGATCGTAGTGTTCTAAAGCATCTCGTAGCTCAGGCCAGACACTGCCAGTGTTGTCAACCCAAATCACGGGGTTGTGCTGGCCTTTCAGTGAAGATGTGTTGGTGTGAAACAGGACTACGGTCCTGCGATGGACATCGAAGTCAGTCGAATTTTTGATAGACCACCAGATAGGATCTTCGGCATGCTCTCTCTGGGTCATCTAGATGAATTTCGTTCTGTGGATCTGATTCAGTCGTATTGGATAGAACGCCCACCAGCCATGCGTCAAGATCATATTTCTTCAGCAGTGAAGGTATCCTAGCAATGCGCTCGTTCTTCCAACCATCCTGAATACATGCCGTTTCACGTAGAGAGGGAAGCCTCTGGTATTCAGCAGGTTTAGATGGGTGAAGTTGTGCTATCACTAGACTGAACCAGAGAGGAAGTAGAACAATGACTGATTTCATCGTGGGGCTGAGCTGAAGAAAAGTACACGACCATCCTGTATTAATTGGTGGTGTGATCAATGATAAATGCATTAGTTAGATGGTACAGATGCTTCTGTACTACGGCATAAGAGGCATAAAATACAGAATAAGCTAAAATTCCATTGCTGTCTAAATAATTTCACCAAAGCCCCTTTAAAATTACACATATTCCTCCTCCATCCATAACGGTAGGATGTGACCCATCTTCACAACCTTTGTCCGCAAATACTTGTCCAGATCACTGCCATAAACGGCCTTGCCGCCAATCATGGTCGCACCGGTAATCATGTCACAATCCTCTCCGGGTTGCAAATATGGTTTGGATTCCGTCGTCTGCTTGTTAGGAAGTTCCGGATGCCTCTTTTGCCAACTACGTGGAATCATCGGAACGCGCTCCACAACTCTCAAACCCTCCTTCTGCAAGGCTTCAAGTTTATCCGGGTTGTTTGTGAGAACTCGGACACCCTGAGAATCGGTTTCCCCGAGCCCCAAATCACGTAAGATGGCACCAGCAATCTCATATCCTCGCTCATCGGCCTGATGCCCAAGCATAAGGTTTGCAGTCACTGTGTCGTGACCAAGATCCTGGAGGTTGTAAGCACGAATTTTCGACAGCAATCCAATACCACGGCCTTCTTGGCGGAGGTAGACCACCGCACCGCGGCCGGGTATCACGGCGGGCCGGCCGTGGAGTGACGACGGAATGGTGATGGGTAAAGAAATCTGTCGAATGGCCTCGTCCAATTGCTCTCCACAATCGCAGCGCATGCTGCCTATGGTCTCACCAGTGAAGCATTCTGAGTGAATGCGGATGAGAGGGGAAGGGATTGTGGGATTGAGTTCGTGCTTTGAAGGCGCTGATGGTGGTTCTGATACTCGTTTGGATGTTGCCGAGAGGCGGCCAACGTAAGCACCTCTGGTGATACGATCCATCTCAGTTTCGCCCTCCCAAACGGCGTCAAGTGTCCGAGAACGAATCGGTGGTGCCGCCATCGAGCCATATGAATCAGACAGTTGTGCAGGATCTATGACGATTGCGAGGTGCTCTTTGGTATCACGGTTGTTATGATATAAATGAAGGAAGGCTGGGCCATGAGGTGTAGGTATACGAGTACGTGCCATGCACTTTACTTCAACAGGTGGAGTGGAGGCGATCGGGACGGAGACAGACGACGATTTTACCGTGGTCCGTTGCGTTACATCGTGGGTCAGGTTTACAAGAGAAGGATGTCGTTTCTTGGGTAGGAAGTCGGACGATTTGGTTAGACCCTGCTCACCATCAAGGGGATTGTTTTCCTTGCCATGCTCGGGCGTGAGATCGCGTAACCGCTGCCTGCGAGGCGCCTGACGACTGACGTAGGTTAATCGTTTGCGTTGACTCTTGTCGTCACCGGTAAACTTAGTCCAATCATAGGAGCCCTCATGCTTAGGCATCATGACTCCAGGGAAGAAATCGTGGTGATAGTGGTTTCGGGTGACTTGGGGACCAGATGCGGCGGCAGCAGCAATAAGTAAAGGGTCGAGGGCAGCATCTCTGCGAACAAAAACAGTCTTGCGGGTGGGTTTGGCAGGAGCGGTCAGAAAATCAAGGAGAGCAGCATCGGACTGCTCGTAGGGGGCGAAGTGAGAGTGGTCTGTAGCACAGGACATGAAGGCGAAACGAGCAGACGTGGGAGTTGACTGTCAGCGGCCTGAGCCGTGCATTTATCTGGACGGAGATTTGTAACTTTTTGATCTGATCGTTTCTGATAATTCACATGGAAAAACTGACAGATCACGCCACACGTGACTTTCCGGCCAGAGAGAACGGAATGATTGTATTGAGAAAAAAAAGCACTGCACTTTCGGTCCACAACCAAGATCACAATGAAAACTGCAGCAATGGACGATATAAAAGCCCGGCTGCCTCATGCCATTTCATTTCCAAGTTCGCTATCTTCCGTTCGTTAAACCCCTACGGTCCTTACGACACGCTTTACTCCTGTAAGTCCTTTGAACAACCTGGATGTTCAATCATGATGAGATAGGATTCTTTACAGAGACAGGAATGACCATTTCCCTCCGATCCTGCCCAAGTCTTCCAACTACCGTGCCGTATGATGTCACTGAACCGGTTCCTGACCTCTACCACCGGTTGCACTTGATCAACCAAACCAAGTCCATAAATACCCTTCCTCCAGAGATTCTCTGCCAAATTTTCGAAATCGCTAGGCATTCGACCAGCGATTCTCATTCTTGGGACCTTCCGGACCCAAGAAAGTTTCTTCCCATTACCGTTTCACAAGTGTCAAGGCGCTGGCGCGAAGTGGCCTTAAATAGTCCCCTTCTTTGGTCATATATCGATATCAGCCCTCCATGGTCATTTAACACCATTTGTCTGGCTTTGAGTAGGGCTCAGACTTGTCCACTTATCATCAACCTCGCTGTCCCCAGCGTCGCTTTCGGAAATTTACTCACGCCCTCAGTCGTCAATGCCTCTGCAAGCATTATTTGTGGCCTCATTGCTCCCTGTATCCCTCGTTGTCGGAAATTCGTTATCAAAGGCGACTTCTGTCAGCTCGAGCCTCTCTTCATTGCCATAATACAGACTATCCAGTCTTCATCAGCTCCCCTTCTGGAACACCTTGTGATACACCCCACAGGTGTCGGACATCTGATGTCCAAACTTGAGCTACAGACCTTGATCCAAGGAGTTCCTGTCGTTTCCCATCTCCGTGTAACGAGTGCGATGGTACCCTCTCTACCCTGTCTCAATACCCTTACAGCGATCCATCTTACTGCATCTGACAGGCGATCCATCACCCTTGCGGAGTTCTCTGCATTATCCACATCCTCTCCTCACCTCGACACCCTCGCCATCTATGACAACGCTATCTGCGGGCCATGGCCTCTAGAAGCAATCATTGACATCCCATCGCTACGCTCTCTTCAGATCTATGGGTCGTTCATGTCCGTCTCGGACCTCCTTCGTGTCGTTCAGGCACCCATGCTCGAGGATCTCGTCATTGCTCCATTCGCTGTGAACGACCTTGTCGATTATCGCGAGCATATCTCTAAATCCCTCCCCAAATTCACCAGACTCAAGTCCATTACACTCTCCCCAGTCAGCACATCAGGCTTCGCACAACTTGAAGAAGCAGCTGAGTGTTTTCCGAATGTAGAGCTGGTGATGATTCCCAATATCCATGTCGACTCATTCCGCGACGTCTTCTTAGGTGCAAACTCGGATATTGTCTGGCCTAACCTTCGGGCGCTCGCACTGCGCAATGTTGATTGCAAGAGCGTTGAGAAACTCTTTGCGGTGGTGGCGTTTAGAGAAGCTGCTGGAAGGCCACTTGAGACGCTATACCTTGACCATCACTCAATCCAACGTGTATCTTCTATGCTTCCCGTTTTACCACGGAGCCTCAATGTGGTGGAACTCGACGTTTGGGCCACTCTTTTCGACGGAGATCTCCTTCAAGGTGCTGCGCATTTTGTGGGGAATGATTTTGATTTCAATTTCGACTAGATACATGTACTTAGTGTTACTGATCATCTTTCATTGGAAATACCATTCGTTTTTCTCGCCGCCGATATGTGATGGTAGTTGGTGTGAACAAGAACTCTAAGAACTCCTAGATATTGCTTCTCGGTCGGTCATCTGTAGAAATACAGCCCCATATTTTTGGTAATTGATATGATATATGTATTTATATACAGTGATGAATATGTATAGGTTATCGTTCTCGCAACGAAGAGAAATGATCTGTCGCCCATCACTGGAAATTGGATTGATGAAATGACGCTGGCCAGCGAAATACTGTGTCTCGTGCCGTCATTTGAGGTTTCAATCGCTTTCCGACACAACCACCATGCCACCAGTCAAACCGGCCAAATCGCGTAAACGGCATGTGCCTAATCCACCAGATGGGGCGCAAGAAATGATCAGTGCTATCGCCAGTCTTGTCTCTATCTCTCTCGTCCTCTTCATCTATCAAAGAGCGTTGGTTCCTATTTATGCTACGGGACCTACGACATACGCTCTCAATCCAGTAATTGCAGTAGCTGTTCTTCTGGCAGCACTCAACCCAACCACCATATCGACATCGCGAAACTGGCTGTACACTGCTTTAGGCCTAGCAGCAGCTCCGAATGCGACATATTGGGTTTCGGTCTTGACGTCCAGGAAACATGACCCGTTTTGGGGGCCGGTCGTAACTCATGCTATTGTTTTGGTTCCGCTCGTATTCTTTCTGACAACGTCAGTAATCGAGGCGCAAGTGAGTGCCGAGACGAGTTAGAGGAGCTCGTTTTATCTGACAGAGTTTTAGTTGACATGGACACAACGAAGGATGGACATCACTCGCCCACCTCTGACGTATCGCGTTGTGGCTGCGGCAGTGTGTTTTGTCACTGGGAAATGGCTATCTCAACGAGTTTGGGCGAAACAGGCATACTTGAACAACATTTCAGAAAGTCAGATTGTAGGTCTTTTTTTTTTCATTTCTCTACTCTTATAGACTATATATCTTTAGTTTCTCGGTCTCGCTTGCCTCTCATGGTGTCTTTGGATATATAAACATTCGCTGGGCTCCACGAAACGCGAAAATACTGTTAGCCTCTCACACAGCCAGATCAAGGGGATACTCGTTATCGCTTCGATCGCGCTTTGGGTATCTACCTACCAATACCTAGCCTCTCCTGTTCTTCCCCACCCACTGCGGGAAACTTACCACCGTCCCAATACCTCCATCACCATCCACTCATCGGTACAATCGGTTACTGGTTTGATTGTTGTTGGAGAAGCCCGGGATCCTCCAGATTTTGATGGCTCAGACCAGGACGTGCATTCTGTGCGTTACCTACGTGCTTCACACTCAATTTTAGGTGGGGTCTGGATGGGTTTGAAAATCATGACCATGGATCATGCTGCACCTATTGAGGACACCTTTGGTACGCCCTTAGGCGATTCAATCTACAGTACATTTGTGCTCCAAGAGGCCATACGTCTTGTCAACTGTACAGGGAAAGAAAACTGGGATAACGGACTATTGATGTGCGCTCACGTTCTCCGTTAAACATTGTGCTGTTGACAGCTATACAGTGGTCTAGGGGCAGGAACTTCGGCCACTGCCTTCATTCGACACAAGGTTCCTATAACCATCGTCGAAATCGATCCTGCAGTGTACGATGCCGCCAGGACGTATTTTGGCCTCCCGGATCCGGGCCCAGGAAGGGTCTTTTTGGAAGACGCAAGGGCTTGGATAGCAAGAAAGCGCACTGAAGCTGAGATTGGGAAGGCGGAGCGGCTTTATGATTTCGTCGTCCATGATTGTTTCTCCGGCGGGGGTGTTCCGGAACACATCTTCACTGTGGAATTTTGGGAAGACCTTAAGACTATCATGCATCCGCAAGGTGTTGTAGCAGTTGTAAGTAATTCCATGTTCAACGTCTGATTGAATGCAGCTCAGCGATGTTAGAACTTCGCAGGTATTCCAAAGAGTGATTCAACACGAATGATCCTGGCAACACTGGAAAAGAGCTTTATCTCATGTCGTGGCTTCCACGACCTTTTTGAAGTCATGCGTGATGAGCAGTATGAAAAGGATTTTATTAACATGGTATGTGTCTTGGCCAAGTCCAATCCAAAGCATAGTCTTGACATATGAAACTAAGGTTTTCTTCTGCACGAATTCAAATTCGCCTGTCACATTCCGAGAATCAATAAAATCCGATTGGCTGGGCTCGCCCTTGCGTCGTCATGTCTTGGCTTCGCTTTCACAACGGGAAGTTGACCTGGAATTCATCAGAGACTCCAAAAATGAAGAGGATAATGACAAGTTCATCCTAACGGATGCTCACAACCCACTTGGAAAACTGCAGGATGCACAGGGTTTGCATCATTGGAAATGTGAGTTCGATGTGTATCCCTATGTCGATAGTCTCATTTATCCTTATTGTTAGTAATGCGGGAGGTTCTTCCCGACCAGCATTGGGAGACCTACTAATAACTTACTGGACGAATGTATTCATCAGGATCATGCATCTTTACAGTGTATATATAATGTAGTGTACAACAGTTAACTCTTCGCGAGTTACTTCGTGAGAACTGGAACTACTTGTTTTTCCTTAACAATGTACTTCGCGCTCCTCTATGGACATAACAACAGCGGACCTTTTATCGCTCATGTCCAAATGCACTTTGGCGTCCAATCATACTCAGTCTTCTGTTGATAGGGGTCATTCCGCGCTCTATGTCTGACCACCTTCATTCTTCTCTGTCCTCTTCTCCCGGTCGTCCAACCAGCATATCTCGGCCAGCGTGGCCCTGGCAAGTTTCGACTCTGCGTAATAGTGTTTCCAGTCTCTCGGCTATCAATCATTTGGACTCCAGAGATTCTGGTTCACCTCGCCCAACTTCGACCGGGTCCAACACTCTTCACTGGCCTAATTCGAGATTGTCCGCTGGTACCCTAGGGAGCAATGCCGACCGTAGCAACATTCAAGCGGACTCCACACGTCAATGGTCTTTCATGGTGTGTTTCATTTGCGCCACAAACATTGCATCGCCGAATGCTCTTTTACCAATTTCAAGGGGTTTGAATGGACTGTCCGCGATGTACACAGACTGAGGGACTTGGTCGAAGCTGTTGACGCCCAAGACACTGGGAATGCTGATTTTGACATATTGAAGCAGTCACATATCCTGGGAGACAATAAATTCAAGCTTGAGATCGGTAGCGTTCAAGTTCCATTGAATTTCTTGGCTAGTATCAAGCTCAACCTATCGTAGCCTTCACACTACCTGCAGATGGTTCCGATTCCAATAATAATAAGCCCACGCTGTCGCTCTATATCACGTCCTTGATTGTTGACTTCGCACATACTAACTATGAGCTTTCTACGTCAATGATGACAGCCATCAAATGCCAAGCAGATCGTTCTGGGGAGCGAGGTGCTCCGCCAGAATGGGTGTGGGACTTTTGGCAATCGGACTGGGTGTTTCGACATGAACACGAGGTCTGGGGTACGTGTCACGAATACATTTCGGAGCTAAAGCGAGCATATTGACATGTATATTAGAATGTCCCCTTCCATCCCTTTCTGTGTTGCTTGAAAACGCGAGAATCCGTGACACAGATTCGTTCGTAATATGTGTCCAGATTCATTGTCCGTCTGGGCCTTTTTATCCTCAACAACCTGCCGTGCATACTGTGCCAAAGGATCTTTTAGATGGTCTTGAAGCCTCTCTTGACAACTCCAGTGTGTAACGTTGTTGCAGTCTATGAATATCTGACTCTATCTTGTTTTTTTTTGTTTGCCAGACACAGGAGATGTTCGTTTTATATGTCTGGAAAGAAAACCCGCGTCTCCTTCATCGACAGATGCTAGTCTGTCTACTAGTCGGCAATCGTCGTCATTGTCTGCCTCTTGCTCTCCTTTTTCTTCTCAAACTATAGCTCGCAAGCGCGTTATCTATGCGCACTCTGACATTCTCATTCGGCGGTCAGAGTATTTTGCCGGCATGCTTTCATCCTCGTTCTCAGAGAATCAAATCATGACGAACGAGGAGCGAAAGGTTTACACAGTTGTAGTTGAGGAAGCGGATTTTGAGACCATCTACTGGCTGTTGAAATTTTGTTACACCAACTGGCTTATCTTCAGCGAGGACGATGATCCGCGGCTAGCAATGGATGGTGTTGGCATTGGATGGAGTGCCAAGTGGTTACACACACGAGGTGGAGAGTGGGACTGGCAAATCTTCCAGAAGGATGACAGTACCATTGATGATACCAGAAGTGTCACAAGTGGTGATAGCCTTTCCTCCCCAGTCGACACAGGAGGACTTTCGCCCAACCTGGATGCCTTGCCATCCAAAAGTACCACAAGCACGACTCCAATCTCAGGGAGCTCATCTGGGTCTCAGAACCTGCCTACGTCGCTTAGGGCAGCATCAATACCATCTGCACGCCCTGGGGTTTTATCTTCCCGACGAACTACATCTGCTACACGCACAACTTCCAATACTCCATCATCATCTCGGACAAAATCTGTTTCGATACTGCCAGTGACACCTATTGGTCTTCCCTTGTCCACTTGTCCTGGTCACCCTATCTCTCCTAGCTCAGAGAGGCGGCATCCTCTGAGCCAGGTTTCTGTTCCCGACCCCCATCCACATCCTACACCTCCTCCACGACCTGCTTCAGCATTATCTGTATATCAAATTGCTCATCGCTATGCGATGCCAAATCTAGCAACACTGGCTCTGGACCATATAATGTCCACGATTACACCACAATCTAGCTTCGCCCTTCTGCTTGCTTCGTCAGTCTGGGAAGGACTTCATTCTCTTGTTGAAGTAGGATTCTAAATAATATCCTAGAAATGTTACTGACATTATGCCAATGTCAGGATTATGTTGTTAATAAATGGGATGAAGTATCTTTGACTCAAGAATTCGAACAATGCTGTCAAGAGGTGGCAGCCGGAGAGTAAGACCGTAAAATTCTCAGTTTGCTCCTATTTTCATATTCGATTGCTCAGGTGGGGCTCGGAAGGTGGCAAGACATTCCTGAACATTTTCCGTCGCCTTCGTTCCCCTGGCAGTTTAAACTCATAAGTCTTTTGTCTTGATAGGTCGAGGATGATCCATGGTTTCCAAACCGTTTCATCATAGTATACCAAACTGGATAAACATTAGCAATTAGAGGACTGCAGAGAAGACTCAGAACATGATACTGGGTTGTTGAATCCCTTTTGACCTTGTGGAAGGGTAGGGTGGTCATGCAATTTTATCTTTGTCCTGGACTTTCTCAAAAGATATATGAGTGAATGCTCATAAATTCACTGATACTCTCAAGGCCTAAGCTTCAACAACATGTATTGATCATACTCTAGCAATGATCTCGTAAGAATCCAAAACAGAAACACTAGGGCTGCTTTGAAACCCGTTGGACCAACAATAGAAAAGTGAAGGGGAACGCGAGTGCCGAGTAGCAGAACAGGTGGGAAAGAACATCAATGGCAGATGTGCCGAGCGGTTAAACGGGCGAAAGATAGTATGGACTCCGACAGAGTCAAATCGTAGTGGTTATAAACCACAGGGGTGATTACACACACACACACCAGTCACTACAACAAAGTGACAAAATTTTCACAATCTGCAAGTGTTACTGGAATTGAATTCCTCTTGAGAATACACTCCTCTTAACTATATATGATTGTCTAGGCTGATTTTCAATAGCTTCAAAATTGATTGAGTTCGGATTTTTTCAGAGGGTCAATTTGGCCACTTACCATATATGGTAATTAAATAAGCATCAAAAGATGACTAATATCCAAATAAGGAATGCCATTTCCATCTACCTTGTCTCCATAACAGCTGTAAAGGTCTCAGGAATACGGTGAGATTTATACTTAGTAGAGCTGAAGGTTTCGACCTTCAGTTGAGCATCTTGGGTACTCAAAGATACCCGGAATCCGAGTCAGCACTTATGATTTCAATAACCAGTGAGTCCTCGATACCGTTTTCATCTGTTGATCGTGGTTCTGATGCAGCTCCTTTTCCAAGATCAGCACAGGAGCTGTTGCCAATGCCCTGAGAGCTGCTCGAGCAATATGCGCACGCGTAGCGGCTTCTTTTCGACACTGTCGTGGTGCCAACTGGATTTCAGAATGTGGTTAACCGAAAAGTATAAACATTCTCCTTGTAGTTTGACAAATATATCTACATAATTTTGAATGTACAAATGTACCGTAAAGTCTGCACTGAAATCATGCAAAAATTCCTAAAAACCCGTGAAACTTCCACAATTTTCCGGGCCTCCGGCCAATTTGGCCACTGTGATTTTGTTGTGGTGACTAAGGCGATCGGCACCATACGTGATAGAAGTCTAAATGCGATCCATATATATTCCATTTTAGGCAGCACGTTACACACCTTTAAGCGCCTCTCACACGAACTTCCAATGTTGAGCACTGTCAAAGCCTCACGCGCACGTCTCTATGTACATTCACCTTCGCTTGCGATCAGACGCCTTTTAGCAACTGCACCTCCAAATAATGCGCTTATACCAGTCATTGACTTTACCCAGTTTAGAGAAGCGGCCAGGCAATCTGAGCGGAAACATGTCGCTGACAAGATAGTATCTGCCTTCAAGGAAAGCGGTTTTATCTACTTGTCCGGACATGGGATACCTGCAAGTAAGTGAACCTCTTTTCACGTTTATTGGTACTCGCTGAAAACGTCCCAGGCACAATTCAAGGCGCTTTCTCAAAGGTGATTGGATTATGTCTCTCGTGTGCATCTATTCAAATTATGACGATAGAGCGCCGAATTCTTTGCGTTGCCTTCAGAGACCAAAGTAAATATTTCTATGGAAATCTCAATCGTTATTTTATGGACGTTTATAGGATAAACTTTCTTGGGAAGACCCACGTTCCAACCGTGGCTACGTGACTGTAGGACGTGAGCGTGTAACTCAATCAGCAGATCCCGCTGAGATAGCTGCGCTCCGTGCTAAAGCCCCGGACTGTAAAGAATCTATGGAGATCGGACGAGATTGGGATGCCGAGTGGAAGAATCAATGGCCTCAAGAGGCTGACGTGCCTAAGTTCAAAAAAACTATGTTGGACTTCTATCGTGTGAGTTCAACTTCCTGTAGTATAAGAAAGTCCAGTTGAGTCTCATTTTTTATAGACTTGTCATGATCTTCACGTCTATGTCATGCGGTCTATTGCACTTGGCCTTGATCTTGAAGAAGGCTTTTTTGATAAGAAAATTGACGAACAATGTCACAACCTACGCCTCCTTTCATATCCACCGATTAAGACAGGTCTACTTCAAGATTCAGGACAGGCTCGGGCTGGGTCACATAGTGGTATGTTCAATTCAAGCCACCAGTTGCGTATGCTAATGGCACACATGGCACGCAGACTATGGGACACTTACTCTTCTTTTCCAGGACTCGGTATGGCTTATGTCTGTTATCTCAAGCTCGCATTTTCCCACTGACAATAGGTAGGAGGCCTTGAGGTTCAAAATCCTCGCAGTGGCAGCTTTGTTCCTGCAACACCTATTGTAAGTCACTCTAATCAGCAGGATAATTACCTTCTGAGTATCAACGGCAAGCCGGGAACAATTGTGATCAATGCTGGTGATCTTCTTGCACGGTGGAGTAACGATGTTTTGCGGTCCACCTTACATAGAGTGGTTGCGCCGCCTGCCAAACAAATTAAGGACGATGAGACTCTCATACCTGCACGTCAATCCATTGCCTTCTTCTGCAACCCGAATTTTTCGACTGAAGTGGCTTGCCTACCAAATTGCGGTAGAGTGGCAAGATACCCATTGCCTTCTTCTGCAACCCGAATTTTTCGACTGAAGTGGCTTGCCTACCAAATTGCGGTAGAGTGGCAAGATACCCTCCTGTCAATGCCGGTGAATATATTTTAGGACGATTAGCAGTAACGTATTCATCAATGTAATACATGACGATGAGGCTTGAAGCCGTGCAGTCATTTGTCGGAGGTCACCCTTCATTATCAAAAATGAGATCTTTCTTCTGGGCAGCAGTCCACTTGCTGATGTTTTCCAGCTTGGATCCCTAAGTGGACCCCTCAAACCCAGAGCAAGATGCGCCTTGTAGTCTTTCCAAACCAGTTATCTTCATTGGCGTTTCCAGCCCTCGGCATACCAAGCTTTCGGTTCCTCTCGCAATATCGTCTCGGACCGCCGCCTGGCTCTCTGTGCATCGAGCAGCCCGACCGATTCACATTTTCTCGCAGGCGCGAGATCTTCAGGGGTCTTATCCACCACAATTCTCTGGCAGTATGGTCCGCAGGAAGCAGAACAAGATTATCCCTTCATCGCATCTGTCCACTCAACCATATTCTTCAAGGAAGTTTCGAGAGGTCGAGAGGTTAAAACTTGTTTGAATTGAGCCTGCCTAGAGCTTCCAAACCGCGAAGTGTGGCTACAAACCAACGCTCCATATACTTGATCTGTCTCCTTGATTCCTTTTCGCACTGCATGTTTCAAGTGCACAATCATCATTGGACACATCACTGACTTGGATTAGCCATAACTTTCAAGGTTGAACAAGGCGAGGGCCACCGGGAGGTCATACGCATTTTCATATTTTTATTTTAACGTGAGTTACGCTTGTCTTGGCCTTGTCGATAAGATTCAAGCGTTAAACGCGCATAGTCCTATAAATCTGTCGCGAAAAGTTCCGGTGGAAAAAAAGGCCCTGAAAAAAGAAACTGAAAGCGAGCACCCATTGTAGATGTACATACATCTGTTAATCAGTATTTCTGTTGAACGCCTTTTTCGAAATGAAGGTTCCTCCTGGTCTACGAATATGTCTTCGCCCGCAGTGGACACGAACATGTCGTGGCTTAGAAATGTGAATGTGAAGCCGGGTCTTTGTTGACCAGTAACCTGACAAAAGTCAACCACGAGCACACTCACGCTTACAAACATTGAAGGAACAAACGCTAGGATTGAAGGATAAAAAGGAAAAAGGCACGTTCATCAAATACTCTTTTTTAAGCCCAACTCTATACGCGGAGATGTAATTTATTCTTGACGGAGGACCGGAGCAAACAATTGTGAATCATGGATGGGCGTAAGTAATGGAAAGAAATGGATAAATATGATAGGTGATTAAATTGGGAAGCAAGTATGTATGTCGAGATTGGATGTAATGTTCACTAGCCGTGATCTAGCTGAAGAAATGATGCAACATGACGAAGATAACACCGAAAGTATCGGCAAATATCCTTACTTCTTCCTAAACAATCCAAGTGTGTGCTGGCCGCCACAAGAAACCGATACCGCCGACCACGAGCCCCCTTCTTTGCGCACGACAATCTGAGGAGTCTTGACTTCTTCATCCGGAACACCCAATTCGCCCTGAATGCCTTGACCCCAGCAGTACAAAGCACCGGCTTTGGTGACTGCCATGTTATTATGAGAGCCAGAGGACACTTGGACGACTGGGTCCTCCATGTCAGGAAAGGTGACTAATGTAGGCTCAGGAATAAATTCCGAATCCGTGCGATTTTCAAATGCTGGGTCATCATCGGCTAATCCAAGCTGTCCCGCATTGGAACGACCGCAGGCATAGACCTTGCCACTGGCTGTAAGGAATAGCGTGTGATGATCTCCTCCAACGATCTGTTCCACTGTGTCACCGTCAAGTTCTTCTTTGCTCAACCGCTTGACTTTCTGAGGGAGTTGGACGACAGCATCATCCGTAGATTCATATCCCGTTCCAATCTGTCCCATGCTATTCAGTCCCCATCCCCATACATCTCCTTTGTCATCGACAGCAAAAGAGTGCCATGAGCCGGCGCCAATCCTTACTGCTTTACGACCGCGATTACCAAGCGTAATTTTTTCTGGGACGGTTCCATGTATTTTTCGACGTTCGAGGACCTTGCGTCCTAATTGAGCTTGCTCTCCAGCTCCCCAGGTGAGCACACTACCGTGAGTGGTCAGGACAAGAAGGTGGTTCGTTCCTGCAGCGATGCCAGAAACTTTTTCAACGTCTCCTGGTTTATGTGAGAGTTCCAAAATCGGTGTGGGATGGAACTGATGTTTTAATCCGCTCGAGAATCCAAGAGACCCTTCGTTTGCCTAGTAAGATGTTAACAAGTGGAAAAGCAAGCGAAAGTGGTATTGAAGCCTACTCGGAAAGAACCCCATACTCTGAGATCACCATGTATACTAAGAGCAGCACAAATGCTGTCGCCGGTCGCAACCTGAACAGCACGAAAATTTTCGTCAACCAGTGAGGTCAAAGGGTGCGGAACACTTGTAAGTTCATCAACATCCAGGAAAGAACCGGGATTTTGTGGATCTGGAACATCTTGCGTGATACGTCCCAATGCCGCATCATCATTAGTTCCGCATGTCCAAACCTACAAAATACAATAAACAGTTCAATCAGAGCCTCAGCCAAGAAGGGGGAAAGACACGCACAGTCCCTTTTTCGTCGATGAATACCGTGTGCAAGCCACCAGCCGCGATCGACTCTAGTCCTGCTCCGACTTCTCCAAAAGTACCGTTTTGCATCTGGTTTTCAGCCCATACATTTCGCTTGGGCTTGTCATGCTGGTCTAGGTCATCTGGTCCCATACCAAACTGACCAAAGTTCCCAGCACCCCAAACGAAGAGCTGGAGGCCAGGTCGCTTGACCTCCGGCGGTACAGGTAGCGGATTGAAGTATGGCCGTTGCTGGGGTACTGGTGCTTCCTTGATCGGTGCGAGCTTGACACTAGGCTTTTTGTTCAAAGGTTGAGCGGCCCTATTAGACTTTGGTTTACGGGAAGATCGCGGGGTCTGTGCGGGAGGATCATTTTCAGGTTTTTGGGCTGTAGTAGTGCGAGAGCGTTTAGAAACGGGCGAGGGAGCGCGTTCCTGAGAGGCTGCTCTTTTCTTGGATGTATTACTTCTATTGGATCGGTTGGATGCCGTTTTTCTTAGCGGTGTGGGCTCTGGTTTGGTAGCTGGTTTGACCGAGGCTGCTCGCGCGGAGCGACGGAGGGTCATTTCACCAATCAAAGAATGCGAGAAGCTACCGGCGGTCGTCAGAGGCACAGCGAGTATGAGCGAAACGCTGTGTTGGTGGTAGGAACGAAAGGGTAGAAGGACCCAAAGCCAGGCACCGAGCGCCGGTTAAACAGTCGAGGCATCACGTGACAATCGCGTTGTGGGTCTTTGTTGACGCGCCGAGTTACTACTGCTATCTTATTATACCGCGGATACCACACTCAGAAACCTGTGTAAACTGACACTACCGTTTGTGGATTCAACCAACTTCACTGAGAGCTTTACGCTCTGTATCGGCACCCTTTCTTCAATGGTTTGACATTCAACCACCCAAATATTCAACCTATCACAATTCAATTTAGTGCTCTGATTTGCTTTAGTGTCCATTCCCTATTATATTTATTGATGTTATTGCTATTTTATCAGAATGAATCTTATGATGAACGAGGAGAGATGAAGAGGTCCACTCTTTACAGGAATACTTTTTTCAAAATGAAACTTTTCAAGAGAAAATCAGGCATCGGTCTGAATAAAAAATCGTAATTCGAAGATCACTTAACTCTAGCCAGCTCTGATATAGACATATGTGTATCATATTCCGCACATTGCAATACACAAGCTGGAGTAGAGGCTGAAGAAATAACCCAAGATGATTCTCCTGATGCTGAGGCCAGTCAATCGTCTTTGATGCATGAGGCCTGTAATCTATAATTCCAAAGATTTCAGAGAAGGGTCAGAAAAGAAATCAAGCATGCCTCCAGTGTGTATGGCTGATGGGTCAACAAGAGAGAAGCGTTGAAAATGCTTCTCGCGAGTGTCTAACGGGATGATTATGAACGCACACCAGATCTTCCTGATCCAGGATTTTTCGTGACCAGTCTATGTTTAAACCATAGACTCGAGACCATAGAGGAGACTTGAACTTATCAACGTGGCTGTGCAAATCGACTGTCAGTGTGTTATTCAATAACTCCTTATCTACTTACTCAGGAACGAATCCTGATTAAGTAAGGCACCGTGAATCCAGAATTCTGGCAAAGCTGAAATTCTCAGATAGAAAATGAAATCTGTATCTACCTATGTGCAAGTAGCTTCTAAATTGCTGTTAGCCCGAAAAAGTATCTAATCTAGAAGGCTACCACCAAAGCTCAAGCTCTAGGACGCGATCGAAAGGATAGCCTTATGGGGAAGTACGCGTCATTACGTCATGCTTAAGACGGCGACTATGTATTCGCAAAAAAACCTGTTATTTTCACTCTATCATCTTTCCCCTCCACCTGTCCATATGCCCACTCCTCCCCTTGACCCAGAAAGTATAACAGAGCTTGATAGCTACCTCAAGCCTGACGTTCCCAACATTGTCAGTCGGTACAACGTCTTCTGCCGATGGAAGGACACGATTGAAGAGCATGAAGGTGGCTATGACAAGTTTACCAAGGGGTATGATAGGTATGGCTTCAATGTCTCCAAGCGTGGTGAGGTGGTGTATAGAGAATGGGCTCCCAATGCAATTGAGGCCAACTTGATTGGTGACTTCAGTGCGTATCGATGCCACTGGCTTTGCAGAAGTCGAAAGTAACCTAAAATCTACCAGACGAATGGAATAGAACCTCTCACCCCATGAGGAAGGATGAATTTGGTGTCTGGGAGATCACCGTACCACCCCTTTCACCTGGTGTCTGTGCCATTCCTCACGATTCTAAGATCAAGGTTTAAAAAGATGTCTTCGTGGTCGCCTCGTTCGTATATTGACATTGCTCTAGATCTCCATGATCATCCCACCTGGCAAACGTATTGAGCGTCTGCCAACTTGGATCAGACGCGTTACCCAAGATCTGGACGTTTCTCCAGTCTACGATGCTCGCTTCTGGAATCCTTCCGAATCGGAGATATACAAATTCAAGCATTCTCGTCCGCCGAAGCCAACCAATGTTAGAATTTATGAGGCACATGTCGGCATTTCTACCGCCGAAGACAGAGTTGGCACCTACAAAGAGTTTACTCGCAACGTCCTCCCTCGCATTAAGGATCTAGGCTATAATGTCATTCAACTAATGGCGATCATGGAGCATGCATATTATGCATGTCAGTGCTGCCTTCTGTCTGTATCGCGTTCTTGCTCACCCGTCGATTAACTGCAGCGTTTGGTTATCAAATAACGAGCTTTTTCGCTGCTAGTTCTCGTTATGGAAATCCCGAAGATCTCAAGGAGCTTATCGACACAGCGCATGGAATGGGTTTGACCGTGCTTCTTGACATTGTTCACTCCCATGCTTGCAAAAATGTCTTGGATGGTCTAAACGAGTTCGACGGTACGGACCATTTGTACTTTCACGAGGGAGGCAAAGGACGCCATGACCTATGGGACAGCCGTCTTTTCAATTATAGTCAACATGAAGTCCTTCGTTTTCTCATGAGCAACCTGAGGTTCTATATGGAGGAGTTCCAGTTCGATGGCTTCCGCTTCGACGGTGTGACAAGTATGATGTACAAACATCACGGCATTGGGACTGGCTTCTCTGGAGGTTATCATGAATACTTTGGAGAGGCTGCTGATACAGAGGCTATTGTATACCTCATGCTCGTGGGCGAATATTGCCAACTTTTCTGACTTCATTCTGACCTCTGTGTAAGGCCAACGATGCAATTCACAATCTATATCCCAATGCTATTACGATTGCCGAGGATGTATCTGGAATGCCTCTCCTCAGTAGACCTGTGGAGAAGGGAGGCGTAGGATTTGACTATCGGTTGTCAATGGCCATTCCGGATATGTGGATCAAGATCCTCAAACACAAGTCTGATGATGAGTGGGACCTTGGAAACATTGTCCATACTTTAACCAACAGACGTTATGGGGAGAAAAGCATCGCTTACTGTGAAAGTCATGATCAAGCGCTGGTTGGTGACAAGACGATAGCGTTCTGGCTTATGGATAAAGAGATGTGTATGTTGAACTTGTTCTTTGAAGTCTTGATTTGACATACTTCTCTCTTAAAGACACAAATATGTCTGATTTAACCGACATGACTCCTGTCATTGCACGAGGGTTAGCTCTTCATAAGATGATCCGGTAAGTCCTTAAACTGCTTAGTATTGTTCTTTGATGACACTACTTCAGTCTGTTGACCCAGTCCTTGGGTGGCGAAGGCTACTTGAACTTCGAGGGAAACGAATTCGGTCACCCGGAGGTGTGCACGCTCGTTGTCTTTCATTGATTGTGCGATTGACCATACCTCAGTGGCTCGACTTCCCTCGCGAAGGAAATAACAACTCGTTCCATTATGCTAGACGCCAATGGAACGTTGTCGATGACCCTCTTCTTCGCTATAAGTACCTCAATAATTTTGACAAGGCGATGAATCACCTGGCAGATCGATATGGATACCTTGACTCGCCACAGGTATTTGTTTCTAATTTGAATATGGTCCACAATTGTAACTTGACTTTCAGGCTTACGTCTCTCTCAAACACGAGATCGACAAGATAATTGTCTATGAACGCGCTGGGCTTTTGTTCATCTTCAACTTCCACCCAAAGCAGAGCTACACAGATTATAGGGTTGGCGTCGATGAACCTGGCGAATACCGCATCGTGTTAAATAGCGACGAGCCAAACTTTGGAGGATTCTCGAACATCAAAGCTAATGGGAAGTTCTTCACAACGCCGATGAAGTGGAATGGACGAAAGAACTGGCTTCAGGTATGTAGACGTTGTCTTCTTTACAACCGCGGAAATTTTAATGTGAAGCAGGTGTATGTTCCTTCGAGGACCTGCATAGTGCTTGCAAAATGAACTTTCTTTCTGTTTGTTAAATGTTAACGTCCTATACCTTTACCTCATGCAAACGGATATTCGAACATTCTTAGTATTGACATGTTACGAAAATTGGGTTAATTTCAGCTGAAAATTTTGTCTGAAATAAAGCTTCAGTGATCAAAAGAAAGAACAAAAGCACCTGCTCGCTTAGTGGTGACACATGCTAGGATGGATGCTTCTTGGTTGATCGAGGACGTCCGATACAACTTAAGGGCTAAAAGTGAGCTGGCTAGATGCCTGGTGACAAACAATTATCCTAGAACATGTACAATATTTTTCTATCTTCTATTTTACATTTGTCTTATTATTCAAATCTTTTCAAAGCTTCAGAGCAGGCTACGGAGCACCTCCACAATCCGATCACCAAGTTCCCTAGTCCCAACACTTCCGCCGAGATCAGTAGTTCTCAGACCAAGTCCACCAAGCTCTTGTGAATCCAAAACCTTCCTCACAGCAGTTTCGATTGCGGTCGCCGGTTTATCGAGGCCGAGTGAGTATCGGAGGAGCATCGCCGCGCTGAGAATTGTACCAATGGGATTCGCGATACCCTTGCCAGCGATATCAGGTGCAGAGCCGTGAATAGGCTCGTACAAACCAAGAGTGGGCTTGAAGTCATCCGAGGGGGTAGAGGGTGCACCTGCGAGAGATGCGGAGGGGAGGAGCCCAAGAGAGCCAGGTATAACTTGAAGTCATCCGAGGGGGTAGAGGGTGCACCTGCGAGAGATGCGGAGGGGAGGAGCCCAAGAGAGCCAGGTATAACACTGCTTTGGTCCGAGAGACTATGTCAAAGCATTAGCGTTAGAATGCAAATGTGACATTAAACGCTAAGCTCACATATCGCCGAACAGGTTCTCAGTAAGGACGACACCGTTAAGCTTGCGAGGCGCGGCTGTGATGAGCATCGCAGCTGAATCAACAAGTTGATGATGGAGTTTGATTTGAGGATACTCCTTGGACAACACTTCTGTGACAGTTTTTCGCCACAGCCGCGAGCTCGCGAGGACATTTGCCTTATCGACTGAGTGAATCTCGAGAGGTGGGTTCGCAGTCATAGCAATCTGTGCCGCGACGCGTGTGATACGTTCAACCTCCGCAACGCTATATATCGTCGTGTCCCATGCTGTGTCAACATCTGGAGCGACACCTTGCTCCTTACGTGTGCCAAAGTATGCACCACCAATCAGCTCACGGACAACGATGATGTCTACACCTTTCGCGACTCCGGGGCGCAGAGGAGAGTAGTCTAAGAGGGAGTCTGAGGCGAGGTTTGCGGGCCGAATGTTGGCGTAGAGGCCGAGTGCCTTGCGAAGCGCGAGGAGACCAGGTTCAGGCCGAACTTTGGCGTCAACGCCCCATTTTGGACCACCGATAGCACCTGCAATGTGCAATGAGTCAGTTCACCACAAGTCTGATAAAATGGTGAGTCATACCCATGAGGATTGCATCGGCTTCCTGCAATGTGCAATGAGTCAGTTCACCACAAGTCTGATAAAATGGTGAGTCATACCCATGAGGATTGCATCGGCTTCTTACACGCCTTCAAAGTAGAGGGCGGTAGTGGTTCGCCAGTAGCATCGATTGCGCACCCTCCAAAGAGATGGGGCACAAGGTGGAGTTTAAAATCTGACGATGCCTCGGACACTACTTCGAGAACACGCGTTGCTTGGTCAACGATCTCGGGACCTGCGATTCGAGATTAAGCTACCCTCGCGTTCACGTCAGAAATCAGAAACATATACCGATGCCATCACCGCGGAGAACAACTATGTTAAAACTAAGAAAAGTCAATAAATGATTAATATCGGTCTGGGTAGAACTCACGTTTTTGGTGCCATGATGGCTATGTTAAAACTAAGAAAAGTCAATAAATGATTAATATCGGTCTGGGTAGAACTCACGTTTTTGGTGCCATGATGGTGTCTTGGGGAGGATAGGAAGGGTTTTAAGGGTTTTCTGCTGCATCGGGTTTCGGTTACCATGAACTCGGCCGACCCAGAAATGATGGAAAGGTGCACGTGAGATCATTTTTTTCAATCTTCACCCGCGAATCGCGATCTGACGATGTCCACACCGCGCTGCAGAAACCTGGCACGTGAGATCATTTTTTTCAATCTTCACCCGCGAATCGCGATCTGACGATGTCCACACCGCGCTGCAGAAACCTGGTCTCGATGCTGGTCCTCTCCTCTCCCTGTCGCCCTTGCGTGGCCTCGCAGAAACATACATCACTGTTCCTCAGGTTCTTGGCGAACTAAAAGATAAACGGGCGCGAGATCACTTTGAGCAACTTGGATTGCTTTCTGGTGTCAAGGTTAAAGTACAATCACCCGATGCTGCAAGCTTAGCACATAGTGCGTGCTCAGTAATGCATCATTTGATCTTCTGACATGCATCGATCAGCCATTCAATGGGCCAAGCTTAGCACATAGTGCGTGCTCAGTAATGCATCATTTGATCTTCTGACATGCATCGATCAGCCATTCAATGGGCAAAGAAAACCGGAGATTATAATGTCCTCTCACATGCTGATATATGTGTCTTGCCTTAACCTATGCACTTCACGAGGAAGCAAAGAGACTCAGCAACAGAATGTAGAAGCTCCATCGAGGCGAGTCATAGTATCTGCATCTGATGTTCAACGCTGACTCAATACGGTAGTAGTCACGGAACAGAAAAAACTCTTGACGCTTCAGCTGTTGAGGAGATCTCATCCATCTAGAAGATCTACCGCTAGAGGAACAATCAGAAATTGTCGAAGAAGATCCCGCCGAGATGAAAGCTGAAGATGTACAGAAAAAGATTCTACGGAGCAACCTCAGTTGAAGCGGAAGAAGAGGCACTAGAGCCGCTCGATGTAGAACTTCAACCAATCGAAAAGGATAACCCGGAGCCCCCTCCGAAGCGGAAGAAGAGGCACTAGAGCCGCTCGATGTAGAACTTCAACCAATCGAAAAGGATAACCCGGAGCCCCCTCCGCTCAGGCGGCACTTCGCCACAACCCGTCGGAACCAATATTCGATGACCCATCTGACCCTGACGACGGAGAAGGCGAATGGATAACACCGAGCAATGTCTCCTTTCACAAGTCGCGTGCTCTTGATTTACTTCCTGGCTCTGGCTCAAAAGGAAAGAAGAAGGCCGACGACAAGATCATTGATACAGGGTGCATGACTGCTGATTTTGCGATGCAAAACGTTTTGCTGCAAATGGGACTCAATCTTGTTGGTACGGAGGGCAAAAGGATAGAGAAGGTGAAGAGTTGGGTTTTACGGTGTCATGCGTGCTTTAAGTGAGTAAATTCTCTCCAGATACACTCTCACGGTTTAGACGGTTAATCATCTTATCTAGGATCTGCAAAGATAACTCCAAAAAATTCTGTCCGTCGTGTGGAAACCCATCGCTTCTACGAGCATCAGTAACGATTTCGGCACCTGGCGCCTCATCCGATGCGCCCGTCATGCAAGTACATCTCAAATCAAACTTTCAGTACAAAATTCGTGGTACCAAATACTCAATTCCAACGCCCAAGGCTGGATCCGCGAAGAGTGGAGCTGGTGACAATCTTATATTACGAGAAGATCAACCGGAGTATATGAGGGCCAAGAAGAAGGTGGATGGAAAACGGGAACGTGAGGAGGCGAAGATGCTGAAGGGAATTCTCGGTCGAGGGCCAGAGGGCGCCACGGGTGTTGGTAGTTGGATGGATCCAGATTGGATTCCTGAGATTCTAAGTGTAGGAGCTGGCGGCAAAGGCAGGACGATGAAATCAGGCGGGATGGATGGGGATTTACCCCAGATTGGATATGGAAAGAAAAATCCGAATGCAGTCAGAAGGAAACACAAGTAGACGTGTTCACCCATTGTCTTTCACATTTGTTCATTGTGTCGTGTATAGCTACAATTAATGCGCTGCATTTCAATTACCAAGACTTCTGTTCATGAAACGCCTCTTCTGGAAGGACATCCACCATTTGCTGGGTTTGCCTGTACCATCAACGTACAGCTTGTCGACTAAACGTAATGCTAACTCCTGCCGAACCTGAGTGAGGTATTGCCGTAGGTATTCTTCAAAGAGATGATTTTAATAACGACAATTCTGGTTCACAGAGTCACTCTTACCGCTGTCGGCGCGGTGTGCTGGTGGCGCATAGTGTGCATTCAAAGCAAAGTTGGCGTCGCCAGGGATAGGAAAAGAGTCAACAGATAGGGTATTCAAGATCTTCTGTGCCTCTATCTGGGAGGGCACTGTCCGCGCGCTACCCAACTTGGCCAGACAATCGGAAATAAAAAGGATCAAGACGATGAGTAGGCGGTCTGCTGGGCCCTTGATTTCAAAGTTGCGGAAGAGCGAGTTGGCACGAAAGAGATCAAGAGTTTCATCGATGATATCGGGTTGTGAGGGGTCCGCTACTGGCATTTGTTGAGAGTATCGTCCCCGCAGTTACATGGTGGACTTACCTTGAGGCGCAGGACCGCGTATTCTAGTCCTGATAGGGAGAATGGAAAGATTTCCCACCTGGCGGGCATCTAGATCATCATTGAAGGAGGAATGGTATGCCTGGAATATTTTGAGCAGATGTACAGATCCAATGGTCTAGTGACTGACGGGCATGACGATGAACGCGAAATCAAGGAGCGTATTTGGTGTTGCTTGGCAATGACGTCCATTCTTGCTGTCTGCGTGCAGATGGGTACATCAACAACAAGACTTTCAACTTTTCTGTTCTTCCGCCAACATGTCGAATACCCTCGGCGTGCCAGAGAGTGTTGAACGTGCTTCCTTGTATTCTGTCGACGTCTCGGCCGCCAAACCATCGCCAGATACGTTAACCAGTATGTCTGCAACGCGTCGTGGTCCCAGACGAACCCTCACCATGTACAGAACTCGTGAAGCGTCTACGTGCTTTGACGCTCGCTCTTTTGCCAGTAGAAGTCGACCCCGCCAGTATCAATGGGTCAACTGGCAGAGTGATAACACCCAATGTCATCTCAGCGTATAAGGCCGCTGCTGGGGACTTCGTCGAGGCTGTATATCCATTTGGATGATCAACGTTTGATGAGTGCTTATGATGTCCCAATGTAGCTCCCATATTGTCTTCTTCGCGCAAGAGCGGAATTCTTGTGGGATGCCAATAACAATCCAGCAGATTACGGCGAAAACATGGGACGCGGTGCGTTCTTATGACTTTGATCCATCGCGCCTAAAACGAGTCGCTAATTCATTGTGGTGTTTCTCGTAGCGATTGCGTGTGAAGTCCTCGCTCGTAGAATTGTACACATGTCTCCACCTGATAGGCTGGGGTCCATTATGTCGTCGCGTTTCCAACACAGACAGCTTGACGGGGGCGAGAGTGACATGACTAGTGCTCTGGAGGTTGCTATTGATTCCAACTGGTGTGTTAAACAGCTTCTGTTTTATGAACCCTCATAAACACTGAGATAGTACAATATTTTTGTCTTCCAATGAGGCTCAACAAGGTTGCCACACTATCTTCTGTTCCTCATGCATTCGCCTAATGTTTAATACTTCTTGAAGTTGTCGCGGCCTTATGGAAGGGAGATCTTATTCAGCATAATATTGCCAACAACGCCATTGATTGCAAGTCCTTTCCCTTCGACACGCGTGTTTCGGAGCTGACACGAAGTACAACAAAGATGTCCCATACGCTGACACACGTGAACATTCTTTCTGGGGTCATTTCGACACTTCAAGACTCAACGTCCCGAGGTTTGCGAATTTGTTGCATCGTATTACCACAAAACGGCTAACAACTTGACAGATATCAAAATATTTTCCGTATCATCATCTGGCTCTTCTTTTTGTTTGCCTACTCGCAAGCAGGTAACGTCATTGAATAATCTACTCGGCGCAATGGGTTTTTGTCTTAGTTGGTTCGTAGTTCGTGAGCCTCTCGAACGTCTGAGCAATCCTCATAAATTGTTCGATGAATGGGAGCTTGTCCTCTATGTAATGGTGCTAGCATTCACCATGGAAGGCATGCTCTTCTTATGATTTACGTGGACATATATTGACGTTGGTGTAATCCAGATTTGCACAAGGTCAAATTTCTCTCTTATGCTCTTATTGCTTTTTTATACTCCTTCAGTTCTACTTGGTTGTGTGGTTCTCCACTATTCGAGCCCTCTCGTTTTGGAACATTATCGCTTTAATCACCGACTCCCTTTTCGTTGCAGCCTTTACTCTGAGAGTGATTGGCTTTTCTTCTACTGGAGAAGCTGCTGCCGATGCAAGGCTCAGGAGCTTCCAAGTTTTGAGCTTTGCCGCTCCATTTATATGGTATGTTATGAACGCAACTGGAAAGTTTGAGCTCATTTCTTTGATCTAGGATGAGTTGAGCTTTTCTCTTTTTCAAAGAAAAATCTCGAGCTGATTTACATGGATCTAGAACTCGTCACGGTGTTTGATGGGTATAAGTAAGCTTCTCAATCTTTATTCCCAGTATAAATAAACCCCACTTGTGCGGTGCATAGATACATTGGAACCATGCAGATATGTGTGGCACGAATGTTAAAAGAATCAGGCATTTTTTTCGCGGTATGAAATCTCTTGTGCCCCATGCCCTCTGCTAAAGGGACATGTTAGCTCTTGTCTGTGCTCGCAGTAGGGTTTGCCCAGGGTCTTTTTGCGTTAGACGCTGCCGATGGTTCGACTGAAGGACCATCCGTAGTAAGCACCTCTTTTCATCGTGTACATCATACTGCTGAATGTTTGGTCAATTTCAGGTGGTGAATATCTTGGTGCAGTCATTGTTATCGTGAGTTTGACCGTTGTACCCCCCTTGCATGTCTTAGAGTCTGTCAGGTCTCCGGATTATGGAAAATACGCTTCAAGGTGATCAATGTCTTTGTGCTCCAGTTTTGGAGGTCTTACGTTGAACATTCCTCATAGCCCACCTGGTCTTATTCTTTACTACTTGTCAGTTTGATCAAATCTCAATCGACGTGCTTCATTGACATTCTCATAGCTGGAATACCGTGACTGCGATTATCCTTCTTAATGTCCTTATCTCGTTATTCTCTTCTGCTTATTCGGATGTCAGTCGCCTTTAGAATTGTGTCAACTGTGATGTCATCACTAATGGGCAAACTCAGGTCATTGAGGATGCTGAAGCTCAATACCTGGCATTCTTTGCAGCAAAGACCATCGGTATGATTCGGGCGCCGGATTCTTTCGTATATCCTGCACCTTTCAACCTCGTAGAGACTTTCTTTGTGGCTCCTTTTGAGTATGATTCTTCTATCTTCTCTTTCACTGTGTGATCTAAAACAACTGCGTGCAGAGTGATTCCAGGGTTCAAACTGAACCGAAAGAACTACAAAGTGGTATGGACATTTTCCTATCTTGCCATATGGTAGTCCGTTGATTTGCTCGATAGCTCAATCGCTATGTGATGGGTGTGCTTTTCTTCATCCCCTTGACCGTAATAGCTTTCTATGAGGCCGTGTACGAACAGCAGGAACATACTTGGCTCAAAAATTGGTTCCGCGGATCTGACGAGGGTGCGGCTGACTACGCTGAAGAAAGGGATCCTGAGATCGACGATCTTGAGTGCGGTGGAATGAAGATCAGTAGAGTGCCTTTTGAGGAACTCATCAAATTGTTCCCGAATACAGAGAAGGTGCGTATATATATTATGTCTCTTGTTTTGATTATCCATTCGGTGCATAGTCGAGTGAAGCCGTCATTGTCTCAGAGATCCACGAGTTAAAATTACAGCTGGCTCGCGTGCTTAAGAAGCTGGAAGCGTAACTGGGCGGGCGCTTTATTAATACAGGAGCGATCTAAGAACTCGATCGAATAGTTAACAGTTCAGGTGATCTCATGGACACTTTAAATAGGTTGGTGTTACAAAATCCGAAAAATGTAAACAACCGCTATTGCGCTGTTGTGGGTTCGCGAACAAGTTGAGTCAACAGGTGCATGGACTGCACAAAGAATGGACGAATCTCATTGATCTCCATGGAACAAAGATTTGGAAGCTGAAAATGTGGCTTGCACAGAGGTCATACGATATTTAAAGGGAAGACGTACACTGAGTTCACTATGGTCAAGGGTTTGAAGACCTTCCCGACTCTTCGCTTGTCTAGCCTCCCGTAGGTCCTTCAATATATACCGTAGCTTGTCAGGATTCTCAAGATCATCGGACGCACTATTAACAAGTGTGGGGAGATAAAGACAGGCAATATATACCGTAGCTTGTCAGGATTCTCAAGATCATCGGACGCACTATTAACAAGTGTGGGGAGATAAAGACAGGCAGCATGCAACAGTACGCACACATCGAGAAGGACTTTGGAGATTTCAACAAAACGAAATGGTAGATCGCTGAAGTCGCGCTGTGATGTTTCTTTATTCAGCTTGTCCTGAAGAAAGTCTGTGACGAAGGTCTGCAACAGATTGTATGTGGGAAGAACAGGCAAACGTACCAACATTGAGCCATGGAGGCGCAACGATGTGGCATCTCTTTTTCGCTTTCAGATTAACCGCCATCCATATTGGAACAGTGGCTTTCTGAGGCGGCCGCAAAGGCCCATACGCGCCCTGATGGTCTTGAGCTCGGGGTGTTGCGGCGTGCAAGATAAAGAAGTACCGAGATGAATGCAGTTCTTTCCATTGATATCAAGGGCACTATCTCGATGAGTTGCTGACAGGCAATGAGCTCAAGCTCAGCAGGAGTAACGGATACGCGCAGGCTGTCCGGAAGAGCCATCGTCTGTTACTCAACAGCAGATGCTATGGGACGCGAATATCAGTAACGGATACGCGCAGGCTGTCCGGAAGAGCCATCGTCTGTTACTCAACAGCAGATGCTATGGGACGCGAATATCGATTTGGCCGTATTGTGTCACGTGTAGCCGCGTGATCGGCGCGTCTTTGGTTGATTCCCAAAGTAGATACTGTGGATTATCTCGTCTTTCGTTGCTCTTAGCTTTTGTATTCGTCGTCATGCTTGGGACCAGGACTAAGCAGATCTACTCATATGGTAAGCGTAACCAACGCATCGTTGCTGTCTCGGAAAACGAGGAAATGAGGGTTCCCAGTATCTTTGACGATATAAAGGTAAGCGTAACCAACGCATCGTTGCTGTCTCGGAAAACGAGGAAATGAGGGTTCCCAGTATCTTTGACGATATAAAACCCCTGCCTCGCGCACGATTGTGTCTAAAATGAAGAAACGGGAGCACACAGTGAACGCAAAGTCCAGGTCGCCATCCCGAAGATTGTACATGTGATTCGAAAAAAGAAGCTTTCAAATTCGACAGTGTCCCCGTCAGCGAAGTTCGCCCGACTTGCAGAGCTCCTCGACGCAGAAACGATGGGGAAAATCCCTAAATCCAGACCAGATGCTCCAGGAAAGCTTGCTGGAACTCCATCTCGTGCACCTCTATTACCTTTCAGTCTCAACACACCTGGTACCCCAACTGTTTCTCGGAGAATAGCTGGTCCGAAGGTACTTGCTGCAAAACGGGAGCCCCAAAAACTCAAATCATTTTCGCCTTTCGTTGAAGTACACATTACTATTCTGGATGACAATGGAAGGACAGTGCAGCAGGAGAGGAGGGTGTCACGGACAGATGTACAATCAAATCCGGTGAACGAGATCGTTCGAAAGCCCTCGAGTCCTTGCAAGGCATCCCCTACTCCTGAAATGGATTCTCAGGGTGATGAGGAAGTCTTTCCACTGAAAAGGCCCAAAAGACCTGCGAAACGCGTGGTTATCACGGTAGACTCCGATACAGAAGACGAGGATGTTACGCCGAGTGTTCAGCGTCAGGACTCAAACACACCCACTCTGCAAGAGGTCATATCTATGCCTGCGATATCACAGCCTTCGCGATCATGCTCTTATATGCCATACCCACCACAATTGAATGTAGAAGTCGTGGTTCCTCCCGCACCGTATACTATCAAGAGAACGACTTTAGCCTCAGTGAAGTCAACTATCCCTATCGTTGAGCCATCGCGCTCTCAATCACACTATCTGCCTCCTTCACCTCCACTAATCCGACAACGTCAATTGACTCCCATACGACGCCGTGGCGGGCAAGACCTCTTCAAACCTATATATCCCCCGTCGCCATCTCTCACATCCACCGATCTCGACCTTTCATTCGACTTTGAGGACTTGAACATTATTGATACCTCAATAAATCAGAGCAATTCACAGATACATGACTATCTTAAACCACTCCTGGCCGAATGCGGTCAATCTGCCTGTGGACCTATAGAATTTTCTTCCTTCATTGAAACTTTTCCTTACGATCGGGTTGTCCAATCGGCTGCAGGTTTGCCTGTGGACCTATAGAATTTTCTTCCTTCATTGAAACTTTTCCTTACGATCGGGTTGTCCAATCGGCTGCAGGTTTCCGACTGATCTACGTTTAAAAGATAGGTGAAGCGAGCTATTCAGAAGTTTTGGGATTGGAGATGTAGTCCTGAAAGTTATACCCCTGAGGGATGAATCCAGTAGAAGCACTGCTCTAAGCAGTACCGAGGGCAGAGATGAAGACGACGGTCCGGCACCGACTGATGCAAAGGATGTCCTCAAGGAAATTATAGTTACTGATGCGATGGGACAGGTTTGTGATGGATTTGTGAAGCTTCTGAAGACATATGTGGTTCGAGGCAAGTATCCTGAGGTTCTATTGCGCCTCTGGGATGAATATCACGCGAGAAAAGGTTCCGAGAGTATGAGGCCTGGTACGTCAAATTGTACGTATTCTTGTAGTCATCTGTTAAAGAAAGTCCTAGACAAATTCCTCGTATCTCAAGTATACGCAATCATTGTCCTACCTAACGGCGGTCCTGACCTAGAAGCCTACAAGTTCGTATCTCCTGGCAAAATGGGTTGGCGACAGGCGTGCAGCATCTTCTGGCAAGTGGCAAAATCTCTTGCACATGCGGAACAATTAGTTTCCTTTGAGGTGGGCACCTTACTATGCAAGGTCTTTCGATCAATTGACGATTCGTGCGTGCCTCGCAAAGCATCGCGACCTTCATCTCGGCCAAATCCTGGTCAAAGACCTTCCTATCGTAGGAACGCTTCCGCTTCAACCGCGGAATGAGAATGTGCGATCGAACTTGAGGCCATCGCGGGTGTATATGGACGATCCGGTTCATGGTGTACGTGCTACTTTGATCGATCTTGGCCTCTCCAGGATGGATGCCGGTGATGGAGACGGTGGCGAAATGATTCATTGGACCCAATTCGAAGACGAGGTCTTCATGGGTGAGGGTGACTATCAGTTCGATGTCTACCGCATGATGAGGGAACACAATGGGGGTGATTGGGAGGACTTTAAGCCTCTCACAAATGTCATGGTGGGTCCCTTTCATATCATATCGTTACATGAGTGGAGTACCGTTGAACGTTTTTTGAAAAGTGGCTTCATTATCTGGCCGTGAAGCTTATGAAAGCTAAGCGTTTAAGAGCACCTTCAGCCCCACGAACATCTCCGATTCCGGACACCGCGGCCTTCACAGAGAAAGACTGTTATGATTGCCTTGTGGATATTGAAGAGTGGCTTCGAACATGTGTTGTTCCTTTTGTGCCGAAAGCTAAGGGGAAAGGAAGGAAGAAGATCGCGACTTCTACTGTTACGCCACCGTCTGGTCCGGCATGTGCTGGCGAAGTTGTTGTGTACGCTGTCAAGAGGGGTTGGATTCAACCCGTAGCGTAACCTCGTGGTAACTTAGGTTTTTCGGAGGTAATTTTCTCGGGCAGTCAGTGTCAAGGATAATTTTCGGAGCCAGCCAAGTGCAAGATCTAGTTCCCATATACAGCAGATATATTGATATATTGATATGTCAAGGATAATTTTCGGAGCCAGCCAAGTGCAAGATCTAGTTCCCATATACAGCAGATATATTGATATATTGATATATATATCATTAGATACCGAGAAACGGAAGGGATCTGGGTATGGTGTTATGTAGCATACGTTTGAGGATTGTACAGCCTGGTATAGCAGACCAAATGCCTATATGTGTAAAGATCGTAAGCGATGCAAATTTGCAAAGGTTGAGAACGTCCAACAGCGTCAAAATGGGCCAGTATACATAGATTGTGCATTCATCAACATGGCTCGATAAAAGAATTTTGGGGGAAAGGTTGCCCATAATCACCAAGCCAGCTAGTCAGATTGGGATTTGAGTATGCTTCGATGTGACTGGAGGAGAAAATAACTCGTTAATTCTAAGGCTGAAGATTACGACATCACACTGACGCATTTATATAGTCTTCTGTTGGGAAGTCTCGCGGATTGCAGCCAATATTGATGGCATGCGCCGGCTGATAGACACGGATGTAGTCTATTCGTAGATGGTTAGGAAAAGTAAGATGTTCAAAATCAATTTCCCCGAAGTTTCTTGACATGCCCAGGTTGACTATGATGTACTGTTCATGTGGATCAACATCTGAGCAGGGTACACCCAACGGACCAGATATAACTCACCATGGGCTCTTGAGGTATTGCTCTTGCAGAGATCTCCACAGTTGGGTCAGGACCTACACCAGGGGCGTTCAATGTCCACGCGATCGTGCCTTCTGATACCCAGGTGATATACTAGAAACTTTCAGGTTGAGGCAAGAAAATATTGGCGTACTACTCACTGCATCGTCGTAGCCTGATTTGTACTAAGCCCATATCAGTCGTGGAACATATTTAAGGTTCTCTTTTCTTACTCACCTCGAAAGCGTAAACAGAATAACAAGCAGCATTCAACTCGTAGCAACTCTGACTCGTGTCAGTGACGACGGAAGTAGCTTGTTGGGTAGCGCTGCCCAGGAAAGTATTTAGATGCGAAATTTCCGGGTTCGGTACAATCATATTGTCTGAAGTATTCTGCCAGATCCAAGCACGATTGAAGGGCTGCCATCGACAATGAATGTACAAAGAACCGAAGTAAGCGAACAAGCACCGAGCTATGAATAAAGGCGTACCGCAAACTGGGCTGACTGCGAGACTTGGCCCCTGAGAGGCTTCCCCGTAACCTGCCAAACTCAAGGTTAACAACTATGGACTCCAAGGGGCGAAGTTACGTTCTCCGCGTACCTGAGCTTCGAAGACATCAATTTCCGGTGCAGCACGTCCGACGAATGTTCCATCATGGTGCTTCGGTCCAGGGTGCGTAGTGTCGTCTGGACAAGTGCATCGGGATAGCCGCTGCCCAGGTAAGACCGACAACGCATTATTATAACTCGGATCCCCGTCGATCGTGGCAGCGAATGGCTGCCCATTCACGACTTGGTCGGGTACTGTACCGACATCACACGCATCGTACGTGTAAGGCCACTAAGAACATATCACATAAGAAGAAGGAAGTCTGGAAGATAACCAGAACAGACCATTCCTTCCAGGCTGGCTCCATACCCTGCTCTTCCGAGATTCCCCATAGTCCATACCGCAGGCCACATCCCTACAACATTGTTGATACCAGGGAGCATTGCAGATACTTCAATGTAACCCCCTGTGAAACAGAACTTGTTCCTAAACGGTTTTAATTCCCAGCGGCGGAGATACAAGACCCGATTTACCACGTTGATATCATACCTTTAGATGGCAATCAGTAAGATTCGGAAGATACATCTCGGGCACAACATACCTCCTTGATAATTTAGATCATGTGTCTGCATTTGAGAGAATGTGATGACAAGTGACCCATTCTCAGTCGTGACTGCAGCGGGATCATACCACTCCAAATTGTTTGTTTCCTGTGAGATTTTTTGAACTAGTCGTATGACATGGATCAAATACGGATTATGAACGTACCCAGTAGTGTAGATCAGCTGCCTCCCAGTACGGATCATCTCCAGGATAAAATGACCTGCCATCGGTATTGAACTCATCAGAAAACACTAGTTGCAATCGGGAACCATCCTTCCAGGACTTCGCAAAGTGTGCCTCTTTTGGCGTCTCGTGGTCTATCAGACCAAAGTTTCCCAGTGATGGTACCTGCCAATACATTTCCTGCTATCTGCCATGGATGACAGCCAGACACACACACCTGCCCAGTCGCATTGGTACCACCAAGATTGAATGATGACTGCAGGTTCGCTATCTTCCGGAAGTGAGATATAACTGGGTACCCGAGGCTATTCAACAGTATATTGTCAAATTGATGACGGGGCACAAGTAGAGAAATCTTACAAGAGCAATATAAATCCTATGATAAGCAGACTTAAACATCCAAGGTTGGCCATTCCGCGCCGCGAGAACGAAAGATCGTAGCGTTTGACCTCGTCAAAGCGATAGTCGGGGTTGTGAATTTCGTCGTCTGCTTCCACCAGGTCAGTGGAAAGATCTGCACCCCACTGACGTGGATCGGGTGCAAGAGAGTACTGAAAGGAATTGTCAATCGCGCAAAGTGGATTGACAATCAAGTCTGCTTACCTTTTCGTTGAGCGAACTCAGCCGCGAGCCATCGAAAGAGTATGGTGTGTCCGACCCATTCTAAAGCACAATTGGTGAAATCATCTGGGTCAGCAGGTTAAACAACACACTGACCCAGCTTTCCCTGAAAAGCTTGCCTGAAGAGGCCGATGTTATAAGGAATGAGGGACTTGGTGGTGAAAGACGAAGGAGACTGCGAGTGGGCGTCGAGGGAGGGCTGTGGGACGAGTCTCCTAGGTACATGGGAGGAAGTGGGAAAAGGTAAGAGAACGTAGGTAAACAGGCCGAATGTACCCAGCCACATCGTTGCCAACACCCGAATCGAAGCGAATGAGTTAAATAAACGGTTCTCCCAAAAATAGAATCCTACAGGACAGGACTTGTTTTTCGGCGCCATTGCCGTGGTCTCGCCTTCTCAATCTGCATCATTTTGATACAATATATTCCTACTTCATAGCCCGTGCTCTGAATTTCCAGTATCCCAGAATCCCAGCTAATGAGTCTAGAGCAAGAAATAAAGCTTCCTCGGTCGAGCGTCATTGACACGAGACGTTTGATGAGTTGTTTACGTATTCATCAGGTGGAGTGAGTGTGTATGAAAGACCCTTAAAAGTGACAAGGGAAATCGTTGAATGCGTGGCACATGGCCTGACTTCACCAGACACACCCAGATAAGTGCGAGAACCACGAAGTTCTATATGTGTGAGAGAGAAAACATGATTATCGGAAGTCGGAGCGCGATGTTTCCCGGCGGCGTGCATCCACGTGACATGCATTCCTTTACCCAGGACTGCCGACTCGGATAAGCGATAGAATATGCGTTTTGAATCTCTCCCTGTCGACCTCATTGCTGATATTCTTGGTGAACTCGACATCAAGTCCCTCATCACCACATCTATCGTGTGCAGGCGTCTCCGTGACATTGTGTCTGATCAATCATTGAATCCATGGCGTCGTCCCATCTTGCGTGCACTGCGTTCAGGCAATTATGAAAGCTCTCTCAAAAATCTGAGCGTCCGCTCCACAGTTCCTCGACAGAATTGGATTGAAATATTGTCCATTGCTTCTCCATCTTTCCTTCTTTATGAAGCTACTTTGCCCAACCTCACGTCCGGAGAGTGGGAAGAATGTTTCAAACGGCGTTTTCTCCCAGGATGGCGTAGATGGAAAAAGGATGGAACGTGGAAAAAGGCTTACCTGAAGTTAGTTTCTTGTCAATGTGCGTTGATTCGTACACTTTGAAAGCCTCTTTGTCAGGATATTGCATCGTGTATCCCATCGTACAGAAACCCTGTGTACCTCAGACGAAGCATGGACTAAGTTGGTATTACTTTGTTATGTGGTGATTCGATCCTCTGATAATATCAGATATATCGTCCTCAATCGCAATGGTTCTGCTAATGAACTCGAAATGTCTTCTCGTAGCTTCAATCCTTTCATCATATTTAATGAGATGAAGTACGTTCAACAAGTCTTCCCTGGATTTGATCTTCACTGTTTTCCAGGATTCAAAGTAATCTAGCGCATCTTGAGACTCGAATCAGGGTTTGTAAACGAACGCGCCAGAATATGTCCTACTAACACTAGGTAGCTGGTCGTTGAATTCGCGGATGTCCGTATTCTCGCCTTCGGGACCTTGAATCGGCCTCGCAGTACCTTAACAGTCAATTCAAATGCGTATCTGTTTTTACATCCTCCAGACATCGATCCCGATAGCTGTTTGGACGAGGTGCTACACAGTTATCCCACGTCAAAGATAAGCATGCTAGTTGAGGATCATGGTGTCTACCCGATCCATCATCTGGCTGCGCCGTCGCATAGTGGGCTATTTGATTCCCAATATATTTATCTAAAATGACACGTAGTGTTTTCAGCATACGTCCCACGCCCCGCTCCAGAAACATATGCACGGTTGTCGTATCCCCTTCCTGCTTCATCTCATGCCAACTATCCTTATCATACTGCTGGGGGCGGTGACAAAAGGTGGCTAGGGGAAAGCGAATTGGAAAAAGAAGGTCTATGTTGGGTTGGCGGCTTGATGTGAGCCTCGAATTTCAGTTGGCCTTTTTTCTTCTGACTGATTCGTGATCAGGATCATAGCCCAGCTTGTTGGCCCGCGTACACATGATTTGTCTGGAGATTGGCTTCAAGACCTCGATCTCGTCGTCGGTCCTGGACGGAATCAGTACGCATCCTTCACCTGGACAGATCTATGGGCAATTGCGCCCTGGATGGAAGAAAGAATAACGAGAAAGATTCAGGGACCAGGCCTCGGAATATGAAAAAAATGATTAGTAGTCGTACCCCACTATTTGTGCCATCTATCTTAGAGCGCACTCTCACACCTCAGTTGCATCCTCCAAATCACGTAGTACTGTCCTACGAAGAGGAACTGTTCTTGTTGCTGATGATGCGCCATCACTTGGGTGATTGTTGTGAGCCACGTGGAGCGCACAAGATCGGTATGTCCTCCTTTGTCCGAGATCTTTTTATTATGATAGCAATTTAGGATTTTTTGAAATACACTGTTTCGGGGGTTCGAAAGAAACAAAAACAAAGACGTGTATGATCACTGTGTGATCGTTTTTTGATTAATGATTTTACGCGGAGGCGGCGAGATGCCTTTTGGGGAATCCTTGAGGGGTGACTAACCGCCTTTACAATATCGGCCAGTTGAAGACAATAAGCGCGTATCCTTTGCCTGCCGGCTTTGTCTTGGTGTGGCTAAGATGGTATGTTTAAAAGAAGCGTATGGAATTAAGGGGTTTCACTTGGTCCGATTTTCCTCCCTTTCCTACTATCTTCAGAATTTCTCCCTCCTACTACATTCTTTCTTATTCCCTAGCATTGCAGGACAACGCTAATATAATTTTTCTTACTTCTCTTTCCATCAAATTATTTTACCATGGCTTTGGATATGGTTCGTACATTTTTCTCCTTCGCGTCTATTACCTGACGAGTGGTTGGTGCTCAGCACACTTGCACGACCTGCTTCAAGAGCTTCTCCCGGCGAGGAGACCTTACTCGACATGCTAATATACATGCTGGCTATAGGTATGCGTTGTTTTCGACCTTCAAATTATTTCGTCTGACTTTCTACTTAGGCCGCATAAATGCAGCGACTGTGGAAAATGTTTCTCACAGTATTCTGGACTTAAAACTCACAAAAACGTCCAGTATGCATTTTTTTCTTCCGTCTTCCGCGCGAATAAACTAACTGGGTCGTATAGTACTAGAGTCAAACCGTATACCTGTGAAATCGATGGATGCAAAGCCGCTTTCGGCGACCCGTCGTCTCGGGCACGGCACTGCAAGGAAAAACACAGAACTATTGGGGCATATCGTTGCCCTGCACCTCGCTGTACGTCAAGGTGAGTTTCTTTGCGGAATTTTATTGCGTGCGCCATTCTCATCTCATTCCGCAGCATCAAGCGTCGCTCGGCATTTATACAACACTTGAAGAAGCATGGCATCAACCCAGAAAGTATCAATATCGATACTCTCGCCCCTGCTCTTCTTCCCCGCCTCGCGCCTTATCAGAGGAAGTCCACCAAAGGTGGTGAAGCAGAAACGATCGATTCTTCTGTGGCTCAGGTAGCCACTGACCTTCCTTCGAATTTCGTGCTTTTCGATGGTGCAATTTATCGTCAAGGTATGCATTTTTCTGGTGCAATGGCTCGAGTAAACCTTGACAACGATGACAGACAGAGGACCTGATAGGTCGGTATTGCGCCCCCTTCCAGAACTCACTTGTGTCGAAGGCCCGATGTACCCCGTCTGTGGCAACTGGCATCAGGGACGGTATTGCGCCCCCTTCCAGAACTCACTTGTGTCGAAGGCCCGATGTACCCCGTCTGTGGCAACTGGCATCAGGGACCATTGATTTACTCTTCTCCCCGAAACCGGCTTTTACGCTATTGATCTTCTTACGCCGCCGCTTCTCCCCACAGAGGGACTATTGACTTTTGACTCACCTTCGCCATATCACAATGGAACCGCCTACATGGACTCGCCCATGTCAAACCCAGGTCTTAGCTACTCCTCCTCTCCTTCCCCGTCACTGCCCCAGCAAAACCTTTGCATCCAGGCCAAGACATAGGAGGGTATGCCGCGACTTCTAGACCATGTACGCCTAGTCCCACATCTTCAGAAATTCAACCATCCTCCTTTCGTTCTTCCCCGACCCCACATCCTATGCGGCACATGCATCGGACAGAAACAATGAACGAGTGGGATTTTGAAGCGTCTATTTTTGCTCCATCTCATGAAGAATTCCAAGGCGTCCGTGTCTGATGACTCCATTTTTATCTTCATTCCTGTCTGAACTTATGCATTCTTCACTGCACGTTTATTTTTTTTTCTTCTACAATTTTCGGACCATTTGTTTTAACACTGATGTATTGATAAAATTACCATTATGAACCATACATTCTATACTCAGTGTAGTTATACCATGAATTATGAAGCACCTATACCTGTTTCACTATTATACTCTGCCTAATGAAAGGACTTGGCATGGACATCGTTCAACTGAAAATTGATGTATCAGTTAGGCAAGCCGGCCATCAGAAACAAATAGCTAACCCGTGCCGATAAAATATTTGCCAGCTTGTTCTGGCCAACCTCTCGTCACTTGTCCTGCTCGTCGCCTATCGCTGCTGTTTGACGCGACCTCTGCGTCTGATCTCTTCCACCGTCGTATCTACGCGCACACCCAACATGCTCGCATCACCGCTCCTCCCTGCCGCGCCTGTTTTCCCCGCCTCACACGTATCAGATGATGCTCCCCTTCAATATCGACCCGCGCGCGACAAAGAGGCTTTCAATAGCTTGCTTCCACCTCCTGTTGAGTTCGTAGAAGGCTCCTTCAATATCGACCCGCGCGCGACAAAGAGGCTTTCAATAGCTTGCTTCCACCTCCTGTTGAGTTCGTAGAAGGCTCTTCTTCTGGCGCATTCGCTGTACCCCCTGGTAAATATGAACCGATCAACGCCTCCCCAAAACTCTCCAAACAGACGTACGTTCCCGTTCTAGCTCTCGGCCTTTCTAACGATTCTAATAATCGGACACTGCGTACAGCGCCCAGAAATACCTACACAATCACCCATGATGCCAGCAAATGCTCCGGGCGCTTCTACGAAAGATAAATTTTTGTATAGTGGCGGCATGGACGTTTCCTGGCCAGACGGCCTGAATCGTGGTACAGGGCTTTATAATAATGGTAACACTTGTTTCCTGAATAGTGCCCTGCAATGCTTGCTACACACCCCGCCTTTGCTCCGAGCGCTAGCTGCTCACAAAGAGGACAGTTGTGCGTTATTCGCTATGCTGTCGCCACTGAGCATTACTGACAGTATTATACTTCAGGTAAGGCGGTATCGAAGGGGTTTTGCATGTCATGCAGCATGAGGCGAGTTATGTTTGAAGCTCATAGAAGCAACAGGGCCTTCGCCCCAACAGCGATCTCTAACAAACTGCCGAGTCAGTTTGACCTTACCATGTCAATTCAGGATTAACCAACATTTTTCTACCAGTCATTGCCAAGCATTTGAAAAGAGGCAGACAGGAAGACTCGCACGAATTCCTCCGGTATGCCATTGACGCGCTGCAGAAGTCGTGTTTGGCTGAATATTCACGGTATGTCCGTGGTACACTCATGATCTATAGTTCTTCTCATTGTATTTTAGAAAACCGGACCCAAAAGTTGCAGAGACAACATGGGTCCACCAGATTTTTGGGGGTCGCTTGCGTTCCCGCGTGACGTGTTTGAGTTGTGGATACAACAGCGACACTTTCGACCGAGTTCTAGACATTAGCGTGGACATAAATTGCCAGCAGGCCCTGAAGGACGCTCTGAAGAAGTATGTGGCTATAGACCATCTTAAAGGTGCAGATAAATATAAATGTGAAAAGTACGTGCCAGGACCTTGGAAGCTTTTGAGATACTTACGAAAATGTTTGTAGGTGCAAGCAACATGTCAACGCGGACAAGAGATTCACGATCGAAGAAGCGCCGCTCGTCCTGACGATACATTTGAAAAGATTCTCTCCGATGGGGAGAAAAATACCCCATCATGTTCAATACGATGAAGACCTTTCATTGCAGCCTTACATGAGCGAAGACCGCTTTGGACCGGTGTACTCGCTATATGGTGTCATCTGTCATGCCGGTAGGGGGCCCAACTCCGGCCACTACTACGCCTACGTAAAAAGTAAAGACGGCCGTTGGTGGGAGATGAACGACGAATCTGTCTCTCCCATCGGGTCCTCCCCTCACAAGAAAAATGCATACATGTTGTTTTATATCAGGAGGAAAGGACAAGGTTTAGACGCGGCGGTCAATGCAATACAACAACCGACTCAGTCTCGGCCTAGCCTCGTCGGAAGTATGAAGAAGCGGAAGGACAGAGAAGAGGTGGATGACGATATAGGCACCAAGGTTTCAGTGCCCTTCATTGGTCCGCTGCTTCCATCGCAAGCGCTGGAAGCTAGCAGCTCGGAACCAAAACGGCAGAAGATGAACCAGGCGGACCCACAAGCAGCGTTTTTAAAGAGGACAATCACAGAGGCTGTAGGTTCAAAGGCGAAAGCAGCGCTCTCAAGCCTCGAGGCGTATGCTTCGAATAGTGAGGACGATCGCGAGGTTGAGGACGATAAACCAGAGATGCAGAGGTCTACTCGAGCGTCCTCCTCACCCCGGCGTCCATACTCACACCCACCCTCGTCATCGCCCATATCTCCGTCCACTTTCTACAGCTCAGGCCATACGAAAAAGCGAAAGAACCACGCTAGTGACTCCAAGTCGCACAACAAGGGTTCAAAGTTTCAGAATTATTCCAGTGGCTATCGTGGTGCGCATTTGAACCCTCTTTCTGCTCTGGGTAGACACACTAGCAGAAGACCACGACTTATTTGATATATGTAGTAGGCTCACAACAGGTTGTAGTCCTAATTAGTTCTTTAATATTAACAGTAAAATTAAGCCGCGAGTGATCTGTGCTCTACACTCAACCAACATTAAGGCGCTATAATTTGGATTTTATAGTGGTGAAAAATTAAGCCGCGAGTGATCTGTGCTCTACACTCAACCAACATTAAGGCGCTATAATTTGGATTTTATAGTGGTGACTTGAGCGGCATCCTCCTTGCCATCCTCCCAACCACGACAGTCACAGTGATATCGTCCCTATACCGCCTGGAATATGGTGCAGGGATGCTCAGTAACTGGCGAAGACGTGTCTCGTCTCCACCGCCAAATGCATTCCTAATCAAGTGCGCACTGACATTGTCGTCAGTAAACGCCCATGAGCTAGAGGTGTCCTCTTTCTTCTTCTCTTTGCCGTCGATACCTGTATGTCCAGTAGAGGTGGGTATAAGTTCAGACAAGCGAGACTTGGGGATGGTTCCTTTTAAACCAGCAAGGTGTCCTCCGACAAGGCTGACTACATCTTCCGAGCTAGAGGGAGAACAATGTAGATTCGGGAATGACGTCAAGGTTATGCACACCTGAGTTTATCCCATAGACCATCTGTAGCTAGAACGAGGAACCGGGGAGCGCCGGGTGAATAGCTCTCCGGATTAGAGGGAAAGTCAAACTTTCGGTGGGTTACAACTGGTCGCGCAGTAACGTAGGGGGGCGTCTTAAACAAAGTGGGCGGCGGGCGTAATGGACGGCCATTACCAACGAGGAATGCCTGGCTTAGTCTTTGCAAAGGGTTTAGGAATACATCAGAGAGAGGAGTAGAACGACTTTACGTCTCCTGTAATGCTCGGGGCCACTTGTACCTAGCATCACCGAAAGCTCGCGAAGGCTCTAATCCACCTAATATCCGGCCATAGCGTACGACATAGTCTGCCTCGTCTTGGGGATGTTCCGATTGCAGCCTTTTTGGATGGATAAGTTTGAATGCGAGAGGTAGATCTACGCCTGAAGTTGTACCGTTTAAGTTCATTTGGATTCCTTCCAGTTTGGTCTTCACTGAGGACCTCCACTCGCCATTGGCCTTGACCGTCGGGAGACTTTTCCCAAACACCAGCAACAGCACGGCTGTCGCCCGTACAAGCAACGTAAAGGTCTCTGTGAGCTGTGTCAAAAACCGCCATCAAGGCACAGCTGCCTGTGACCAGGTGCCCGTACAAGCAACGTAAAGGTCTCTGTGAGCTGTGTCAAAAACCGCCATCAAGGCACAGCTGCCTGTGACCAGGTAATAAAGATCCCGACTAACTCAAGAACGCAGAAGCATACCTGATATAGCCGGGAGCATGGAAGTGAGCGCGAGGGAATGCTGGCTGAGGTCTGGAATAACTTTATTCTTCCGCGCTTCAGCATCAAGGTGTTTGCAAGGATTTGTATGGGTGCGTGATGAGCTCTGTATCGAGCTTTGTGAAAGCATCCTCGATGGCACGCGAAACTCGCAGCGGATGTGGGTCCAGAGCAGCCAGAGCTTTCTGTGTAGGCGAAGACCCCACAAGCGAATAAACTCTTTGCATGATGCCTGCGCTAGGCTGGGCATTCAGATCTGTGACAAGGTTTGAAAGTTCCAGAGCAACGGCCTTGATTAGAACATGAGAGAGAAGCTGAGAGGTATCTCTTCCACCGTGTCCGTCCATCACGGCAAAAAAGAGGTAGTCTCCTGGGGCAGAAGGATCGGATTCATCTCTCTGGACGACTTGGTGTGCGTTTGCATCCTCTATGGGGTCGTTGGAGGACAAGGCCGCGGTTGAAAATTTCCAGATGGGGCCTGTTGGATGGAAGTATGTGTTCTCGATGGCATGCTCTCTGATGCGAGCCTCGACCTGCTCCATGGGAAGCAATGGGAACGCGCGAGTGGTCATTTCTGGGCGTCCGTCGGCGCCTTTCACCTTGACAGGAAGGTTGAAGGTCTGGTGTTTGTCTGACCTGTATGAGTAGTAGATGTATGCTGGGCCAGCTACAGCTACAGTAGCTGCGATGGGTTTCCACACGTTTCGCAACATCCACATGAGTAGTAGATGTATGCTGGGCCAGCTACAGCTACAGTAGCTGCGATGGGTTTCCACACGTTTCGCAACATCCACCTTGAGGAAACGCTCATTAGATTACGACTTTGACGTGCCGGGGATGGGACACGTGACCTTGTTTGGAGCACACAAATGCCGGTTTTGACAATAATGGAAGACTCTTCAACTTCGATTACGATCGCGACGAACAGAAGCGAGCTAAAACGTGCAGTCCTCCGCGTGTGAGCCCTGCAATCTCTCTACTCATCGTAAACAGGGTCCCAGTTGCCCCAAATGGTTTCCGACACCCCCAATTCTACTCAACAGCCTGCGCAAGCCAATATTGCAGCTCCCCAACCTCTCGTAAGTCTGCAGCGTGGCGTCCAGCGCCCTCCTCAAGATTTACCTAATTTAATGTCGCATCACAAGCCATCAACAAGTACATCGCCACTCTTCGCTCTTTCAAGGGCCCGTCCCCCCAAGCCCTCCTCAACTGCTCCTGTGGCCATTGAGCCGCAGTCTAAAAAACATGCTGAGGTGTTAGCAGAATTGGGCATTAAAGTCAGAGATTTTGCATACGAAAGCAAGTTACCGCCAGTGCAGCCCTATCGTGTTCGCCAAGTACAGCCAGGGTTACGACCTCTCAAGCGCACCAGAAGAGACGGAGGAGAAGTCGATGATGTTTCACAAGACACTGAGGCAGCCGAGGGCGATTCACCAAGGAGATCAAAATTGAGGCGTACAGAATCCGAAATCACTAGACCGCAAACTTTTGGGTTTTTTCTTAGCTTCAATGACCGTCACCCTAAGTACATTGCATTGTGCCAGTCCCAATCCCAATCTCAGCCAGCAGCTGACTCTTCCGAATCTCAACCTCTTGACTCCCAGAATTTAGATCCTTACGACGTCACCCCTACAGTGACACCCAATGGCTCATTGATATGGCCAGACGTAGTCACCAGCACTGATATCCCAGCCCTACAGCTTGACACCGAACCACAAGCTAACGATTCTGTGCTGTTGGCTTACTCTCAGCCGGGGCCTGAGCCAGAACCTTCGGACTCAACCGGCACAGGCCTAGTCGGGATATTGACGCCAATGTCGTCGCTTTCATCTGTTGGGTCAGATGTTCCTCCCAATCCCCTTGATTCGTGGTCAACCAACGCACTCTCTCCTTCCCCACCTGTCTCACCAATTCCCAGCAAGCTTGCTACTCCCCCAAGCTCACACTATCAACTGCGCAGGCGGCCTACCTCTCCTCAAAGTCCTACAAAGTCAGGCTTGCATGGGCGCAAAACAACGTACAAAGCGGCATATCCCCTGCCTCGCCCCGGAGTGTCTTCGCATTCAAAGGCCAAACCCACTCACGGGTGATCGTCCGATGACCTTGTCATTCATGAGTTTGTGTATTATTGTTGCTTGACTGGGAACTTTGGGTTTGTATAATATACGGTTACATTCTCCCTACTGTGATACATCGACACCATCCCTTGCATCTCTTATTCTCTGTAGCCTCACCATTGCTTTTCACGATCATTATTCACTTCATCATTCACTACCAGTCACATATTTGTCTTTCTGACATGCTGTGTATATACCTGTAATCCATTGTACTAACCTCTTATTGTGACCTTGCTATGGACACATTAACAGCTGTTGTATTAGAATTCTTGTGCCATTACATTACCTCGAATTCGGATTACTTTTACTTTTTTGGATCATTAAGTGGGGACAGCTGCTGGTTCAAGGAAATGATGAAATCGATGATATCACCCCAATTAGAAAATTTCCTTTCAATGTTATCAGGAAAGACCCCACATAGCATCCAGAACAAACTTAACCCTAGGAATTCACAATGCTGCGCGTTTATGGACAATCGGAGAGCTTTAAGAGTCTATCGGCCGAGATTGCGCGGCATTTATCGTAGAGTCCATCGAGTCCGGGAGACCGGTGCGGTCATGTAGATATGACCACGAGAATTCAGCCTAATTAGAATTTAACGCGACATTTTTATGGAATTCGAAATCATGGGATCGATCCTGGGAGGTGTGCTCTTGGCTGACTACTCGATGGGTTTAGCTGTTCCTAGTGATTCCATCAAGAAATACTTACAATGAGTACCTATGATACCTTAGGATTCAATTATGTGAAGGAATCGTGTTTCGAAAAGGTCCGAAGCATTTGGAGGGAACTGGCTGGCCGATTTTTGGGGGTTTGTACATGGTACAGGTGGGGAAGAGCGTACATATCAAGCCCCTGTGGCGTAAGATGGCTTGTACATGGGCGAGCGATCGATAAAATATGAATTAGAGCACAAGAGAATTAAATTGTGAGGCAAATAATGTTGCTTTTGTCTCAGGGTATCTCGCGCTGGTATGCAAGATACTTAGGAGGGGCAGACGAAAACGACTAGGGCTGCGGACAAAGATGTCGTAGAGCAGCACGTGATGACCGGGCCCGTTGGCCGGGCAATTCGCAGGCCCAAAAGGGGAAAGATAAATCCGGGAGATCTGGCTTGGAAAAGAGAATCTCTCAAAATCCCACTCGCTGCTCTCAGCAGCCCCAGCTCTGACTGTCCATGCAAGTCACCATCTCCCTCCTCTCCTCCTCCCTCTCCCTCGTACATATCCCCCGTTCCAGGCTCACCCGTCTCTTTCATCCCATCCTCAAACAGGTTCTTCGTCCAGACCCCACCTTCCTCAACATCACTTGCAACGAGTTCGAGCTCAGTCTCTTTGCAGACGAGTCCATTCTTGAAGACTTCGAGCCGATAGCGAGGAAGGACCGCCTCAGGCAGCGTGCCAGGTACTCAGGACGTAGTGCGCGTAGTCTGCGTAGTCGCGCTATCGAACCTGTTGAAGTCTCCTACGAGAGATGGTGTGTGTTGCAAGTAGATTCACATACTGATCAGATTGGTGCGTTGAGTGTCTTTTGCTTTCGTTCTTTTCCAATCTCCCGTTCAGATAACTCGGGGGCTCGAGTAAACGAGGTCTCGGCTCCTTTAGCAGCTGCAGGAATTTCCATCCTGTACCAATCCTCCTACATGAGCGATTTCATCCTGGTAATGCAATCCACTCCACCCTCTATTGTGTGCTTTCTAACCTTCCAGTAGGTCAAAGAATCGCGTCTTCAGGAAACAATGTCCCTTCTTGCAGAAGCTGGTTTTGAGGTGTTTTCCTCTGGGTCCGAAAGCGCAAATTCACCAGTTATTCCTGCATGTCCAAACCTTAGTTCTTCTATCCATGATTTTCGGCCGGATTCGATCCTGAACACTTCCATCACGCGTGCCAGGAGTGCCACAGACCCGACAGGGGTCAAATTGGATCCTGTCTGGGACAACCATCAAAATTCTCTTGATGGACCTACGCCACCGCTAGACCACAAATCATCTCGAAAAAATTCCACGTCCCCGAATGCTGGCGATGTCCATTTACTGCCCTCTGACCTCGCATGTGTTGGCTTGTCTGAGGAACTAGGCGCAGACCACTGGGGTCTCAAAATTGTCAAGCTGGTAGCCTTTCCAGAGCTCATTCTCTCTCTTGCACCACCTCCCTACGTGTCTCGAATCCCCGTCTCGTCTCCTGTCGTCCGGCCACCTTTAATCCCTTTTATGAAATCACCTCCACCCCTCTTCGAATTATCTCCACCTGCCTTTTCCCGGAAATGCAGTTCACCTCCCACAGGATCAGACTCCAGTGCCTCATCCAGTGAAGATGATGGTTACTTCTCCCATTCCCCCGGAACAAAATCATCTCTGTCAGTCGTCACGACAGCTTCGCGTTCCCAGACAGGTCTCAGAGAACTATCGCCGAAAATATCTTCCCCCTTTAAACACCGCTCACGACACATCATGCCCTTCTCACCCTTGTTATCTACTTCTTGCAACCCAGTGATTGCACCTGACCCAGGAATGCCAAGTATGAACGGTTCGCAGATACCATTCTTCAGTTACACGAGAACGGCAGAAGGTTCGTCGTTGACGGCCGATGTGTACATCCTGGCGGCACTTTTCCCTCCCCCTGAACGCCATATGATCATATGCAGTGGTGAATTGGATGCAGCAGATAATCGCCTCAATGGACCACATCCTTTGGATGATTTTTTGAATGACGAAGAAACTAATGACTCCGAAGGAAGCATCTTAAGCTGCCTACAGATTGACCTGCAGCGTTTTGGCCTGGGTGCATCTTGTTTTAAAATATATTCATTCCCATGTCTAACTTACCACACAGACAAATACGGCCTTGTAAACCGCTTCTCGAAGGTGCTCGAACAAAACAAGATCAATCACATGTACAGCTCGACTTTCAAAACAGCCAATCTCCTGGTACGATGTTTCTCAATCCTAGAAGAAACGCGTATTTATAAACGGCCTAGGTTGACAAAAAGCATGCCCGTCGGGCACAGGCTCTTCTTTGCAACTGCTAATTGCGGTGTGCCAGTGTTCCGATACCGTAACGATAATGACAGCTTCTTCACCCGGTCTACCTCCTCGGTGAATACACGACACTCTTGGATCATTGGATGGACGAGAATTTTCAGGTTACCTCCTATGTACATTCATATATTACCTACATGCAGCTCGAGCTGCGTCTGGGTTCCCGCACCTTAGCTAGAGACAGGATGCAATATTTTCTACCAACACACGATATGATGATGATTATTGGTTTATTACTTACTTCTCCCCTGCCCCATCGGCACCACTCTTACATTATCTCCTTCGCCTTATCTGTATCTGTATCTCATGGTTCTCACGTACGTCAATCTCCATGTATTTTTACGGCGTTATCTGCAAAATTGCTTCGGAACTAGGAAAAAAGGGGTGACTCGATTTTCATTATCTTGATAAAGCAGCGAACTCCTCTCTCAAATGTTCATCACCAAATATTATGTATGGAACTTCCCATCCTTGATGAGTGAATTACCTCGTTTGTCTAGTGTGACATTCTTCCACGACGCCGCAACGGTTCCCGGAAGACCGACGGAATGGCAATCGAAAGTTCTCATTGAAAGGCAATTGGATCTATGAGTTTAAATACATAATGATTGCGACGTGATATGAAATGATAATGTGTATGGTCAGGTATATACGTGGCGGTATCATAAAGAACATGAGCAATGAGGTGTTATGCAATAATTTAGTATCAATGAATTGATGCGAAAATTTTGCGCGTCGCTACCAATCGTCTAAAGAAGGAAGTTCATCATCGTCTTCTTCAATGTAAAATATCGACCGCGAGGTGGTTTGGAACTTTTCGGCGTACAAACCCGCTTGTACCGGGGAACCAGCTCGATAGATACTCTGATAGTTATTACGAATTGTCAAGTCGTCCTCATGGAGTTCATCTGCGTCATACCGCGCAATGCTAAAGTAATGATCATCGTCGTCATCATCAGGGGTCTCAGGGAGAGGAGATCCGGGCCGAGAATCAGTAACACCCTCGTAGAGATCCACCGTACTAGAACCATATGAAGACTGATCTTCCCAATTATCGACTGTGCAGGTGGTGTAAGCGGGGGGAGAACCAGTTTCGTTGATGACTTCAGTGTAGTGAGCTTCTACCACCAGCCGATCACCAAATGCGGCGTCCTGGGTGTATGGAGTGGTGTTATTTTCGATCAGATGGTAGGGTTGAGGAGGAGGAGAGTTGATGATAATATGAGGCGCGAGGAAAGGACAGGTGGAGTCGAGGATTGTCGCTCCGAGTATCCGGCGATTTGCGATCAGGAGAGGCTATTAAGGATATAATTAGATCAGGTGGAGTCGAGGATTGTCGCTCCGAGTATCCGGCGATTTGCGATCAGGAGAGGCTATTAAGGATATAATTAGATGGTCTCCACTGGTATTTGGAGATGTACAGATACCTCTGCTGGATCTGTCCACGTGAAGGCTGGTTCGAGGTCAGTAAGAAATTTGGTTGGGAATCGTAAGCTTTCGGAGCACACGTGCAATGTCAGACGCGACAAAGAACTAAGAAAGATCATCAAGTTAGGGGCTAAACATCGGAAGCTTAACTTACAGTAGCTTTGCATAACGTTTTTGGATAGTCACCATCTCATCACCAAGATCATGTACATGTGACATGGTAGAGCTCCAGTAAAGTATGAACATAGAATCTCGTCTGGGAATGTTCGTGTATAAAATCTCTGAATATTGAGGTGCCGGAGACGGGCCTGAGCAGGCTAAATGCGATAGGCGAATCCTGCGCGGTGTTACATGGTATTGGATCGGTTTGAGTTTCCAAGAGGGGTTGATAAGGGTGAGGTTGGGGAACTGGCATTTGGCCAATAGAGTAGTCTGAAGGGGGCACACAAAGATAATATGACCACTGCGGATAGATACGATTTTGCCACAAGGTATATTCCTCTTCCCAAGTTTCTTCAGCTGGAGTAATGACGATATGGGGGGCGATGTGGGGACACATGGAGTCGAGGACTAAGTTAAGCCGGTTATAGGAGAAGAGCCGAAGTGTTTCCTAGGGGTGTCTCAATGAATATGCTGTCACAATCAGATGACATGAGTCCTCACGTTGTCGCGCGCGTCGTCCCACTCCATGTTCTCCTTCCAAGGCGTAGCCAAGGGAGAATTCTGAACACACATGTATTAATCTTTGGAATGCCGTTGAAGAGCTTGACTCACTACGTCCATCGTTTTATGCATGTCTCTCGGTGAAACTTCCATTGTCATTGACTCTGAAGGAACATACTTTGTTCGACGTGATCTTGTGAACATCAAATTTGAGAGAAATAGAGTCAAGGGTACCTCAAAATTATAGGAACATACTTTGTTCGACGTGATCTTGTGAACATCAAATTTGAGAGAAATAGAGTCAAGGGTACCTCAAAATTATCTGCCCGTCTTCCAAAATTTCTTTTTCTCCCTGCTGAACAAACGCCGACTTCAGAACGTTGGTAGCAGTCTCAAATGTGGTTGTTAGAAAGGTGTCATCAACCGAAAAATTTGACGCGTTTAATGGTGACGCGATGCACGTGATGGCTTTTGATCGGCGACGGCGGTTGACTTGGAATGTTGTGCCACCAAGGTCATGCGACATGAATGAGGAGCGCTCAGCTGTGTATAGGTCGGAAGACGGATGATTATCCATACACATAGCATGAAACTCAGTTATCATCTTATGAAAGTTTGATCAGCAATCGATTATGATAATCGCAGCGGGCTGTGTGGCGCACGGTGGAACGTTCGATGAGTATAAGTCAACTATGAATCCGGGTGCAGACGTTTCAGAGCCTTTAGAACCACTGAGGAGCCAAATCTGTGTTTGTGTGTTGTAGATGGCAGTCAAAATCAGGCCGGGGTCAGAGGCAGTTTGAATCTGATATCGGATCGGGATATTGAACTCGAAGCCGGTCCTGCCAGTTTAGACGAGTAGGATAGATGATTGACAGCTGTGAATGGCACAGGAAGGTTTCCAGAAGGTGTATGTAATGACAAAGCTTTTATAATGAGTTTGATGACTATGTTTTGCAATTATCAGAGCATTGATATCGGGTGGCACAACAATGAGCAGTAACCCGGGTTCGGCCACCTTTGACTTGTTTGAATACAATGCAACATCATGGCTGTTGACCGTCGGCTTTGTTCCATGGCAATAACAAACAATGCACGAGTTATTGTCTTGGTGGCAACCATCACAAGGGCCCCCACAAGGGCTATGCTCTTGGAGTCGTTCAAGTAAGTAATACTTATAGCCATATTGATAATTTATATATAATACAGCACATGGTCAATGGAATTGAGTTAACGTTGAAGCTTTGTTAATCTTTCTTTTCCCCGTCTTGGCGATGCCCAGTGATCTTGGAGAAATGATCCATAGCGTAGTTCGCATGTGCCAACTGAACATCAGCGTTTGGTTAGGAGTCACTAAAACGAAAGAGACGGTTACACGCACCCACTGCGCAAAGTCGCGGAAGAAGCTCGGCATGTGCTGCAGGTATGGTGTTAGCGTCACATAAAAGGGTATGCTGATATGCTGGGAGTCTTGTTCATCCAAAACTGCAATTATACGCTTTACTACAGCTACGGGCTGGATACTGGGGAAAAAGAACTTGGAGAACACAGTATCGGGCATAGAAAAAGTCTTGAACAAGGGTGTTAAGATGTGTCCAGGCGTAACCAATGTGGTCCGAATTTTGGGACATTTATATCTGAAGTTGTGATGAATACATTGGTCGTTATAGATTAAAGGAAGTACTCACTTGACATCGAGTTCGTATCGCAGAGATTCATTTAAAGAGGTCACTGCCGCTTTTGAGGCGCAGTAATCAGCTAAAAGAAATTGTGAGTAATAACAGCCGAATGAAGTGTCTATTGCGGTACGTACTCAACCTTGGTGTACCGATGTAACCTAAGACGGAGGATACAGTGACCTTCGAACAGTCAGAGAAGGAAGTGTAGGGAAGGTAGACATTCCTACAATATGACCAGTCTTCCTCTGTATCATTGCCGGAAGGAACGCCTTTAGAGTCCAAAAATGGGCTAAAGTATTCACAGAGAAAGTCCTAGCATTTCGGATGAGTAACCGGAGACAGAGGGTAGAATTTGACGGACTGGCGGATATCCGCAGGATCCAAGTCAAGAATAAGTTTTCCTTGTACGACGCCTGCGTTGTTAACGAGAATTGTTGGCTCGCCGATCTGTGTAGAAGGTATTTAGCTTGGTGAACCAAACGGGTTCTATGTGCTATGCACCTCTTCAATGACTCTTTTTGACACAGTCTCAACTTCCTCCCACTTGGAAACGTCACACTTGTAATACGTGATGTTATCTGTGCTCAAAGGAATCAAACAAGATAATTTCCACAGTATAAAAAGTCTTACGGTTTTCAGTAACAATTGGCTTCATGTCGAGGACAACTACAGTGACATTGCGGACCGCGAGAGTATTGGCTAAGAGCTCGCCAACGCCCGAGGATCCTGTCTAAGTTGAACAACACATAAGTGGAAGCGGAAGAATGACGGACCCCCCGTAATCACAACAATTTGTTCACCCCAGTCAAGTTTGGCTGGGCCAAGAAAGAGACTTCGTTGATTTCGATATAGTCTTGAGCACCATTTGATAAACCCTGAGAGAAACTGAGAATATTTGCGAACATGATACCATTTAATGCAAACTTACAGAATGCTGAGACCAAGGCCCAATAAATGGATGTGTACACAACGATGGGGTTAGTTATTTTGGTTCCTTGGAAGACATAGAAAACGGGAATGAAGGACAGAAAGAAAGGACCTGAGATTGCTGAGCCTTAGAAAGGTTATTCACCGGTGGAATTCCAACTGACCGAAAAGAGTGTGTTCCAGCACTTTTATGAAAATGTCGAAATCTAAGGAGTCGAAGATTGGAGAAACATCCAAAGAACTTTCTGAAGACATGATGGGTCTGGAGCGTATGGTTTAGCAAGCGAGCGAGTCTAGCTTTAACTGTTTTATCAGTTAACGTTCTTATGGAAAGAATTGAGTAGTATGCTTGGGAAAACCTCGTAACAAATGATGGTCGTTTTATGTACTTATATACATGAACACAGAATCAAACGGTGAAACACGGTCTTCCTTCCTGATCGTAACCATGGAGACAGAAAACCGTGCGAACAGTTTGGAATCGACTGGTATCTTTCTACTACCATGGACGCACCTCTTCATCCTCCTATTCGTCTCCAGCCAGTCTCTTCACGGCCAATCAATGCCGAGGACACAAAACGCATTCTTGGAAGATTCATCGATGACCTTCAGGAACGTGGCTTAGTAGCCCAAGGAGGAAATACAGCAATGACTGTTCAGCTACAGAAAATGCGAGATGCATTACACGAGGAACCGAAGATAAAGGACTAAGTAGTTCGTCAATCGATCTCTTTTATCTTTGAAATGCTGAACGTCATGTTCAATTAGTTGCCAAGGCAGAACAACCTCAGCGTGTCCAATGAAATAATTCAAAAGTCTCTTTCTGTAGTCTACCCTTTGGCTACCCGAGGACCCAAAGAAATGATACTCTTAATCATCATTCTGTGTAACCTGCCTTGTCATTGTTGTTCGTCTCAAGCAACCGTCTCGGTATACTCTGCATGATAGAAAAAGAAGGATACAGTTCAACTTAACGCACGCGGTTTATTCAGGCTTTTCTACAGCTGTCCTGCTTTCGTCTTCTGGAAACTGGATCCGTTGTTCATGCGCCAGTAGCGATATTCACAAATATAGTTTCTATGGTGTGCTGAGAGAGATGGTTTGCTTGCAAACTGACAAGCTTGAGATCAATTTAGACATTCTAGCAAAAATGTTGGGGTCTATAATTATGTCTTCCACCTTATTTCAGCCCTGTCATCTCAACCACTATATAATGTCGTTCGGTTTTTTTTGTCGACGAACGATCTCGTCTTATTGCTTTTCAATTAGATCTGCAATGGGAAACGCCGCAGGCGGGTCGTTTGCCGACGTCCAAAACATTCTGCAAGTGTCTGAATGTGACTTAGACTTTAATCCCTTGTGCTCGTCATCACCTGCCGTTGTCAACAGAACTCTTTGAGTGACGATTTATTTGGTCATATGGTATCAATACGCGAACCTTCAGGACCACAACTAGAAATTTTCCTTGTAGCAGATAGGGACTGAGGATAGCCATATATCTGTCCTGGCCCCGGTCTATGACAGGGAATCGTTAAGCGTGAGCATCATTCTTTTTTTTCTCAGTTGCAATTCAGTAGATCATAATCTCACACAAGTTCGCAGGTTTCCGCATCTTGTACTCAAATGGAGTGTTCCGTGCACGTGTCTTCACAGCCGTGGAATAACTCTTCCTTGCTGTTAGGACGAGAACTCCCAGACACATTTAACATCTCTTCAAACCCATCTGACGTGTCCGAACTTGATGCCATTTTTTCCAAGGTTAATGGGGAAGTTCTTGCTCACCAAGAACAAAACAAGGTATTAATATGCCATGCATATATTCGGGCATGCGGCCAATGACCATGTTTCTTCAGGTTGAATCTACATTTGAAGAAAAAGAGCTTGTATTGAGTCGACAATCCGATGGTTCAGAAGCTGAGGGATCAGTGGTAATAATCGACTCTTTTCTCCTTTCATGCGACCTGACTTTCGTTTCTTCAGACTATGGCAGAGTAACCTTATCTCCTGCCCAAGTTACACCAAAATCGCTTGAACCCGAGCAGATGGATGGATACCAATGCGCCGAGGTATCTATGAATCTCACCTCTTCTGTGGAAGTTTTACAGGTTTTCCCAAAGGACGGCGTACATCCTGTTCAGTTGGTTCATGTTCAAGAGTCGCGTGAGAGTAACGCGTCCTAGGTCATTCTTATCTCGGAGGACCTTCTGTTTCTAGTCACAACATATGCAGATGCATCGAATGTTCGTATCATTTCTATGCTTAGTTCACGGTCTTGATGTGGCAGCACAGCTTGCTCAACAATATCTGGAACTTACGAAGGAAATCCTCAGCTATGCCAACAAGTATTCAGCCTTAACACAGTTCGACTACTGTCGCTAAGTCTGTACCATCTTGATAGGCCACATTGGGCCACAGCGTCACTTGAAATTGAAAAGCTGCTCACACGAAGACCTTGCAACGGTGAAATCGCTGCTTCCAGGAAATCTGCTAAGGCACGGCGTCACCATTAATCATTCGTTTCGAAGTGTTCGTCAAAATAGACATAGCTCGCTCTGCATCATGGTTGAGGGATGAACATCGTGAACCTCCGCCACAAAATAAAGGGAATCGCAAAAGTGATTGTCTTATTTCCAGGATTCCTCTGGTAAACGATTATACATCTAAAAGCATTGGATACTTGAGGCAGCAACGAAGATACAGATACCTTTATGTTCCAGACCCAAGATTTGTGTTGTGGACTCTCAACACTACCGTGGTCATTTCTCCTTCAGGACACTCCGACGTTAGCGCACATCAAGAAATGACAGATAATTGTGGAACGACCGGCGCCAATTTCTGGAAGGACATCCCGAACGACGCACCAGATGTGTCCCCTGACGATTCGTATCAGCAGGCACCATTCGAGTCGGGATCGGACCGACCGAGTCGATACGTCATCTCCTCATATTATTGGCCCTAATTCGGAACAACACAGGACATCTCGCCGAGTCCACAAATAATAGGTATCTGATTTCAATATGGCTACCTTGAGATACTTGCGGAACAACACAGGACATCTCGCCGAGTCCACAAATAATAGGTATCTGATTTCAATATGGCTACCTTGAGATACTTGACGACGTTCGATCGGGGAAGTCACAAGATTTTGTCCAGTTTATTAGTTGGGGCGTTTAAAGTATCTGTAATGCCTTCTGAGCTTTTCACTTGCTAACGTCGAGCAATAGAAAAGCCTGAGGACCCTAGGTAACAGGTTCCGTAGATTGACATGTTCGGTTCCCCACAGCAGTAAAACCCGAGTAGATCCAGAGAGGGTTTGCCGAAGAATCCTCGACGCCTAAACTACGCTCTGACGGGTACCCTTTCCATGATATTCAAATTCAAGCAGTCAACAGACCAGACCACAAGTTGCTGCCGGCACTCCATACTGTTACCCATTCGACTCTAAACTAGATTTGTCTTTGGCTTCACAATCACGAGGAGCTTACATGATTGATAACACTGTTTGCGGTTTAGCTAGTGACTGGTTCCAGTTCAGCAAGCTTCACAATCACGAGGAGCTTACATGATTGATAACACTGTTTGCGGTTTAGCTAGTGACTGGTTCCAGTTCAGCAAAGACTGGTTTCCCGAAAGTGCTGCTGATGCGTCGAACACATATGATCCCTTGGTACCTGCTGCTGATGGTAACGGTGGTCACATAACTCGGAACACAACTGTTAGGGCGAGGACGTCATACGAACCGCTCGACATGCTGCTGATGGTAACGGTGGTCACATAACTCGGAACACAACTGTTAGGGCGAGGACGTCATACGAACCGCTCGACATCACGAATTGGTTCGGGAGCACCCGGTCGAGATAACTTTCTCGGAAGCGGCCCGAGGTCCGAGGATGAGATAAACTAGAGTGCACTTGGCGTTCGCGGGAAGGTTTACCGACCCAGACGGAAGTGTTTGCTGATACATATGTAATAGAGACCCAGTTTTGTCGAAGAATAGTGAGAGAGGGCGTAAGTGAGGACGGACGTGACTCTTGAGTCTCCTCGAGGCAGCCCCGCCATAGTCAGCACGGTCCGAGAGATGTGAACCCGGACCGATCGGGTGGCAACTGAAGGCTGAAAAAATCCAATTATCATCAATCATTAATCAACGTCAATCGATATTAGCTTCCACCTCTTTTTTCAAAAACTCAAACGATGTTGAACCCCTCTGTACCCTCTGATATGATAATATTGAGAATACCGAAGCCGATCATCAGGAGAACAACATCGTTACTCGGCCCGGTCGCCGGTCCTCTGATATGATAATATTGAGAATACCGAAGCCGATCATCAGGAGAACAACATCGTTACTCGGCCCGGTCGCCGGTCATTAAGTCCTCGATTGTTGATCCGTCCAATATGTTTTATCGCAGAGCTAAGAAAAGGTTTCATAACACCGACAATCTGGAAAATTTACATTGTAAGGCATATGATTGAATTAGAACGTTAGTTGCATGCGGAGTTATCGATGGCTTCTACCCTCTTCTAGCGCATACTCAGGGCAGGGTTCAAGTAATAGTAGAGCTCAAGAAAGATCATCAGCGGAACTAAGCCATGTCGGGGAAAGAGAGAAGGTATGTCTGTAATGTGATTCTACCTGGGGTGGTATCTTTGAAGGTACTGCCATGATAGTTTAAAATTTAAAGTTGGACGTTTTCACTGAAGGCATGATTGATTCACTTGGGGCAACACATACTGATTGGGAACTTACGCGGCTTTCCCAACGACATTACCCGCGGGACTATACAAACAAACATAGTAGGTTGCTGCACCAGTGTGGTGGCCGAGGAGGTCGTTACATGTCGCTCGAGCGCAGCCGACCTCAGTCGTCGATTTCCACACAAGCTGCGTGAAGTGGTTAAACGTCGGCTTTGCCGGGTCGTAATGGACTGGAAGCGCCCAACGTCAAATTACATTCGGGACGTATACGGACGCGAACAACACACCTTCATCTTTCGCAAACTGCTTGATCGCGGTGGTGATATCGAAAAGGCCGGTTGCGGCAGTATGAAGTTCTCCGTACAGGGTTTCATCGAGCTTTCCTTCTGTCAGCTTGAATTCGCAAGCATCAGCCCAAAGTTCCGCTTTTGCGGCGTAGACAGGGTTTCATCGAGCTTTCCTTCTGTCAGCTTGAATTCGCAAGCATCAGCCCAAAGTTCCGCTTTTGCGGCGTAGAAAGGGACCACGTTAGTGCAGTGGCGTTATGTGTTTTCCGAATAACGTTATGAGCATTAAGGAAGGTATTGATCTGGGCTGCAGAACCGCGTCTCAAAAGCGAGTGAGCCGGAGATGCATGGCCGAAGGCATGAACGACCGGAAATAGGATAGAGACCGCAAGTAGAAAGTAGGAGGAGAATAATAACATTATAAGGGGAAAAGAGCGTGAGCCTGAGGTCCGAGATAGGAAGAAGAAATTGGTGGACAATGATGGATGAGTGATTGATTTTTACGCGATCACTGATAGGAAATGGAGACTTCTACTCGTTAGCAATCTATAAATTTTGGCTGATTTGTTGATAAGTATCTTTGGCATGGCTTAGGGAGGATATCTCGGTGATCAAAGACAGCACACTTTGGCCTGACTGAAGACTGTGGCAAATCATAATGGCATTCGCCAGATAAACACAATGAGATTAGTCCTTTTGAGGTAATGTCACTCTTGGAACATGATAATATCTTATTTAGTATCCGGAACAAAGAAATCGTTGATCTTCATGTGTTTTCCATTCCCATGCATGGAAAGATGAAAAGATGTATCATTTGGGCCTGGGAGGCTGTCAGGCTACGACCTCGGAGCAAATAGCGGTGATGCCAACGGTAAAGTTTGTGATGTGTGATCATCAAGACTAGGAAGCCATTCAAACTCCAAGTTCATGCTGAGATACAGTAAGTCCTAAATGGGACGTATATTGTATTCCTGCTTGAATGAATCGAGATCTTGCTCTTTGGACTTGTACTGCTCCGTTAGGTTTGCGACAGCTTTGCGTATCTGCCAGACAAGGTTAAACTCAGTTAGCAGAGGGTGGTGGGCTGAACAGACCCCGTCACGAGTTGTAACCAGTGTAGGGACAACATCTTTAACCGTCCGTTCGACGAGGACACCACCGATCAGGCGGAAGCATTTGCGATCGGGCTCTTCCTCTAACGCGTCGTTCAGAGTAGTGAGCACGAGACTACATTGAAAAGGGGATGAGATACTGGCGATGGGAAGAAGACGGTGTAGACTGGCCTGTGCTCATCGGTCTGTTGCTCGAGTTCTCCTATCTTGCCTGCGAGAGCTTGCAGCTCATTCTGTATGCGGACATAGGATTGCTGAATTTCTGGCTGATCAATGTATTGAACAAGATGAGGAGACGGGAGTAAGAGGAGGATGCAGACCCTGATCTGTGAGGGCAGGCGCCTTTGCCTTTGACTTTGAAGCTTGCGATGATGAGGACATGTTTTGAGTTCCTGCTACTGTGATTGGTCAGATTGTGTGACAAATGTGACCCTTACGGTCCCGGGTCACCTCCTCAACCCTTCGTCGCTGTTGGTAACGTCGACGCTGACCATGTCTTTCGCACGACACTTACGGTCCCGGGTCACCTCCTCAACCCTTCGTCGCTGTTGGTAACGTCGACGCTGACCATGTCTTTCGCACGACACTGCTTCATCGTGGGTCTACAACCTCGTATTTCCCTTGCGCCTCGCTCTTCTTCGGCCCGTCAGCCATTCTCGCTCACCGTCTGCTCTCCACATCCGCTGTTCTCCGGGCGAGATACACCCATCCACCTAATAATTATGACGATCTCAAAAGTGACCTGTCAGAGCATTTGAATCACCATGCTCCTCCACCAGAGCCTATTTACGACGCTCAAGGGCATGAACTCAATCCTTACCAGAACGGACCTTCTGCTATTGACAAGGCAGTTCACTTGTTTTTCTTCACAGAGATCATTCGCGGTCGGCATCTCAATCTACAAATGTCAAGGATTCAATTAAACTTTCAATAGGAATGTGGATCGTTCTTGAGAACTTTTTCCGACCTCCTTACACCATAATGTCAAGGATTCAATTAAACTTTCAATAGGAATGTGGATCGTTCTTGAGAACTTTTTCCGACCTCCTTACACCATTATGTACCCATTCGAGAAGGGTCCGCTCTCCCCCCGCTTCCGTGGAGAACATGCCCTACGACGTTATCCTAGTGGTGAAGCGCTGCATTGGTACGGTACTCCTTTAACAAGGTGCAATCCAATGCTCAAGTTGTTCGGTAGCTTGCAAGCTTTGTGAAGCAATCTGTCCTGCCCAGGCCATCACAATTGAAAGCGAAGCCCGATTGGATGGCTCGAGAAAAACAACTAAATATGGTATGGTTCTTTTTGCCGCCGCCGCCGCGCTGTTTAATGTTTATACCACAGACATTGACATGACCAAGTGTATCTATTGCGGTTTTTGCCAGCCGCCGCCGCCGCGCTGTTTAATGTTTATACCACAGACATTGACATGACCAAGTGTATCTATTGCGGTTTTTGCCAGAGGCTTGTCCGGTTGATGCCATTGTCGAAAGTACGTGACTTGCAACTTCGAGTACTATACACCTGATCGAGCCTCGTTCACAGCTCAAAATCAGGAATTCTCAACAGAAACTCGCGAGGAACTTCTTTATAACAAAGAGAAGCTTCTTGCGAACGGAGACAGAGCCGAGGCCGAAATCGCTGCGAACCTCCATTGTGCGTTTTTTTTTATCGATGTTCGGACATGACTAACTGCATGCAGCTGATCATGTTTATCGGTGACGGGTGAGAATAGACGGAGTAATTACTTCACACCAGCTTTTTATACAATATCATTCTGTCATTTTTTCTTTCTGTGATGTGCGTGACGTGACGGCTTCAAACAACTGACCAGCGCACAGCTACCGACATGTTTTCAATGGCGCTGCAATTCTGGTTCGACGTTCCAACAGCCATTTACAGTATGCATTGGAAACATAGCTTTTAGACGTGTCGCGACATGTTTTTGTTTGTCCATCAGAAATCCAGTGCCTGTATGCTCATAAGACAATAGCCTGGAACTTTTCTTGCTTTCGAATTTACTTCTTCGGGGCAAGTCTACACGTTGTCAATTGTCTCGCAGCCTCTGACTCGATTTTCACAGAATTATCACACGCGTCGAGTCATTGTTCTCCAAATTTGTGGCTCAATATAGGACAATATGCATCAAGCAACAACAATCCGAACAACTGTTCAATTATTCTAAGCATTGCATTGTGCTGCGTGTAATCGGCCGTAAGGATCGGTTTTGTCCACATGTAGGGCTTTTTTCACCGCACCTTCTACTCGGATTCAGAAACGGATAGTTCATTTTGTGTGTATCACTGCTGTGCTTGTCTCTGCATATCGGTTCGTTCTAGAATCTCAAGAATTATGGAAAAGAAATGTTTCAGGCCAGCCATCCAAACCGTTTGCACAACTTTTTGCCACATCAGGTCTTATCACAGTTATCTTAATACAAGTCGTCTTCGAAAGCCTATGTACCCAACCATCACAACTAGTTGTAAAGAAGTGAGAATTTATTACACTCTAGACCTGTTGAGTATAAATGCTCATTGACAGGTCAGGTCATCTTTTCCAACCATAGAACTCGTTCACATGGCGGGGATCTGTCAACGCGCAGTCCGCTGTTCGCACTGCTCTATATCGAGTCTCGATGATAACTCGGCACTAGGAAGGGCTGCTATAGATCTCGGGCCCGCTGGGGTTGCTTCCTACACCCCTATTGAAAGGATCTTGCGGGTTTTGCTCAGGAATCTGGGTGTCCTATACGTACAAGCACACAGCTATCATGGAAATACATGGAATACACGGAAATATGGAGAGTCTTGGCATGTCCTCGTGTATTTCGCCACAGTCAGCATCCTAGGCCCCGTGGGGTCAGTCACACCAACGCCAATAAAAGCATGGAGTCGTCGTTTTCGGCATGCACGGCAGACGATTGGATGGCAGGCAGGCTCCAACTCCGTCAATTTGTCACGCACCCGCGTTGGGTGGTGAATTTGCAGGCCCGGAGGAGTGATGGATATGATGTTGTGGTGCTTATGGAGGTGCTTCTGAGCCATGATCCAGAGTTGTTCTGTGCCTATCTAGATACGCCCCTTGCCGCAGATCTTTTGGAGTGAATGGTTGCGTGCTCGTTGGGTTAGTGGCCACGCGTGCCTATCTAGATACGCCCCTTGCCGCAGATCTTTTGGAGTGAATGGTTGCGTGCTCGTTGGGTTAGTGGCCACGCGCACGCGGCTTTTCTTACCCGGTTAGAGTAACCGAATTCTTAGGGTGTCTTGTCTTACAGACTTTTGGAACCGTCTAGTATGCGATTTCATATCTCTCGCTCAGCTGAGCCGCCGGCTGATTGCTATGTACGAATGCCATATCCTGGTAAGGCCCTGAAGCCTGACCTGGACCTGTCATCCTGAGCAATTTTTCAGGGTCCTAAAGGTCCTGCGGCCCTTGTCAGGCATAAGTGTTATTATGTCATTTGTTCTTTGCTCAATTTTCGCCGAGGCGAATCTTTTTCCTTATCACTTCGTTCCTTTTTCCTTTTGGTAATTTCCAATGGTAGGTAAAGTAAAGTCGGTGGAAAACTTGGGATCGAAACGTAGTTTGTTCGACACCTGTTTGTTGGTCTTGGTCTTGTGGATGTTATGCATGGTACCATCAGCTGCTTCCATTCTTCATTTTCAGTTGTTTGATGGGGGCTGCGCTGATGTCGATTTCATTTTAGAAAGAGGTGTGTTGTTGTGTTTCCCGGAGCCCCTGACTTCGTGGGTGGTGCGCTATTCTTAATTTGTTTTACGTCTTGCCTTTATCTTACCCTCTGTTTCCCGGAGCCCCTGACTTCGTGGGTGGTGCGCTATTCTTAATTTGTTTTACGTCTTGCCTTTATCTTACCCTCCATGTAGTTGTCCGGCTTTAAGAAAAAAAATGTCTCAACGCCACTGAATGACCGTCCTTACCCCTAAGTTACCGGTTACCTCATGTCATCACGTTTTTCTTTTTCATACATTCAACGCCACTGAATGACCGTCCTTACCCCTAAGTTACCGGTTACCTCATGTCATCACGTTTTTCTTTTTCATACATGGGTATGTTGGTAAAAGTATTTCGCAAAGTGGCAAAGTCAGGGTTCCACGGTCGTCGGGGTACAGTTTAGTCATTATCCTACTAGACCACCTGTGCAAGTCGTTAATCTGTTTGCTTTGTTTGGTGGAACGATCGACGGCGCTTCAGTGAGTCCACCTGCGCAAGTCGTTAATCTGGAACGATCCACAGTCCACGGCGCTTCAATAAATTACATGATAATCGATAATCGCAGGGTGCGGAGTCAGACCTTGTACTTGTAGCATGCGTATTTGGAAATGATCATTAAAATTGGCAATGCGTCACAAGTGATTTTAAAATTCTTTCCCTCGTGCGTGTGCTCGGTTCGAAAATGTTACGACCCAGGTTGGTGACGAAACAATCCACAGTCTGACTGACTCGACAGTTTCTGGAAATTGTTTTCCTTCCGGATATTTCCGTCAAGTTGCAATGAAACTTTAAAGGAACCAAATAGCTGTGAGAGCAAAGGAGTTTTGTTTTGTCTAGCAGAAACCCTAAAAATAAACTCAGTAATTTGGTGTGTATGAGGTTTGACATAGAGTTGTGGCAATAGACGTAAAGAAAAGGTCTGATGACGCCCTACCGTACGTGGAAGTGGAAAGTCATGAGACACACGTTTCCTGGTGAACTCGCGTAGACCAGCACAAAAAGACAAAAAGTCGACACCTATGATAGCATGTTCGTAACAAAGCACATAGACGAACGAATCTGTAGTTTGTAATAATATGGTATGGATGACGACAGCGACAGATGACCAGGGATGCGCCGTTTCGTCACCCTTGACCAGCGAAGCTTGAGAGAGAGAGAGCCCAAACCCAAACATCACATCATGGGGGCCCAATTCGGGCGTCATCCTGGTTATCGATACTCCGACGATGTTCTCGATATCGTTTGCCCCTATCCTCAAGAACTCTGTATTCACCTGCGTCATCATCCACATCCATCTCATTCCGTCCTCGCTTCCGTGACACCTCGAACGCACCACCTCCTCGATCGCGGGATCGCCCGTCCTCGTGGACAAAGTCCATCTCCTCATTCAGCTGGTTCACAGGTCTCAGCTTGAACGCCCGCGTGCTGCTGCTCCGCTCGTGCCGGTCATAGTAATGGCGCGAATCAGGTCTCGAGATGTCGCCTCCAACAGCAAGGTTTCCACTTGCACTTGCACCCCCACCCCCTCCCCCGCTTCCATTGCCTATTCCGGACCCCGACCCCGAAACGCAAGGTTTCCACTTGCACTTGCACCCCCACCCCCTCCCCCGCTTCCATTGCCTATTCCGGACCCCGACCCCGAAACGGGAGAACCGGAACGGGAATGCGGGGCGTATCCGTAGTACGCCGGCTCGTCTCGCATGTGGACGACGTCGCCCCGGCCAAAGGAGTGGCGAGTGCGGTGGCTCATTGTCGGAGAGACGAGCGAGTCGCGACTGCGTGCAAAGTCCCGAGAATGGCTGCGCTCGTGCTCGTAGTCGTATTCGTCCCTGCTGCTGGGACTCATCGGCGGGTGGCCATGGACGCGCCGGGAGTCGGGCGGGGGGGAGAGACGCGGCATGAACGAGGAGAGACGGGAATGCTGATGGAGATCTGGATGGGGGACATCATGGTTGTCATGACGCCTTGAGCGGTCCCTCTCTTGGATGGGAGGGCTGTGCATGAGCTGTTGTGGCAGTGGCTCGGGATATTGGTGGGGAATATAAGGCTGCCGGGAACGCGTCGAGGATTGGGACCTCGTACGCTCATGGGAATGATGCATGGTGGGACTGACGTGGGTGCGCGGGTTGGCCGGAAGAGGAGGAGGCATATGACGCGACTCGTCAGCGGGAGTGTGCCGGGGAGAAGAATGGATGTGAGGGACACCGGGACGAGAAGGGAACTCGTAGGTGCGAGCAGGTTCATGAGAAATATCATTGAGATGGTTGCCGGAACGCGAGCGTGGAAATGGCGGGGCAGGAGGGAGCGCAGGAGGAAGGACAGAGACAGGGGACCATGGGGGTCAGTGGGAGAGGAGAGACGTTCATAGAGAATACTAGAATAATTCAGCGCGTCTGATGGGAGACGGGAGACCAGAGACTCACGCCCGCTCTAGTTTCATGCGCTGGATGTTCCGCTTGGCCTTGAGAACCTGTAAATGAAGTTTATCATTGTCCTTGAGGCAGAGTTAGAGGTAAATGGCGACGAGGGGCGGTGGGGACTGACTGTCTCGATCTCCTTGACCTTCCTTTTGAGTTCTCTGTATTTTGTCTGGTATTTAGCGTCCTCGGCGCCCGCAGCAATGCCGACAGGAGGATGCGGCACTTTGAGGCGGGCGGAGGGGCCAGGGGACGGGTGCACAGACATGGATGTTCGAGACAGCTGGCACGTTCGAGTCTATCGGCATTATTATTTCAACTCTGGCGTTGAGTCGGCTTCGATTCTTCCCTTTTTCGGCTACTCCTCCTTTGCTTTTTTTTTTCTCATCAGACATTGTATATATACATCTCCCACACCCCTGGCCTGCGCTCAGCACACGGGAATGCATCTCGAGTACCGCCGTGATGTATTTTCATGTACATACTTGACAAAATATCAATCTCAGAGTTCGCCACAGTTCCCACGCACATCACGTGAACTCCCGCCTGCTGCTGCCGTTTTCTCTCAGACACAGCAACTACATTTCCGTGTACAAGTAAGTTGGAACGTGTGTTTTGGGGGACAAATACTCACGCTGGTCCAGTGTCGGCTCCGTTTAGACAGTAGGCAGTGGTCGAGCTTTGCGCTGGGAGGACTGACACGGGCGTTTGCAGAGACATGCCCCCTGCGGGGGGCTTCGAAGCGGTAAAGTACAAACGCAACTTGCCTCTCCGTGGACCAAGCTCGCTGGTGATTCTCGGCGCGGTGACCGGAATATGCGCTTGGGGAATGTACAAAGTGGGGAAAGGCAATCTCGAGAAACGGTACGAAAGATGACGACGCATGCGGTCAGGTGGACGTGGAACGTGTCCTAGGACCTCCCGCCCACTGTTAAACGTGGGCACAGGATCCGGCCGCATGCAGTTGCTTATCTACCGGACCGCAGGTGACTGATATGGCAATGACAGGGAACTCGCGCGGGAGAAAGTGTGGTCGCGCATGCACCTGGTGCCGCTGCTGATGGCAGAGGGCGACCGGGATGCATACCGACGAGAGCAGGCGGCACTGGGGCGGGAAGAGGCGATAATGAAAGACGTCAAGGGCTGGGAGGTAAGGCAGGCCCCTGTGGACGCATGACTCGACTCATGATTTGGATAGACCGGAAAAGGAGTGTATCACAGCACGAGATATCGGTCGCCGGAAATTGTGATTTGATGGATGGAATAGCAGTAGCCAGTAGACAATTATGGAAGACGAGCCGTGTGACTTGAACCGGGCGAGGCAGATGATCCAAATCCGCGGGAAGCTCTGCCGACATATCCATGTCACAAACAGATAGCCTTTTGCTGCCATCCATTTAAAACTATGCGGGTCCTCCGCCTCCTCGCCCTTCGACGCCACATGCCCTCCGCCATCCCCCGCCAATTCATGGACTTTGATTTTGAAGATCTCCTTGCCCCGGCCCCCTTTATCAACTTTGACGACGACCTCGTCTTTGACCCCAGCGACCTCTGGTTCTCCCCCCCGTCGTCGTCCCCCATCCCCATCCCCATCCCCTACCAAGAATGCATCCCTTTTCCCGACGACCCCTACTCTCCCACTCTCTCCATCTCTCCCCTCGACACCACCTTTTCCCCCCCATGGTCCTCCCAGCTCCACTCGTCCCCTCGCGTCCTGCGTTCCTCCTCGTCGTCCAGACCCTCTGTCAGGCATTCCCCCATGGTCGACCGCCAGCGTGCCTCGCCCCTCCTCTTCACGTCCACCAGTGCCCCCGTCTCCGACTCTCGTCTCGCGAGGTCCTACACCCGTCCTGCCGAGTCTCTCCCCGACACTGACGCGACGATGAGGAAAAAGAAGCGCATCAGCCCTCCTCTCGACGACCGGTCTGAGCCAGGTATAAAAAATTTATTTTTTTTTTGCATTGTCTAACCATCTCCAGTCCTCAAGTCTGTCCTTCGCCCCCCGAAACTCGCGCCCTCTGCCTGGCAGCTGTACTTTACAGACTGGATCCAGAACCAGCAGGTCAACGGAACCCGCAAGCTTAACGTTGCCCAGGCTGCAAAGGAGGCCGGCCAAGAATACGCGTCGCTAACAGAGGCCGAAAAAGAAGTATCTACCGCGACTCCTCGGTGTGACGTCATCCACTGACTCTTGACAGCCCTATAAACGGCGTTCACAGGCCGCAAAGGAGGCCCGTGAGCGTGAGCATGCCGCATACATGCGCTCCCTCACTCCTGACGACATCAAACGCGAGAACGCCTTTCGTGCCGCACAACGCAAGGCCGGCAAATCCAGGAAGAGCAACATAAAGGACCCCAATGCACCAAAGAAGCCCCTCAGTGCTTACTTTATGTTCCTCCAGCGTATCAGGGCAAACCCTCAGCTAGTCCGCGACATTTTCGGCGACGAGACTGAAACAACCAAACAAAGTGTTCTTGCTGCCGCCAAATGGCGTTCCATGACCGACGCCGAGCGTCAGGTACGTTATTCATCTCACTCTGTCTGCATACATCCTGACTTGTTGAAAGCCGTTCCTCGCACAAGCCGAGCAGGAGAAGATGGAATATGAAGCCGCTCGAAAGGTCTACGAGGACGGCTCCCCAACTTATGGTTCATCCAACATCAATTTCAGTATTCACCCCGGAAGCCCCTTGTTTCCCTCAATCAAGGTCGAGTCGGAGAGCGAAGGCGAAGGTCAAGATCATGTTCTTTGCTCGTAGTTTATTGGTTTCTATCTCTGGACAAACTCACGACCTTTACGACGAACGGTGTCAATTACTTATTATTAACTCCTTACACTACTAGTCATCAATCTAAATATGCTTTTGTAATTTCAGCATTACGGCGTTGGTTCTTTCTGTGTAGATAGTACGTCATAATAACATTGATTACAACGCCAACCGAACAACCATCTTCTGATGAGGCTCCCCGTCCTCATCAAACTCTGAACCCTGTCAACCCGAGGTTTGCTAAACGCAACTTTTTAAGGTGGTCAACTTACTTGAGCCTGATACCCAAACCTAAACGCCATCGAATCAAGATATGTACCAGAATGTAAATAGCGCTCCGACATACCTAGCATAGAATCCTTGCGCAGGGATCTGAGAGTGGCATACAACCTCTGCCCACCCGACGCTGACAGCATGAGCCTTGACCCAGTCGTGCAGTCTCAGCACAAGTTCGCTTCCAAATCGGAAGCTTCGGTAGTCTTCAAGGACAGCAAGCCGACTAAGCTTGTAGTGCCCTTCAGGCGCCTTGTACCCCCGGATGGTGCCAACCGGAGTCAGAGATGGCGTAAGCCTGAGCAAAAAATGTGTCGCCGTCTTCTTCTCGTCAATTCTACAAGTACGATCGTGTCATATGGAACGGCGTCAAAGGAAGGAAACCTGGGAAAAACGGCAAGTTGCGACCAACTCATCTATCTCGGTTTCGAGAGGAAACTTCTGTTCGATGTGGAATACAGCGATTCTCTGGGGGTGTGTCATGATGGTGATTGGGAGGAAGAGAAGGATGGTAAATGGAGATGTACCACTTTGTAGCATTGCTGGATCTCCAGCTCGGAGCGCGCGATTACTATTTCGTGTGCTGGGACGTCGCTGCTCATGGTGTGTTCGATCGTAAATCATATCGACCACGTGGAAATGCATAACATCGACAAATTCTCAAAAGTTCTGGTCTGCCAGACATTTCTTTGTTCAGCCACAATCGCGTTTCTTTATATTGGGAAGGGGTAAAAGGTGGACATACGACGTGGAACAACGCGAATTCGTACTTATTTTCACAACTCCAGGTCCAGGTACTCGTTTCAAGGACGAGTCTCTTATGGTCGAGCCTTTTGCATCGGTCGTTTACAACACGCTCCTCTCAGGCCGTCCCAGGCTCACCTCGGTTGTGCGCACGATCGTCACCACCTCGACACGTAACGGCGTCGGCTGTGATTTTTTTACTCCCTCACCTCGTCGCGCCAAGGGGAAAAACAAATTGGAGGATGTCCACCAGCCCATGCGAGACTGGAGCTCTAGTGATCGGCATCTGCTCTTGTGGCCATGTATGTACCGTACCACATCGTTTCTTTTGCATTCGCTCTGATGATGTTTGGTAGTTCACACCCATCTCATGATGTCGGACGAGCTTCACCAAGGCGAGAGAGGTACCTGGGCCGAGAAAAGGGGGAAACGGTTCACACCCATCTCATGATGTCGGACGAGCTTCACCAAGGCGAGAGAGGTACCTGGGCCGAGAAAAGGGGGAAACGCGTCCTAAACCTCGTCCGAGAATCGCCAGGTCCTCACTCATGTATAACAACAACCAGCGCCGACATGTGTCCTTCGCGACGGAAACAGCTCCCAGGCCAAGTACAGGTCTCCTGGCCATTTCTGAATTCACAGAAGACGAGCACTGGATACAACGTTTCGAGCGTATCATACAGCTTCCTCGATCAGAAGTCAACTTGGACAATGCGTGGACGGTTTATGAGAAAGTAGTCGAGTATCGTCTGCCCCTTCCGACTATAATGTCCTTTCTGGAAAAGTTTATCGGTGCCGCTGAGATTCGATACGAGTCGAAACAGTCCGAGGCCTCTGATCACGAGCTTTATGACCTGGGTGAGAAGGCGCTTCGGATCCTGGCCGACCTGGACTTTGTCGTCATACCGGGATCGCGTTTCGACCAGTGGAGACTGTGTCTGCTCGCTCGCGCCTTGGCGCTACATAAAGACTTTGAAGGCGCGACAAACGCCGTTGCCGACGCGAGCAAGATCAAGTTGCCGTTCCTGTTCAATACGGGGATCGTTTGCGCCTACGACATGATTTTGACGTCTCTTGTACGACACGAGGGCAATATCCGCGCGATGGAGTATATCGGTGATCATTGGGAGACCATCTCCAGATTCATGCGGCTCAGAGTCTACGGCCCTGCCACCGAGCCTCTCAGACGTGCCGTCGATTTCTTGAAAACGACCGCGACGCGTGTCGCTGCTGAGATTGCTGAGCCGTCGTTTTTCTTGGAAAAGGAAGGCTGGGACAAGAAGCGTCGCGAGGACGTTGGATGTTTCTTCATCCAGGCGTTGTCGAATACCAACTTTAGTACAGAGGGTTGTGAGGTGTTTTCTAGGATGCAACGACTCAATCTCAATGTGCACCGACAATTCCAGTTTATGCTTATCCGTTCTCTCGCACAACGTCCCGCTACCATGTCTTCCGCCGTTGATATGTACAAGTCTACTCAACACACCAAGGATGATTTGCTTTACGAGCGGCTAGGGCTGTATCTGTATGCACGGCAAGGCGACACCGAGGCTTTTGAGAAATGTTTCGACACCGTCAAGGCGATGGCTTCACCTACTATAGAAGACATCGCGTCGTTGATACACGGCTACGCCATGGCCAACGATGTCAAGCGTGCAGAAGAGACGTTTGAGGAATTCTTTCCTTTCGATGAAAATGGAAAGCGGATGAACTCGCCGGGTATCGTAAGCGTGCAGAAGAGACGTTTGAGGAATTCTTTCCTTTCGATGAAAATGGAAAGCGGATGAACTCGCCGGGTATCGTTCACTACGCTGCCGTCATAAACGCTCATGCCAGGAGGGAAAACAACAACCAGAAGAAATATCGTTTTGGCTCACAGACTTGGCGAAAGCGGACAAGGTTCCTAACGAGTACGTTTTCACCATCATCCTCAACGCTTTTGCTGCTGCGGGAGACGTTGATTCTACTATGAGTGTGCTCCAGGAGATGCGCAAGGCTGGGGTTAAGCCGAACGTGGTGACGTACACCATTGTCATTACCCTCCTCGCGCATCGCAAGGACCCCTTGGGTGCCGAGGCCGTCTTCAAGCGCGCGTTAAAGGAAGGGATCGTACCGGATAACCGCATGATCGTTGCCCTCATGAACGCGCACGTCGAAGGAGGGTCCTGGAAGGGTGTCCTTCGGGCGTACGACTACTTGATGGCCGCGCGTGTCACCGCGCTTTCCCTCGAAGTCTACAATACTCTCATGAAAGCCTACGTTCTCATTGGCGCCCCGTTCAATGTCGTCTACAGGTTCTTCCAGCGGCTGGAAAAATCAAAGGCGAAGCCAGATGCGTACACGTATGCTCTCCTCGTGCAGTCGGCTTGCGATGCTGGCTTTATGAGTATTGCAGCAGATATATATTATGACCTGAAGGAAAGTAAAAACCCTATTTGGAACGTCGATGTCAATGTGTTCATCCTGACCATTCTTATGGCTGGCTTTCTTCAACATGGCGACAAGGTCAGGGCGCATGGAGTGTATCGAGAGATAACGGAGCTGGGGATCACCCCTTCTCCAATCACTCTCAGGACTATTCTTCAGGCGTATGGCTATGAAATGTCGAGTGAGAGTATGGAGATTGCGGAACAGTTCGTGAAAAGCCTGATCGATATCCCCGAGGAGGAAAGGACTTGGAAGAAGCCCAAATACGACAGTTTGAGTGCTCTTAATCACCTCTATGGGCCTGTTTTATCTGGCTGGGCGCGCATGAAATCGCCTGGGGACGCCGAGCGCGTTCTTGAGGAATTGCAGAACGCTGGAGAGAAACCTTCGCTTGGAAACTTGACGAGTCTTTTGGATGTTTATCGCCGTACCTTCAACGTTGATGCCGTGCAGGAGATATGGCCTGATATCCAAGAACTGGGTATGAAGAACACTTCACGAGATTGGATGATGCCCGGCGATGGTCCGTCAAACACGACTCGGGGTATCAAAGGGAATATCCTTTGTGTTCCCCTCTCCATCTATATCGACGCTCTTTCTGCTGCCGGGTTACATTCAGAGATCGCAAAGGTCTGGAAGGACCTGCGGAGTCGAGGGTTCTCTTTCGATTCGCACAACTGGAACCACTTGTCTGTAGCTATGGTGCGAGCTGGCGAGATTGATCGCGCGTTTGAGGTCGTCGAACGCGTCATCATACCATACCAGGAGCTAAGCATCAACTTTGAACAAACACGAGAATCTAACCCGAGCTCACCGCTGCTTTCTGACGCCATCGCAGAGAGCCAAGAGGAGGACCAGGAGGAGGAGGAGGTGCCTAGTATTCCTACTTTGCGCGGATTTAAACGGCAAGCAGCGGCCAAGATGGCTGTCGCACAGACTGAGCGCATGCCGGATTTCCAAGTAGATGGTGGCCGTAGTCATGATCTTGCGTACCACTTGCATATCCTCCATCAGATTTCACCGTCATGGGCCACTTGGAAGGCTCACAAAGCCACGCTCTCGATGTTGCTCATGGTGTTCAATAATCTTCAAGAAGGGAGGCTTGTTCACCCTGTTGGTGAGATTGTAGAATATCCCGATGTTGACTACGAAGCACACAAATCGCGGGAGTTGCTCCGGATGATCTCTGAAAAGTATCCAAAGACGCTTCAACTCGTTCTCGAGCACGACGAGAATGAACGGCAAAGGCTGACAACCGAGGAATACAACGAATTTTACAATTTGAGGTAATAACAAGATGGGAGACAAGGTAACCATGCAGATCAAATGCGAGCAATGTGAATCCTTTCTCCCCCTCATGTTCCGTCGGAATCATCATCTGAGGAGCCATCTCGCCGACGACGCTTGCTCGACCCGTGCCGATTCCGCTACGTGGATGAATCAGTAGGGGACAGGCGGAAACGAGCTGCACAGCACCCTACCAGCGGAAGCTTCTGTCCTTGGCTGCCAAACGCAATCGATAGCGCAGTAGTATCTAATATTTCACATAGGAATTAAAACAAAAGTTGTAGTAATTAATATTAATCTTCATACCTGGAACACCTGGGAATCGCTTTGCTGAAAAAACTAAAAAAGGGTCCGTGAAAGTTTGAGCGAGCACCGGGGAAACATCATTGTGAATGCATGTGGCTCCGGCTTCCGGAGCGGGTGGCCTATGGAAAAGCTTGTATCACAGCTTATGAAGGGTGGAAAGTTCCACTCACGCTCCGATATTCATCAGCCGCAGTCTAAGACGAAAGCGACCTGAAGAACTAAGTTCAGAGTTTATCACATAAAAGTATAAGTCACCTTCGGTTCGAACTGATAGATCCTGGAACAGAAAGAAGATCCCAGGCTTCCGATGTTCATCGAGAAGACGACAAGCATTGGCCGATAATGGACCAATCAACGTGCGTGTATAGGTATGGCGTGGTAAAGTTGGGACAGACGCAGATGACTGAATCGGAGTTGCGGTGGTCTGGATCAAAGGAGTTAAATTAGACGAATAGTATGGAGGTGGTGGCGGCGCTTGAGGTTGAGCATATCCCGTGGAAGAATAAGGACCGTCAACTTGGGTATGGTTAACATCATGCCCGTACCGTTCCTGTTCTTGTGCCCAACTCTCGTCTCGCCCGTCGGAGTTAGAGGCTCGGATGGTCGGGTCAACTTGCGGGTGATAGGTCCCCATTGATTGGTAGGCTGTATCCGTTCCCCACGCACGACAAGGGACAACTTCGGACTCCTGCTCGGGTGATAGGTCCCCATTGATTGGTAGGCTGTATCCGTTCCCCACGCACGACAAGGGACAACTTCGGACTCCTGCTCTGCCTGCCACGAATCCTGAAGAGTATTGCTGGCAGTGCGCGAAAAGGAGGTAACTGATGGCAGAACGGGGGTGGAAAAGACGCATTCCGATCAACTGGTGGGCTCTGTGCTGAATAGCCCCATGTTGGGGTTTCAGCTGCCGTAGTGTATGATGCAGAATCAGAGAAATTCATGTTATCGGCCATAGGAGGGTAGTAGGCTTGTCCGTTGAAGCCGGTAGCCTGAGGTGGCATAGACGGGGTAGTGATCGCACCGGCCTGTTACGAGTAAAGTCAAAACTGTAAGGATAAGTTCCATGGCAAAGAGTGCACAAACCTGGTCTCCTGACCTAAATTGCACCGAGGGTGTAGACTGTGATATTGGGGTCTGATTGCCTGAAGATCGAGGGTGAGGGGTCGACGAGCTTGTTCCTCTTCGCCTTGTTTTAGTTGTATGAACCGGCACAAAACGATCACCTGAGGACGGGTGCAAGACAAGATTCATCTCCTGCTTCCCATCTTCAGACCACAGATCAACGGTGACCAAGAAAAAGGAACAATCCACGTCGCTGTACATGTCAGACAAGGTGAAAACAAAAGAAGAAAGCATAACTTAGATACATACTCAACGTCAACGATGGAATCGTCTTCTCTTTTGACTACCATTTTTGCTACGGCAGCTGGAGCTAATGGTCTTCGATCCTAAAAGACCGTTTGTCTACATCAAGTCAAGTATATACCAATCGAGATACTTGACTCACTTTATCGCCGAATCCGCACATACGAGCACGCAGGGGATGCTGAACAACATCAAGTGAATAATGTCTAGGCAATAGCGTGTAGATAGACCAGTGGTCACCCGGATAAAACTGGTAACCTACCTTTGACCCTGCCATAAACCCCACTCTTCTGGGCCATCTTGGGCAGCCTGACGGAAGGACGTTACACTCGTGTCAAGTTGTCGAGGGTTGGTCTGTTGAATCATTATCGAGCAACGGGAAGCTTGGTGCCGATAAGCAATATCGTAGCCAAGCGAAATAGCCTTAAGATGGATGATTGATAGTGGGGGCGAAGACTGGGATGATTTCGAGCACCGGTTACTACACGTAGCTCTGAGAAATGAGTTCTCACGAGCAAGTCAGGGATTATGAGATAGAATACGAAAATCTGAATGTCTGAACGGTGGGATGCGTTGTCCAGTAAGAGGAGACCCGAGAGAGTGGAACACCCACACACCACAAGATGTCACCTCGAGTTCGCAACAAATCTCTATTTACTCGTCTATTTTGGCCCGTTGATTACACCGAGCTCCTGACAGGGGGGTCCTGTTGTCTAAAAGCCTGCCAGAATATTCCCCGCGCTGGTATATATGTGGAGAGTGAGAGGGATAAACACGCTTAATTGCCAAGCTTTATTAATTAACACAGCCACAGATCTGCGTTTATTTTTCCTCTTCGACCACCGCGAAAGGCTATGTGGACATACAAAAAACCAGATTGATTCATCTTCGATTATGCCCGGAATAATCAGCACCTTATGCAATTCGAACGACGAGTCCGTCAGTCATTGCTTCCTTACTATATCATCTGTGTAAATGATAATGGTGATACAGTTTTGTAGATAAATTCCGAGTTTTACAAAGTTGTCCTTCATCTCCTGAAGATCTTAAGTATGGTTTTCCAGTACATACTTTCACCGGGTCGCGAGGAAAGTGATCTTTCAGTTGTAGTAGTAGTATCTGATAAGATAAACATACCATTGATGACATTTGCACGTGGAGAATTATCCGATCATGATAATACCCTGACCGAATTGAACAAGACTCCCTGGTGGACATAATGTCAGACCAAGTAGCGGCCAAAAAGATCCTTAGCGAACTTTCCAAGCGCGAAGACCTCAAAAACAAAGTCTGCTGTGACTGCTCCAACCTGAATCCTCAATGGGCTTCTGTCAGGTAAGTTCCTGTTCGCATGCGACACCACTAACACTCAGCTTCCCCAGCTTTGCCATATTCCTCTGCCTACAATGCGCAGGAACGCATCGCGGATTTGGCGTGCATATAAGGTGCGAGTCTTGGCAGTGACTCTTGCTGCCTGTGCGCTTCTCATCGAATTAGCTTTGTGAGGTCCGTGTCAATGGATACCTGGCAGGATGAACAAGTTCGAAGAATGCAGGTAATGGATCATGAGGTTTCATCTTGACTCTCTCTGATTTATGTAGCTCGGTGGCAACGCTCCCTTCCAGGAATTCCTCAAGTCATACGCCCCTGCCGTTCAGGGAGGCTATAGCGAGGAACTCGGCTCTTACGATAAATACCATTGCTGGGCAGCGACGCAATACCGAGAAAAGGTGTGTCGTGTCTTGCTCTTACTGTGTATTTCCCTCATCTATTTACAAAGCTGGATGCTGAGCTCGTCGGTAAAGAATGGGCCCCATCATTGCCGCCTCCCGAGTATACCCAAAATGTCAAATCCTCATCGCCGTCAACACGTCCGTCATCTGCCCAAGGCCTTCGAAAATCCCGCGCAAACGCCCGATCAGCGACAGGAAATACCTTACGCAGTAATTCACCCTCCCCATTCCGGCATTCGCCTCGTGGCACTCCAGACCTTGATCAGAAAACCGCTAACGAGAGCTACTTTGCAAGTTTGGGTAAAGCCAATGAGAACCGACCTCTTGATCTTCCACCTAGTCAAGGTGGTCGTTATACTGGCTTTGGTAACACACCAACCCCACCGACCTCCAACCACCCTTCCTATGCGTTGTCGTCTTCTGCTGCTCCCACGTTAACTGACTTGCAGCAAAATCCCTTAGGCGCGATCAGCAAAGGATGGTCGCTATTCTCTGCAGCCGTTGTTGGAGCCAGCAAAGCTGTGAATGAGAACGTCATTCAACCTGGAGTTGAAAGAGTCACGGATCCTGCTTTCACTGCGAGTGTCAAAGGATACATGAATGAGGCACAAAAAAGGGCGGTTATTGCTGGAGGTTCTGCGAATCAATGGTCAAAGCAGCAATTCGGTGTTGACGTTGCTAGCAGCGTTGGCGGTGTGGTTGGGGTGGTAAAAGACAGGGTCACAGGCGGACCTCAACGTGCTGGGTATGGCGTGCTTTCCCATGACGGTTCTGGCGAAAGATCTGCTCTTTACAATGATGGAGATGACGATGGCTTCGATTTTGAACACGGTCATCAGTCAGGTATTTCCCCCATGCAATCCTCTTCAGTGACTGCGCCGTCGATTGCATCCAAGACGACGACGTCCACCACAAAGAAAAGTGACTGGGATGATGATTGGAAGGATTTCTAGAATACATAGACGCGTGAACACGCAGTGTACATGGATTTTTTGAGGCATAGCTGTACGTTGAGATAGGTTATTTAGAAATGACATGCATGGTCCGGCCGCGATATTGCGATCGGAGTTTCTCCTGAACGTCGACGTTGAATATAACCTACTATTCTCTTTCGCAACTGTCTGTTATATAACGCTTGTTAGCTTGTTCCCATGCGTCTGATACTGCAGCAGTGTTTACGTCGAACAATCACCAGTTCAAGACGTTCATACAATGCCACTGTTCTCCCCTCCTTGATTTCCACTTCTTCCCCAGAGTTCGTAGCGAAGGCCAAAGCCATGGACGAACTCGTGGCTGATTTTGAAGCAAAGATGGCCAAGGCTCGTCTAGGTGGTAGTGCGAAGGCGGCGGAACGCATGCGAAGCAAAGGAAAGAAGTTGCCCCGTGAAAGGTACGCGTTTTCTACTATGTTTCGCGGTCACTTATGAATTTCAGGCTTATCTTAGACTTGGGCTTCTGTTAGATCCAAATACTCCATTTTTAGAGCTTTCGGCATTGGCTGCTCATGAGGTCTATTCAGAGGACATACCTGGAGCGGGTATCATCACTGGTATTGGTCGAATAGCAGGCAGGGAGTGTGTTGTGGTTGTCAATGACGCTACTGTGAAGGGCGGGTCGTATTATCCTCTTACAGTTGACTGGCACTTCTTGCAGGTCGTAAACTACATACTAAACATCTTGGTTTACAGGTCAAAAAGCATCTTCGTGCTCAGGAAATAGCACGCGAGCATGGTCTTCCTTGTGTCTATCTAGGTACGTATCCTCTTTCACTTCAACGTCACCATCTGTACCAGTTATAATGCGGCCATCAGTGGAATCTGGAGGCGCGGCGTTACCTCACCAGGCGAATGTGTTTCCTGATAAAGAACATTTTGGCCGTATATTCTACAACATGGTATGCTCCCTTCTATACAGATTGGTGCAGCTTTGAACATGTTCTAAAAGGCGCAAATGTCAGCTTTGGGCATTCCGCAAATTGCTGTAGTGCATGGCATTTCTGTAGCAGGTTCGCTTCACTTCTATCAATGGTGTCAATTCAACTCACTTTACTCAGGTGGAGCCTACGTTCCCGCCATGGCTGACGAGAACGTTATTGTTCAAAACCAAGGTCGCATCTTTCTAGCCGGCCCTCCGCTTGTTAAAGCCGCTACGGGTGAAGAGGTTGATGAGGAAACCTTGGGAGGCGGTTTAATGCATTCAAGTGAAAGTGGTGTGACAGATCATCTTGCGAGAGACGACGAGCACGCGCTTGCCATCGCGAGAGAAATCGTTGGAGACCTTGGGGCGGCAGGCAGCCGTGAAGTACTGGTAGGTCGACTTGATATCACATAACACGTGCAAAAACATTTACAAGGATTACTAGCCCTCGAACAGATCTGAAGAACCTCTATATCCTTGTTCTGACCTTCATGGTATCGTTGGGACAGATGTCCGACAGCCTTTCGACATGAGGGATGTGATTGCACGCATTGTAGATGGTAGCAAGTTCAGGGAGTTCAAGAAGGAATATGGATCCACGATCATTACGGTATACCCTCTTTGCGTCATTCGTTCGACCCTGATTTATTTCCGTCCTTCAGGGTTTCGCACACATTCATGGATACCCAGTTGGCATTGTTGCTAACAATGGAATTCTTTTCTCTCCGTCTGCCGTGAAAGCTACTCATTTTATCGAACTTTGCTCCCAAAGAAAGATTCCTCTACTTTTCCTTGTTAATGTCACTGGTCGGATCTGTGATTTGATTTGTCAGATGCTTCTATCAACATCTTGAATTTAGGTTATATGGTGGGCTCCAAAGCCGAGAAGGCAGGTATTGCCAAAGATGGTAAGTCTTTTTCCCGACTTGACCTCCCTAGATGTATGAATCTGTCTACCAGGTGCGAAGATGGTCCGTGCCGTTGCGTGTGCAGATGTGGCCAAGCTTACGGTCATTGTTGGAGGAAGTTTTGGAGCAGGCAATTATGGTGAGCCGTATCGATATTACGTTGTACGTTTTTTCACTCACGCGGTACTTAAAGGAATGGCTGGTCGAGCTGTGATTTCACACTTCGTTCTCATTTTTGAAGTCTCGTTGACTTGAAATCAATAGTATTCCCCGAGGTTTCTCTGGATGTGGCCGGTAGGTTTTTTCATCTTTATCTGCATACTCAGGCTAATTCCAAAACAGAATGCGAAAGTATCGGTCATGGGATCTGCTCAGCTTTCACAAGTCATGACTTCGGTTTCTAAGTGAGTCTGTGTACTCCAAGTTATGCTACGAGTCCTAATGTTATGTACCCAGGGACCCTGCACAGCACTCCTCATTGAAAGCCGAAATTGAGGACCAGTCGACTGCACTTTATTCGACTGCACGGCTATGGGACGATGGCATTATAAAGCCTACAGACACGAGAGATGTAGTTGGATTGGCTCTCGCCCTGTCTGCACGTGAACGTCCGTCGACCTCAGGCCTTGGTGCGAGGTCGACGACCTGGGATGGAAACAATAAAGGCTATGGCGTTTTTAGGATGTAACACAACCATACACGTGGGGTGATCCCTCGTATTGGAGCAATAATGAACGTGATTGTATGATTAGCACGTCAGCTTATCAAGTCAATCAGGAGTTTGAAAGTTCTTTCGACCGTGCAACCTAACTATATACACCCTATCGTTGTTCTCTCAGTACTACTTACGCCCCGTCGGACACTTAATTCCAGCTGCTGACACATTTTTGGGCCAATTGATTTCCTCATCGTCGGGCTCCATTTTTCTCGTACACACGTTCAGTGTGTGTCAAGAAATACTTTTCTCCATGTACTGACTGGTTCTAGTTTATTGCAGACTTGGGACACTGTCCATCGATTTGTCTTGCAAAACGTTTTTTCAACATAACGCGACCTCACCTGCACAACCTCTAGTCAATGTCTTCTGCGCCATCTACATCGCTACCCCGCTTACACCGTTACCTGTGGATCCCAGTGACCTGAATTCCAAGTACACCGCCTTCCATGCCCCATGTGTGGTTTACGAGACACGTCGCATCAGTTGTGGCTCAAAACTCGTTCAATTGTTAATTCCTGTAAGAATTTCCAACTTTATACTCGCCGCCAGCACTCTAGATCGCATTGTGCCCTATGGGTCGTTGCAAGCACGGCATAACCGAGACTTAAAAATCACAACATAGATAGCCTCAAGATGCGGAAACTAGGGGACATACATATCAAAAAAAATCGAGGGTATGTATTCATCTGTCTGCCGTATAAATTCGCTTGATACATTTTTTTTCTGCAATAGAGATCATTGAACTCAGTTATAGGCTAAGTGGTGTATTTACGTGGAGATACTATTAGTTGGTTGATAAATGTGGATCTTACGATGGCCGGGATTCTTACGGCAATCTTTACAAAAAGTTTCTTCTCACAGCGTTCCATTTCCCAAAAACCGGCCTCTTGGATGCCCCTCAGCGCCATACTGATCGAAGGGAGTGAAACTCTGTGTTTTTTGATTTTGTTGAGACTTCACCGAGGTCATCGAGAGAGACTGAAAGGAATTGGTCAAATTGTGGTTCTAACAAACGTCCATTAGGTATCCTTGAAAGAAGGAGAAAAAAGAACTCTTACTGGTGTGGTTTGCCATAAAGGGGAATGGCGAGGTAGTGGGTTACTAGGGACGCGCTAAATTTCTCTTCGTCACTTGTCAGTGAAGATTGAAGAATCTGTATTACCGCATTGGAAAGTCCTGAAGAAGTTGCAAGTCCACTGATCGGTTGGGTGGAAGAGGTGACGGTACTACAACGTTGGCCGTGTAGATCAATGGATGAGCTCCACTGTGTCCAATGTAGAGGGGGTTTGGCCGTGCCTGTGTCTGGTCGCAAGGGTATCTGACCATGCGAATCGATCTGTACAACCGGGGGAGAAGTCCTCCATGTGCTCCCACGCAGAGAATGTACTGTTTCCGTGGCCAAGTCTGACTGAGTAGACCCAGAAGTCGCGTAGATCGGCATGAGTGCCTCTACAGTGGAAGAGCAACTTTTTACATGCTGAGAAAAGTTAATATCCAATGAACCAAGTAAAACTTCAGCGCCCACGTTGTCGAGATCATCTTGGCTTTTGAAATTGATTCTACATCCACTACAAGCCGGATGTGCGCCGGATTTATGCTGCACATATCATTTATACTGTGAGTGGCGCAATCCAAACAGCGACTGCCTGGCCTTTTCACTCACTGACAAAAGCTCGGCTGCATCTTTGAAACCTTGCTGGCATATACTGCACAAAGAGTGTGGGGGTGATCGATCTGCATAGTGAGACTGAAGGCGATCTTCGTAGATCACCTCGCCGTTACACGCCGCACACTTCACCTGTGGATGTTCATTGGCTTCATGCTGTGTGCGCCACAAACCAGGACAGGCAAAATCAGCGTTATGATCGGCTTATTGGATGAATTAAATCAACACTTACTGCGTCTCTTTCTGCAATATTTCGGAATCCGAGCCCGCATTTTGGGCAATTGGGATGTCGGTCAGAGGGGGACCCACGATAGTGATCGTTTAGGGCGCTCAAAGAATGGAACTCTCTTTGACATTCCTCGCAAGGAAAAGTCGGCGGATGCCTTGCGGCCATATGCTTATTGTCAACAGAAAAAAAGAGTCACAGACAAATAGCTTCAGGTAATAAGACTGACCTCGTTTTTTGAAGTCTCATTTATAAATCTTCTTTTACAAAGGTTACAGACGGGGTGGGGGAGTGAACTGCTTCTGAGATGTTGTTGGAGAGCCTCTTTGTTACGAAAATAGCGTCCTGCACAGTCTGTGGCGAAACATCGGGGCATTACAACTTGTAGGACGCACCACAACATCAACTCTACCGATGGCTGCGATTTTATGTAGATATTGGTCCGATCTTCCTGCGACCCGGACTAGTGTATGCTGGGATGTGACAGATGGCCGCCGATTGTTTGACTGTCTGGGTACGGATTTCTCATCCTAATTTACCTGAATTGCAATGATCCCGAGGTATTTGTCAGATAAGCGTTGCGATTGTAAGTCCGACATGGACCTGAGATGCCGTCACTTTTAGACCCTTCCAAATTGGTATTTCAATCCAGGCTTCCTTTCGGTGGATGCAGCAAACGTCCAAAGAAGATTTCTAACTTGGAGGCATCCAATGGCCTTGCCTGCTTCTGGTAATCCTCAGGCGACAAGAACTGCATTCGCATTGAAAGGTGTAGATCACATGTATAAAGTAAAATGGAATAAATGTGTTGAGATCAAACCGCCACAATCGCATCGTCACAAGATTTTAGCGGAATTATCGCCGCCCTCAGGACGTGCTTCTGCACTGACTCAACTAGGTGGTAATGCACATTGCACCGTCATATTAAACCTATTTCAAGATTTTTCCCGCCTCGAGTCCTGATGGAGTGAATGTGATGGACAGATTTCAATGAAACAGAACTTGTTCCCGAACCAAGGGACCTCCAATCATTCAATCTGACGTCACAATTTGTCACACTCTCATCTAAAATTCTGCACAGACAGTCAGAGTATTTTGAATTGCAGATTCAGGGTGATAGTATAAGATTTATCTAAATCACAGAGGCAGAGCAGAGGCAAAGCAAGATGAGTTTGAATATGAATATTAATATTCTGTGCAGTCAACTTCGTATGTTCTTCTGATAGTTCAAAGACTGTGTTTTGTTTCATGACATTGGAAGCTTGCTTCTTACTGTATAGATAGTAACTCAAACTTTGGTTTGTGTCACCTCTACTGGGCATGCATATATGCAATGCATCTGCTTCTTGCCAGTGGTGTGTGAACTTCTGCCAAACCCTGAAATGCATTGCTATCAACGTCAATTGACTGTCATGACATGCGCTTCTCTGGTTATTTGAAGCTTACTCAATTTACTAAAGGATTGGCTTTCTAGACTCCTTTTGGAATCATTTAGCTTCATGTGGAAAAGAGATGGAAGCAATGAGAATATTGAGAAAAGACAATACCAGACATGCAGCATCTTGATTTACACTTAATTATTTGAACATAGCAAGCTCTCTATCTCAGATGAGGTACTTACATACAAACATATTTTATGGCCGTAGTGATCAGTTCTCGCTATGGAAATGCATGTACAAGTCTGACATGTTCCATCTTCACGTAGTGCAGGGAACGATGTTCACAATGTAAAAACACAAAAATAATCCAATTTATTTCAAAATTTTATTTGAATATTTGTGTCAAAACCATAGAAAAAATATTGTAACCAAATTTTTAATGGTACTTGATCTGATGCTCCCAATTGCATTGGAGAGGACTATATTGGTCATTCTTGAGCCTAAGGACCAGAGCAAGCCTCCTGTGGCAATTTGCTTTTAAGTTCAGTTAAAATATTTTTTCTATAAATTTGAAATATTCAAATAAAATTCTGAAAATAATCGAATTATTTTTACCGCCAAAGAACCATCATTCTCTGCACCCAGTGTTGATTTAGAATACGAAGAATTCAAAAAGCGACCTGACCGATCAGTGTATAACCCTCGTGCTCGGCGATTTTACCAGAGTTAATACTGTCTGAAGTTCAGACCATGCTGTCATTGCTATGGCGCAGACTGGCATAGAAAAGCTTGATGCTCCAACTCGTGTGAAGCTTCGCTCCTCGCAAATTCTGACGTCTCTCCCCCAAATTGTGTCCGAACTCGTTCAGAATTCTATAGATGCCGGGGCTACTGCTATTGACATCGGCGTAGACTGTGAAGAATGGCTTTGCTGGGTTAAAGATGACGGCGGCGGAATAGCGAAAGAGGGTCTACTTTTACTCGCGAATGGATCGGAAGAGGGTCGATATGGTATGTGCCTGTATGAAAATTTCGAAAACGTCCAATTAATCGGCATCAACTGTCAGGGAGTTCAAAACCATACCAACCATCCAGGTTAAACACTGTATCCACCTTTGGCTTCCGTGGAGAAGGTATCTCACACTTCCCCATTCCCCATTCTGCTTCGGCTATACCATAGTCAATTGTCTAGCCCTTGCCTCCGCGGCTGATCTTGGATGCATCGAAATATCTTCCCGCACGGCCCGTTCACGGGAAACCTGGTCAATCATCACTAAGGTCATTGAAAGGCCGCTTCATGCCCTTATTACAATCACTCACTGATTGCAGAGTGGCAAGTGTCTGTATTCAGGTCCTGCTGTCCGCTGGCGCAGGGAAACTTCTGGTACAGTAGTATGCGTACGAGACGCATTCTATAATGTGCGTGGACTGGCTGGGAACAGTAGATATAACAAATTTATTTCTAAGCAGCTTCCCGTCCGTCGGCTTTCACATCTTCCTCCTGCCCGCACCCTCGATCAAATCCGTCAAGATTTGGAGACATATTCGATTATTTTCCCTCAGATTTCTTTTACCCTTGAAAACTGTCACGATGAGCCTGGCTCCTCCAGGGGGCGCGTTTTGAGGATATCCAAGGTCTCAATAACCATTCTCTATGTATATTCAGATTTTGACCTTTTCCAGACGTCATCCAGCTTGAATTCTTTCCGCAATTTGTACGGACGTGCCTTAGCCGAGGTAGATGAGAGATCGCGTGACGTTGACCCACTACTGAACAAAGGAATACTTAGCATGCTGAGTCGATCGACTTCCAGTCAGATGGCTTGAGGTTGGAAGGCTTCATTAGTCTCAACGGTGCTTACTCCAAAGTTAGTGTCCATACAACTGTCTGGCATTTCACTAATTCGTAACCTATTTAGGGATACCAATTTCTATGTACATAAAGAATTTTTGTTTCAACGGCGACAGGCTGATTTGGTTGGAACTCAATAGATGTCAATCGACATCCAATTGCTCGTTGTGATTTGCATCAGGCTATAGATTCTGCCTTCGGTGCAAGTACATTCGGAAAAAACGTAAAGAGCACTCGTCATTTGATTTCCATCGCTCACTTTACTTTCATATCAGGCACTCGACGAGGTTGGTGAGATTGACCTTCCGCGATCTAGTACGTCCTCCAGCAGGAGAGTACTAGATATATGCAACTGATCAGGTGTACGTAGGCATTCGCCGCTCGCCCAGAAAGCCGGAGAAGAAAGCGGTATATGTACTCAATATCATTTCGTCCCCGGAGCAATTGGATAACTGCCTGGAACCTGCAAAAGCACATGTTCAATTTCGGGCGAGTAACTAAACCTTTTTCTGTTACCTAGTGGTCATTGAGACTTGAGGTTCTCACTGCAGGATCAAGATGCCGTTCTAGCTCTTCTCTCTACTGCTGTCACAATCTTCCTCACCAAACACGGTTTTCTTGTACCTGATCGACTGAGCTCCCGACCTGAGAGTAACAGAAATTCCCCTGCCCCAAGAAAACGAAGGAAGATACAGAATGACGACTCTGTCTCTTTGGAGGTGTTCGACTCGAATGAAGCTCCATCAATAGACCGGGGTGAAAGAAATTTCATGATCCAATCCCAACCACACTTGTATACTATGGATGTGGGCTAGAATTTTTTTAGTTGGAACAACTCCTTGTCTGACTTTCTGCAGCCATCCGATAATAAAATCCAGCAAATGACATGGACGGATTCTCAAACGGGTGAAACATTCATAGTAGATTCAAGGACTGGGAATTCTTATCCACAGGCAGAGGCATCATTCAAAGGGGTTGACATTACAGGCATCTTGAGAGACAGATGTCCCCGAAGAACAATTCCCTGCTGCGCAGGTGGTCCAACTGGTACACAGAATAAGATAGATGAAGTAACACCTCCAGAGTGGCTCCAAAAGGCGCTGCAGGTAAGCCCTTGACAGCTTCGTATACACAGATCTACAACATGAATAGGAAAATCGGACCTACAAAATCGGGGAGAACATGATTCAGAAACTTTCATCAAGGCTTGTGGATGGGACATCAGAACGACCTTTTATTGATATACAAAAATTCCACAAAATTCGTTCTGAACTAACTGGTTCAGCTTCAGAAAAACGTCACTACTGTTTTAGAAAAGAAGACCTCCATCGAGCCGTTGTAATTAATCAAGTCGACACGAAATTTATTGCCTGTATCATGGAAGACCACACTGATGTTGATGATGAAAGTTTGCCAGCCACGAATACACCTCCTGTGGGGGGGCATGTGCTCGTACTGGTTGATCAGCACGCTGCAGATGAACGTATTCGGGTTGAACGATTTCTGAAAGATCTCTGCTCTGGGTTCCTCCACAGGAGAAATGGGACCGATCTGGATTTTGGTGGCGTGCAAGTCAAGGAACTTTTGCCACCTTTGCCCGTCCTCCTCACTTTGCATGAAACTCAGCGGCTGAGTGAGTCGTTGGAAGTTCGAGAAGCCTTTGGTTTCTGGGGGTTTCGATTTGAAATTCGGGAGATGCCAGCTGTCGACGAAATTCCATCAGATAACAGCAGTTCGAATTCGGGCTATGCCCAAGTTCTAGTGAAAAGTATTCCAGAGGTGGTCAGCGACAAGGTAACGTCTAATTCTGGCTCAAGGCACTCGATAAATTCGTTGATGTTTCGTAGCTATTACTAGGCGATGAGCTTCGTAACCTTGTCAAAGGTTTCTTAGGCCAGCTGGAAACGGATGGGTTTCCGAAGACCCCGATCAATCAGGATGAAGATGAATTTTCCTGGTTAAAAGCTCTGCGCTGGTGCCCGCGAGAATTACTTGACTTGATTAATTCCAAAGCATGCCGAGGTGAGTATGAATGGATTGGCTTGTTCCGCTTTTATTGCGTCGGATTCTGAGACCAATTGAAGGCGCAATCATGTTTAATGATTCACTCGGCATCTCCCAATGTGAAAGCCTTATCCGCCGTTTGTCAGACACGGCCTTCCCCTTTCAGTGTGCCCATGGGCGGTGATTGGAAAAATATTTGTCTTGATTTTGAGATACTGACCCTTATTCTGTAGGCCTTCCGTTGTGCCCCTGACCAATCTTGGAATGTCGCCTGTAAAGTCCAAGGGATTATTGAGATGGTCCAAGCTGGAAGACGGGGACCTTAGCAACCCTTCATCAATGAAGAACGTCTTCCTTGATGAGAGATAATAAATTGTCGAGGAGCATAGACAGTTTTCCCTTTGTCCGTAATGGATTATCCGAACCGAAAAGGCCACGCGGCCCTTTGTTATTTACCTGTCGCGTGACGTCGAATTCGATTATGACATCAAGATGTGCCACAATCCATTATAAAGCCCCCCAACCTCCGCTCATTCACATATCGATATCTCCCCGCACGATAAAGTCAGAACAAGATCTTCACCATGTCCTCCAAGTCTCTTACCAAAGTCATATACAAACCCGATCATACCTCTACGGACGAATACACTGTCATTGTCAATCCCGAAGAGGTCAGTCTTCCTACGTGAATTCCCGGAAGGTCGTGTTTTGAAGTTGCCATCCACGATTAGTATAAGAAATGGAAAGCAGGAGGTAAGCCTATCCTTCTTGATCATTTTACATCTCCAGTACCGAACGATTCCCTTCATAGACACGTAAATGCACCTAGTTATATATATCTATAGATCTAATCATTGACTCCTTGCATCAGGTCTGTACCGCTCGCTCAGGTGGTAGATTGTAAGTCTTTCAACTCGGCAGTTATCAAGGCTGAACCCTTTGCAGCTTTTGATATCTTCCATTCAAACCAAGGACACCAAGGGCGCCTTGGTCAACCTTCCAAACAACAACTCGAGAATGACTTTGGCACGAGCAAGGATGACGAAGTTGTGACCAAGATCTTGCAGAACGGCAAAGATCAGGCTAGCGATCGTATTGGTTCACTGGACTCTGTCAACAAGAATATTTCGAGAGGACGTTGATGGCTAGGTTGGGTTGTATTCGCAGTAGTAAATCGAAGATCAAACATCGTGTACATGTAATATCATTGCATTTTTGTGTAACATGCCCGATCCCACTGCTGGCACTGAAAGATGTTTCCGTTGGAAAAAGTGTTAAAGAAACATGTTATACCATTTCCGAAAGTGCCAATTTCAGATAGAAAAAGGCACTTCGCTCTGTTTAAAGACTTTTTCTGTCAGGAATTGGCACGTGGGAAATGGTATAACATGTTTCTTTTACACTTTTTCCAACGGAAACATCTTTCCAACAGTGTCCCGAAACGTAATTTTGTTGGGAGACACCACGGTCTCGCTTGCAATTGACTGTCTTCTCTCCCTAACAATAAGTTTTGAGCGACATCACCCTCAATGTTCAACACGCGATGGATCGTGTCACCCAAATCGAATGCGGTTCCCAATCGCGCCTAGTTGCCCCAAACGCATCGTGCATCTGATAGTTTTGATTTTCTGTCCGTCTCGTTAGCTTGCTGTAAACGACAGGCCTAACACATTTGTACTCTGGATGTACTTATTGTAATGCTGCAGCTAGGCTTCTGTCACCAGACACGATAAGGTGGGCATCCATCTCAGCACCTGCCAATGTGTCAAACCTGGGGTCTCCTATAAAGCAAGCTGAAATTCATGTCGCTGTGTCCCATCCGATCCCTATTTGAAAAAGAAATGGTATCCAAATTTGCCACACTCATTGCCCTCACGACATTTATCTCGCTCTCGCTGGCACTTCCCAACAGTCCAGATGATAGTCTGTATGCTTGCCCGTTTCTAGCAAGGGTCCTCCTGTGTTGCAAGAGTGTTGTGGACAAGAACAATGAATATGCAGTGAAAGCTTTGCAGTTGGCTCCTGGCACGGGTAGTGGCCTCGTGTTAGGTTGTAAACGATATACAGATACGTACCGATGGTGAGTAGATACACTTTCTTATACAGATCCACGTCCTCATAGTATATTAGCCCAGATGAAGATAAAGTTTGCTGTCTCGAGTACAGTATGTTTTCATTTGATTACATCAAACGCCATGGGCTTACTCGATTTTTTGAAGATGGCTTGGTCGGTGTTGGCTGTTTCCGAGTCGCGTAGTCTTCAACGTGGCGTAAACTGTACGATTCATTTCAGGACATTTGGTTTCTTGGAGGATATTTAGATTGTTGATTCGTTTCTGTACATGGCCAGCGTTTCAATACAATTACTTGGACGTTTTGTATCGACAGATTTTGAACAATTTTAAACAGATGACAATACTTCTCTTGAGTAAGCCCCCACTGCATGGACCGCAGACACAGCATTACAAAATTGACGTGATCAAGGCAAGTTCTTGACAATAGAGTGTACTTTAAATCAATAAGTTCATTCACAGTCCGCTGCAGCATCCTACAGCAGACGTGACGAAAGAGTGATCTGCGGTTCAAGTACCACAGAGGGGAGGGAGGTCTTGCACGGGTACTTTCAGCCACAACTTCGGTGAACGCTGATCGCGCCGCACATCATGACCCGTGTACCCCCCTAGTGCTTGCACAATGTGCAATGTCATGGGTCATAGAAGTCGCGCAGTGTAATTCAAAGTGTGCCAAACGTCGGCTCTCAGCTCTCATCAGAGTAGGAGTCCAATAGTGGCAAGTGGGCCTTGGCCAGGCGTTTTCCCCACACTGTAATACCCACCTGTTCGGGGTCCCTGGGCTGGTCCTGTCTGGGCAGGCAGCAGTCCAAGCACTGCTATACTCCTCAGTAAATCCTATGTTGGGTAGACACATGACATAATGTGCTCTAGGGAAGTGGCATCCCTATGGAGCTGTGGGACGGTTTAGGGCAGCGGTTAAGCCCTCTGATGAGCCCCTTTGCAAGGGCAAAAACCATATAAGACCCATGTCCAACCTACTGATAAGGGACTCAACAATTACTGGGTATTTTGCCTCCATTGAACTTTAAGTACATTTCAATAGTCTAATCATAATGAACTAGTAAAAAAATTTGAGAGAAAGAGTGAGAAATTCTGTTACATCAAAAGTGTCGACTAGTGGGTGGCCTGTCGACTGCGTGGTAGGGCATAGTATGCAATGAAAGAGAGCGTGACAACTAGAGAACCATTGAAGCTCCTCATACGGCTAGGCCGGCATGCTCACACATTAGCACTAATTTGGCACATCCGCCTTTTTTTTATTCAACCTTGCAGAAATGGTTCATGCTGCTGTTCATAGCGCTGCCGTATCGATACCATGATTGACAACACACCTGCTCCACTGTACTCGATGCAGTCAGTCCTTCCTCCAGCTCTCCTCCTGCACACTTTTCAACTTCAGGTGTTCCTGCAAGTTACTATCCTAATACCTACTAGCTTTTTTCAATAGATGCATTGGTTCATCTGAGGTATATGCACCATAATCAATACTTGGCTTGTGCACAATGCGATGAAACGGCGGAATTTGAATTTGGACTGTGACCCGGTGATTTGAGCCAGTCATTTTGGTACCTCTCACTCGGTCATCAGCCGACACGACTTCTGCAACAATAAATCTCTCATAAGAATTACAAGTCTCTAATGTTCTGAAAGTTCCAAGGCCGTACGTGCGGAATACAAGCCTACAGAAAAAGAATGGCTAGAATTTGCACTTCCCGGCACATGACAGTATTCGCTTGCACTACAAGTAGTGAAAACTTGGGTTGCAAATACACTCTAAATGAGGCTTAACGATTGCTGGACTCTTTCCAGGATGCCGCAGAATCACTTAACAGCTTCTTTTTGTACTTGTTTTAATTCTGCAGCTAGGGGCTTGTATGATTTTCAGGCGGGCGTCCATCTCCGAGTCGCCTACCAATAGTCTGAGACTCATATGCCAAGTAGGAGTCGAAAGAGACCGTGAATATACCATACCAGTCGTCGCGGCAAACCTAGAGTCTCCTATACCCTTCTATAAAGCGAGCTGAGATTCCTGTCGCTGTGCCCCATCCAGTCCCTATTTTGAGCAAGAAAAGAAAAATGGTATCTCAGAAATCTGCCACACTCGTCGCCCTCGCAACGTTTCTCTCGCTGCTTCCCAACGTTGCGGCTAATTGCCCGGCTCCAGGTGTCCAGTGTTGCAAGCATGTTGTGGACAGAAACAATGAATTTGCAATGAAAGTTTTGAAGTTAGCTCACATCGACCCTGGTACGGGTGGTAACATCGGGCTACAATGTACACCATATGTGGATTCATGGTGAGTAGACGTTTACTTTCTTGTACCGATTCACGTCCTCATAAGCATATCAGCCAATACCAAGGGGGCACCGTTTGCTGTAACGATGTGTATTACAGTATGTTTTCGTCTGATTGTATCAAACGCTATGGGCTTGGTTGACTTTTTGAAGATGGCTTAGTCGCTGTCGGTTGTTTGCGAGTTGCGTAGTCTTCAACGTGGGGTAAATTAAACTGTGTGGTTCATTTCGGGACATTTGGTTTCTTTTAGGATATTTAGATTGTTTCGTTATGCACATGGACATAAGCCTGCGTTTCGATAAAATACTTGGACGTTTTGTACAGAATTCCAACAACAAACAAATGATAATACTTCTCTTGATCACACAATGAGCAAGTCCCGACCACGCGGACCGCAGACACAACACACTGGTGTCTACAAAATCGACGCGATCAAGGTAATTTCTCGATAATCATGCTTAACGATTTCTAGATTCTTTCCAGGATGCTGCAGAATCACTGAACATAAACATCTCTGACGTTGTTGCTTCCGCACTAGCGAGTGATGTGGAGTATAGGATACATCAGGTCATCGAGGTCAGTATAGCGAGTCAGAAGTCGTTGATCTTTCTTACATACTGATGGTCCAGTCCAGGAAGCAGCGCGGTTCATGCGACACGGTCGACGAACCACGCTGACGACGTCCGACATCGAACAGGCGTTTCGCGTGCTTAACATCGAGCCTCTGTATGGGCACACACCTCATAACCCGCCGGTCTTCCGCAAAGCTTTGCCCTTCCCACACATCGCATCTGCCGGCCCGGTCTACTTCGTCGAGGACGAGGAGATCGACTTTGACCGCGTCTTGAGGGAGGAGAAGATCACGCTCCCCAAGGGCGTGAGCTGGACCGCCCATTGGCTTGCGGTGGAAGGCGTGCAGCCGCTCATCCCTGAAAACCCCCCGGCTATACCACGAGAAACGGAACCTGACGCGACAAAGTCGGAGACGCTGGCTAACGGCAATGGCCCGCTCGCACAGAATGCCGCCGTGAGGCGTCAACAGCAGCAGCAGCAGCAACAGCAACAACTAGTTAAACAGGTCTTGTCGAGGGAACTGCAGCTGTATTATAGCCGGCTTACGGAGTCGCTGCTTCCGCCGTCGAACGATTTCGCGAAACGGACTGCCGCGCTTGCGAGCTTGAGGAACGACGCGGGTCTTCAGGCGCTTCTTCCCTATCTCATACGATGGGTTGGTGAGGGTGTCGTCAATTCGCTCAAGGAGGGTGTACAAAGCGAGAGCGATGGCAAGATTTTAGAAGTCATGATGGACGTCGTTAGTGCCCTCTTGGAGAACAACACCCTCTTCGTCGAGCCCTACGTATGCATTTTTTTTTTTCGTAATCTGATAATCATTGAGGAGATAACTAACTAACATCTCCAATTCAGCTCCACCAAATACTTCCTCCAGTTCTCTCGACGTTGCTCCACTCCACTCTTCCTCCTTCACACGCGACACATCTCCGTACGACTGCAGCGCAGACGCTTTCCCGTGTTCTCACACAACACTCCACGACGTACCCGTCGCTCTCGCCTCGGATTATGAAAACGCTCCTGCTCGCGCTGATCTCACCGGGGAAGAGCAAAGGCACGCGAGAGGGAGCCATCCGCGGGCTCGTGGGCGTCGGGAAAGAGGCGGTGCGGAAAGGCCTGGTCGAGGGCGGAGGCGCGAGAGTCGTAGAGAGCGAATGCAGGAACGCACCTGATGCCGGGCCCTTGATCAGTTCGGTCATGGTGAGTACTCGAAATTTTTTAGTGATTACCACGGTTGAAACCCCCCGGATCGTAAAAGGACGCTTTGCGTGTGCTGCAGCCTACTTCGGATATGGTTATCGCACTCGAGCCGTCTAATCCGCTAGACGCAGAGGTGCTTGCGCAGTTGAAGGAGCTGCTTGGTGAGCTGTTCGCACAAAGGATTGCAGAGAATTCTGCTTGGGCTAGAACGATTCTGGGAATGTCTCGGTCTGACGACTCTTTGTGATTGTGCACTGTGGACTTTTTGTTCTTTTGTCTGTAACATTGTACTTGAATATAACCTTTTTTGATACATCCTTCTTTTACAAATCACGAAGAGAAAGCAAATGAAGTAGAACCGTCGGCATTCTTTGTCCTATCTCTGGTCATACTGCGCCACTTTGTCGCGTTCAAGTGGCGCAACTGCATGATGCAAAGTCTGGATTTGCATTGTGCCTCTTCTCAATTGCGACCTCCACTTTTGTTTCTACACTCTTTTTATTTTACAAGACTTTTGTCAAGAAAGTAAAACACACAAAAAGAAAAAAGACTTTCAATACCGTATCCTCCTGGAACTCCTCGTCGTCTGAAACTTGGACGTCTCTCTCCTCAGGCGTCTAGGAACGGATGAGCACAGGACGTATCGAAAAAAAAGCACTCGTACGCACCGACTAGCTCTCTCCCTTTCGATCTCCCTCCTCTCGACCTCTTCCGCACTAAGGACCTCAAAGGTGGTGGCAAACTCGGCGCTCTCGACCCAATCCCTCCACACGCCGCGAAGGCGCTTGGGGCCCCTCCCCTCCTTGCCGGCGCGCCCCCATCCGAGCCCCAACCCGGTCTTGTCCTTTGGCACATTGCCCGCATGGTCGATGACGCCCCACTCGATGGCGTCTTTTTTGTGCTTGATGAGCTCCTCGTGGATGGCGTGGGCGATGAGGGGCACGGCCTCGCCGCCCAGGCCGAGGTCGCGGCAGAGGGTGTTGGAGAAGGCCTCGGGTGTGAGTGGGGAGAGGAGGTCCCATTCGATGTGGTCTGTGAGGTGGTGGTTGGCGATTTGCACGTCGATCTGTGCGGACGGACGTGAGTTTGAGAGCCAGGAAAATGGGAGAGACTCACGCTTAGGATGACTCTGCATTCTGGAGTTTCCTCGGGGGGAACGGCGGTGAGGTCTAGTGCGCCGTCGATGCCGAGATCCATAGACGCGACGCCCTCGTGTTCCTCGATCTGTGCGCGGATCTGGTTGGCGACGGTGTCGGCCCAGGGGGCGAGGGGCAGGTCGAGGTCGTTGCAGAAAGTACGGGCAAAAGTTTCGGGTTTTATGAGAGACTCGTTGAGGTTCCAGACGAAGCAGTCGCGGATTCTGTGAGTCTCTGTTTCGAATTCGACGCGGATGGGGATGAGGGAGGAGCGGTTGAGGGCGTGTTTGTCCATGACGTCCTGTGAGCTGGAGGGGGGTCATGGTGCGGGGGCAGAGGGAGAAGGAGGGAGAACGCACGGATAGACATGCTGGGTGGGCAGGATGTGCCTTGGCTTGATGAATTTGGCGGGAGGCACGGAGCCCAGATAGGACTGGTCCAAGTCTGCCTTTTGGGATGCGGAGGGGGGATGAGGGGTGGCGGACGCGGCTCTTGGGCCGCGACTGTGGCTTTGCCTGAGGGAGAGCCTGGTGCCACCGCTGGCGACAAAGTCAGAGTCGTCAGAGTCGAGGGCACCCGAGTCAGGGAGCTCGTCGGCTGAGCCTGGGTCGGCGTAGTTGATGACGGCGCCTCTGCGTGCGGTGGAGCGTGTGCCGAGTGGAGCAGCGGCAGAGGAGGCTGCGAGGATGGGCTGCATGAGGAGGGTGGCGCCTGTGCGGAGGCGGGAGGCATATGTCGACGAGAGGGCCTGGGGCGTCGTGGCGAGGGGCGGACGCGGGGGATTGGGCGGCGCGACGGGCGCGGGCGGTGCAGCTGGCGCGACAGGCGCATAGACGGGCGGCGCATAGACGGGCGTGGGGCGCGCAGTCCGAGTACGAGACGGGCGGCCTGGCTTGGGCGGCGGCGTGGCCGACCAAGTGTGCATATAGCCAGACAGGTTGGTCCGTGCGGGGGCGGCGTACGACGACAACTGCGAGATTGTCTGGCGCAGCTGCACGTCGGTCATTGTCCCGTACCCCGTCGTCGGCGGCAGCGCCATGGTTGACTCTGTCACAATGTCACACTTTCCTACATACTACCCATCGCGCAAACACCTCCTCCTCCTGCAAGATTGTCTGGCGCAGCTGCACGTCGGTCATTGTCCCGTACCCCGTCGTCGGCGGCAGCGCCATGATTAACTCTGTCACATGTCACACGTTCCTACATACATCTATCTATCTACCCATCCCTTGCTCCCCATCTCAACCAGTCGCGAACACGCACGCGCAAACGCAAACACCTCCTCCTCTCCCGTAAACATCGAGCTCCCTCCCACCGTCTCGTCCAGGCCCTGTAATCAGTCAGTGGCGTTCTCCATCCAACCGAGTCATACTTGCCAGGTCGTCCATCACACTCCGCATGTGGTCAGTCATTGCCTTGGGTCCATGGTCGTCCGAGAACACCCGGTGTACTGGCACCTCCGATGTCACAAACAGCTTCGTCTACAACACATTAGCACGGTTCAAACCAACGACAATCAGCATACATGGCTCTCGTAACACGCTGTAGGCCCGTCAGTATTGTGCCGTTTGAAAACGCGCTACATACCATCAATAAATGTAATAAATCTTCTAGCCTACAGAACAGTTAGATACACCGCATGGATACAGGCAGACTCACCTTGTCTTTGCTGTCCATTCCCATCTTGGGCACATCTAGCACGAATATAGTCCCGAAATTCTTCGTTACCTCTAAATAGTCTGCCGCGCTCAACGGCTGTCCGCATAAATCATCAAACCTAAACTTGGCAATCTTGCTCGAACTCTCGGGTATTGTGATTGTCCGTCCCCATGTATTCAGCGTCCGATTATGTATCGAGGGATCATCCGCAGTGAGCGACTTGAACACCTTGTCAATCTCCCGCGCATTTTCTTCCGTGAGCGGGTCATAATAGACCCGCGACAGTGCCCGGGGTATTCGTCTGTAGTCTATGCCTCATCTACCACAGTGCCATCATATATCAAACAAAACCACCAACCAGTCCCGGAATCGAGGTCCGTAACGTCGAAATGCGATTTCAGCAGCTCAATTGCAGGAATAAAGCTTGATCGCTGGATACCGTTCTTGTACAGATCATCGGGATGTCGACTGCAGCAGTCTTGTCAGAACCAAATCAAAGGCGCAGCAACGACCTTGCTTACTTTGATGTCATGACACACACCACACCAAAGTTCACCATCGATTCCAGGAGCCGTCGAAGTATCATCGCATCTGCGATATCAGTCACCTATGCATTCCGTCAGTTCCTCCGACTCGGTCCAGTGGGGGATACCAGGGGCACCTGGAATTCGTCAAAGCACAAAACGCAAGCCTCGTTCGCCAGGTCTCTCGCCACCGGCAATATGGGGTCGCCTCCATTGAATCCCATCGCAATCTTCGCCGCGTGCACGCGTTTATGCACGTCGATCATGAACGCATGGAAATGCACTCTTCGTTTCCGCGTAATACAACTAGGCAGTGTTTTGTAAAAGAGATCCATCAACATCGTCTTGCCGGTTCCCACATCCCCATACAGGTAGAGTCCATTTGGCGCATCCTCTGGAGGCGACGTCGGTATTTGCACATTGCGCGTAAAGAGTCGAGATAGCTGAGAAGAAACCCCATGACCATGTATCAATGCACGCATAAACTCGCTTTATTTACGCACTAGAGTTGTTGACTGTGTGAGTTCTGGTATCGTCCGGGGTTTATAGTCGATTAGTTTGTCGTGTAGATCTTGTAGTTTCTGGATAATCCGTGTCTGGTGCTGGTCGTCCCGCAACGCACCACCTGTAATGAGTTTCTGGTATTCGCCCATGGGCGTCACGCCTTTGATGTACGAGGTGAGCAGTGCTAGTGACCGACCACCTTGGGACGGGGAGCGTACCTGGTGGAAACGGCGCAGGAGCGCGCGGAGCGAACAGCGAGTGCTCGACATTTCGCGAGTTGGAATTCGTCTCGACGGCCAATGACGAGCTTAATCTTGGGTGTATAGAGAGGCCCGGTCGCTGGCGTACGATGCTAGACGATGCCCGGCGCCGCAGGGTAAACAACAAAACAGTCCGCGAATGTTTCATCCCCGCGCGCAGGGTGTCCGTGTCCGACTAGCCAATATAAGTAACAAAGCAAGAGTCAGTCCATGGAAATATCTCAAAAAAGGAGAAATCATCGACCGGCGGATCGGAACTCCGGCAGCCGTTTACCCCCCTTTGTCCGCATTCCCACCACCGCCGCCGTGGCCGTGGGCCGTGAGCTGTGGGATGGACGACTACGACGACAACGAGGCGTACATCCTCTTGCTTCTCTCAGACAGTAACCTCCCGACGGGGTCCTTCGTTGCGTCCTCGGGTCTCGAGTCCTACCTCAAGCACGGGTTCTCGACTTCTTGCCCGACCACGACTATCGTCAATTTCATCCACGACAGTCTCGGGGCCTACGCGCACAGCGCACTCCCGTTCGTCTCCGACGGGCACCGGATCGTGCAGTCTTTCAGGCAGTCCCAGCTACACGACGCCGACGACGCCGATGACGTGTTGAAGGACCTCGCTGCTCTTGATGGCTTGTACGACGCCATGACACTCAACCATATCGCGCGACGGGCTTCAAAATCACAAGGCGTGGCGCTCCTTACGCTCTACTCAAAAGGCTTCTCGCGGCCCCGCGTCTCGGGCACACAAGAAGACCCATCCGCCCACCTGAGCGATCTGCTCGATAAATTCAAATTGATGGTCAGGAGAGACGAAACTCATGGCCATCTGCCGGTATGCTGGGGCGCGCTCACCGCTGCGCTTGGGTTATCACTAGGTCTGTTCTTACTTACTTTTGCTCCGGTGGAGTTGAATAACACAGAATGGTTTGTCAAGAACGTGCGCAGTACCTTCATCTTTTCTTACATGCCCGCAGCCTCCTGTCGGCATCTGTACGGCTCAACGACATTGGGCCGTATCTAGCCCAACAACTTCTAATGCACACCGTCAGACCGATAATCACACGCGAAGCTACGCGATGCAACGGTCTGCGCTCAGGTCTCTTTGAAGAAAGTGAAAGTGAATTCGATGAAAAAACTCATGGCCCCGCGAATACTTGGCCTCTGGGCGAAATACTTGCCGCTCGCCACGATTTACAGCACTCGCGCATTTTCAACAGTTAGATAGATAAATCACGACGTGGGTCAAGCAGGATATTTCCATTGATCGTGATCATGATGTCGCGGTAAGAGCTAATCTCGACGACACTTCTGCTTGGGACCGTACAAGGTTGGCAAGGTAGGAAATCATAAGGGTATCCTGATGATTTACGTACATATTTAGAGATGATATATACCATATTTGGATACAAACTTACCTGCAGGCTAGCGTTGAATCCGCTCTTGTCGAGATCGTTTGTACTGGCACCCAGCGTGTCCATCAGGTATCGCCCAATGGCAGGGTCGCCTTTGACTTGCCCGGATAGAACCCCCTGCACATAAGTGAGGACACGGTCAAGCATAGACTGTACAGTGTTGATAGATTGTTCTATTATCTCGAGGTCGGACACGGGTTGATTGGACGTCGCGTTTGGCGAAGTTGCCGTTTTTGTTAGCAAGTCGACTGTGTGGGCAAGGATGAGTGTTTCCTTTCGAAACGAGGTGAAGAAGATGTCATACGGCCACTACGTTCCGCGTCGTGGAAACGAATCTCAACAGGTACAGGCACGAAGACGCAGTTTTCGGGTTTGGGGAAGACGCCAACGGGGGAGCTTGGTGATAATTAAATACTGTAGGAGGCTGATATGATAAAGTGAGAAGATCACCATACCTGACATACGCCGAGACGCCAGCGCTTTCGCCTCCTTCCACACCTGTGTTAATCGCAAGGTGAATCGCGGGGTTCGGCGTAGTTTCTTGCGTGTAAAAGTTTTGGATGAGGGCAGAGTAGGTATTAAGGTTCGATCCAGTCGAGTACCTACAACAACAAAACATACATTTGCATTCAACGAGTCACGACCAAAAGAAAAAAAATGAACAACACGCACCATCCGACGATGACATCTTTCGGGTTGATCTTATGGTGCAGATCGTACACTCCGCGATGGTACTCCATGTCCACGGCAACCTGCTCGCTCGTCTCGCTGTGCAGCACGGCAAACGCAGACTTGACCTCGACCTCGTTGTCCGTCCGCGTCCCAAGGAGCGTTCCGATGACTCTGGGTTGGTTATCCCCGCGACGCAGGTAGTGGTCCAGGATCGAAAACAGGGCGACGGGGTGCACGGTTATACTCGTCGGTGTACGCCTAGAAATCAATCTCCAGGATTAAGCGGCTGGCTCTTCGGGGGGTCTCGAAAAGGCGGTAGGAACTCACGGAGCATTGGACGCAGATGCTGTAGACGGCGTGTGGATGTGTACTGCAGAGGACGACGGACCTAGAGGCATCTCTTTCTTTTTTTTCGTAGCGCTAGGCTCACTATTGTAGCGTCCCAAAAATGTTATTTCGGCAATTGCCGTAAAGTGTCTTTTTCCCTGTCATCCCAACCTCCCAACCCCACACCTCTTGAAAAAAAAACTCGCCTTTCCTTTCCAATGCCGTCTGAAGAGAACAAGGTGTGTGTTTTGTCAGGTTCATCTCGTTACCATGTTAAATGAATGTATGTATGTAGGAAAGAATCGCAAAGGTTATTGAAATCGGCCGTGTATGTTTCTGGGAGTAGAAACGTGGTAATAACATCGCAACTCATTCACGTTTGGTCCACTAGAACGTCCTTCACTACGGCTGGATACCTCTCATCATCTACGTCGGCTTCACACGCAGTAACCCCCAGCCCTCATTCATCAAGTGCGTATCCGTTCCCGCAGTTGCCCTTTCTCTTATTGACGACCTCAACCGTACTCGTCAGGTTAATCAGCCCCCTTGCATAAACCCCCTTGTACAGTAGCTTAATGCTTAAGGACATAGCATCAAAATAGACCGCTTTCATGGCTGACTGAAACAAACACATTTGCAAAGTCCCCACTTTACACCCAACGCATCGATCCAACCTCGCACCGCACCTGTATACTTGTGAGTTCCATTTCGGCGACTATTTGTGATATATATATATATATGATTTTATACGTCGTGGTGGTGTACACGGTTGTACACCCTGAAACACACGTAATGCGGTGTAACCCGCCTTTTGAGGTGCTGGTTTATCTGGTTTACGATACGTGAGGATTTGACAAGGCCAGATATGACCCCTCTTCTTTTTATCTGTATAATTTGAGGACGAATTGATGGCTAATGAGATCTCAGTTTAGATTTGTATGTTGGCCGAGGCATGCTTAAGGAGTAACGCAGAATCTGAAGAACGCGTCGTTCGAGATGCTTTGTTTGAAATGCTCTCAAAACTTTTTAGATCGTGAACTTAGGGATCGAGTACTGTGAACGTCGAGGGTAAGACTCATTTTAAAGGACAGGACGTCAACGGGATGCCAACATCGTCCTGGTATCGCTCGCTCATGGCTTGTGAGTTTAGAATCTGAAGTTGTACGTGACGTTGATAGTGCTTCTTGAGTAAAATCATAGTACTCTGGAGGTGCTTCTGATAAAGAATCGTGTGTCTCTAGTTAGGACACGTATAAAACATGTCAGAATGAATTATGCCCGTGAGGCACGACAAACACAGAAGGGCCACAGGTTCTCCGTCGGACGCTTCATCCCTGAGTCCTACTAAAAACTCGCGTCTGGATTCAAAAAACCTCAATGTCGGTTCACCTGGCTCCTGGGTGTTGACCAAGCAGACCATGCGAGGTGTAAAGGCTATACAGATCCGTTAGTGGTGGGCGGTCGTGTCAAAGATGTCAGTTAAAGATAAATTCTTCTTAGATCTGACGCGCCAGTTATACGTTTACATATGGGACAGAGTCTTGTTGTACCAAGACAGCGCAGCCAACATTCTCGGCAACAAGTATGCCAGCATCCCGTTGAGACTGTCGGTTCATTGTAAGGATCAATGCATATTCGACAGAGCAGCGATGTCGGTGGCGCAACGCGCATAGACTCCTACAAATTCTTTTCAGAATTACAGTGAATCGACGATCCGTTAATCTCACCAGCTGTTTTATTTTATTCTCAAGTGCAGTGATCATGGAAGCTTTGTCGCCACGTTTCTCGGCCGCCAATATTGCAAGGTCCATTTTGTCCGTATCACTAATCCCCAAAACCTCTTCCAACTTTGCTTTAGTCTGGTCCAGTTTCGACCCAGATGAGTTCCGCACTGCCTTCCCTTCAGCAATTAGCTCACGTAATGTTTGCTGTGTCCGTTCCGGGTCATTTGCTTCATTTCCATCGATTTCCACGTCTTCCACGTCTTCCTCCTCTGCACGGGAAGAAGGGATCGGTAAAACGTCTCCCTCCGTGAATTGGATGTCTCCAAAACCGTCGTCCCCATCTATATCTACATCGTCTTCTATGTCTTGCTCATTTCGGTTTCTTGTATGGAAACCAGTCCCTGCTATGATATTGAGTCGCGTGAAAAGCACCAGACAAGATAGTTACACACCTCGGACACTACCGACATGACCAGCAGCCCCATCTTCGTTGAACGACTCTTCCCAACTTTCGTCATCCCCTGCTTCTTGTTCCAAGACACGGAGCCTCTCCTCCTCTAACCTCCTGTCCTCGTTCGCCAAGCACGCATCAACGTGGGCGTCTAAAACGTCCTGGTCGCCCCTCACAGTGGCTAGGCACACGGGACAAACAATCTCTTCTCTTTTTGATAGATTTTCCTTCCCCTTCTCATCTTCACGACCTAACTCGCGAAACTGAATGTGGCGTTGTTTTCGATGCCGTTTGATAGCCTGGATTGTCTTTTCGGCCTCTTGCGTTGTATCAGCATGTCTTGGCTTGCGAGCTTTTTGAGAGAACCTCGCGCTTCGTAAACTTGGTCCAGGACTAAGAACTATCAGAAAGGTATTGAATGTAAGGAAACTGGATGACTTACCCATAATCTGGTTCTTCATATATCGCCTCTGTTGACCCTACTTGGTCGAAAATGTTTTCCAGTCGCTTCGACTCCAGCTCGGCATGCGTAGCGAGCAGACGAATAGGCAGAACTTCATCACAGACTGGACAAACTCTTGTCTCTGCGCGTTTAGCTTCAAGAATTTTTGCGTTAATTGTAGACAACGTCTGGTAGTCACTTACGTACGTTTCTTCGTCTTTGGGGTATTCGAGTCGGCCGCGGGGGTAGGAGAATTGTGCAACGAAGCCTCTTGATCTTCAACAATTGCTCTTTTCTTACCCCTGGAATATCCAAGTCCGTAAATGTTTGCGATCACTTAAGCATGACCAGCCACGCACTTGGACGAAGTTGAAACGGCCATTGCGCACCTCAGTGTAGTTTCTGGTCCAAATTAAACGGAACTTCTCAAGAATATATTTTCTGCGCTGGCAAACGGCTTCTGGGCAAATTTCGGATGGATTGTGAATGCCGCCGTTGGATGGAGGTACTTGAAAGTCAAGGATTTATTTCCACGTGACAAATCGCGTCGCGTAAACGTTGCAAATGACCCAAAACCGGACAGTCCACATATTAGGCTTCGCTTGTCTTTACCTAACGGCCTCGCTTCTACAAAAGTTATCATTCCAAAGCTACTGCCTCGATCAGCATGTTGCTTATTGATAAAAAATATGAATAGAGCAGTCCAGCCAACCATACCCACCAGTGACCTGGAAGAGTGGGACCATCATGCTCGAGCTTGACAGTTTTGGAGTTAGTGCACTCACGGCTTATTCAATTATCCGACATGTACCCGGAAGATAAAAGCTTCTTGATTTCGCTCAAGTATGTGTTTACCCAGCTCTAATCCTCAATCACCATGTCTGCTCAATTCGATGTCGACGCAACACTCGCCAAGCTATCATTACCTAACAAAATCAAGCTTTTGACTGGACATGTTAAGAGTTAGAAAAGTGTACGCTATATATTCACTGACTGGTCAATCGATAGGGATGGTGGCACACAGAACCCATTCCAGAGGCTGGCATTCCTTCGATGCGACTCAGCGACGGTAAACTTCTTCCTCAGTGAGTTGTTAACTTGCCCACATGGACTGACTTCTTCAGGTCCTAACGGTGTTCGTGGCACCCGATGTAAGTATCAGACATTATATTTGCTTGGCTCTCACGCTGATCTATGATGCCATCCAGTCTTCAACGGTGTCCCGTCCAACTGCTTTCCGGCATCCACTGGACTAGGGTCTTCCTTCGACATTTTGCTGGCCTACCAAGTTGGCGAGGCACTTGGAGATGAGTGCCGAGCTAAAGGTCCTCAATATTCGCTTCCACATCTCACAAAGACTTACTTGACTTCTGTAGGAATTCATGTTCTCCTCGCACCTACAGTCAACACTCAACGTTCTCCTCTAGGAGGGCGTGGGTTTGAGTCCTTTTCAGAAGATCCATACTTGAATGGAACCATTGCGACTGCGTACATCAATGGCCTCCAATCCAAAGGTGTCAGTGCTACCATCAAGCATTACGTCGCAAACGACCAAGAATTCCAGAGGTATGGATGGGTTTCATCATGTGTTAAGTCAATTCTTTAACGATATCTCAGATTCTCTATCAGCAGTATGTCTTTTCTACCATAAAAATGACTCAAACGACATCCTATCCGAAGGTGAGGTCAGCGAAAGGGCTCTACGTGAGATATACTTGAAACCTTTCCAAATTGCTATCAAGAACGCACGTCCATGGGCGTTGATGAGCTCGTATGTGGGGCAAAACTCGGCATGCTATATCCTCAAATGAGTTTTTAGTTACAATCGCGTAAACGGCGTTCATGTTTCTGAGAACAAAAGGCTGTTGTACGATATCCTCAGAAAGGTAACAGACTTTTTAGATTCCATACTGCAAGTGCTAACCCTGTAATTCTCAAGGAATGGGGCTATAAAGGTCAGCTCCTGAGTTTTGTTGGAGCATCAATTATGATTTATGATAGGGCTGGTCATGAGTGACTGGACTGGCGTTTACGGCACCGTTGAAGCCATCAAAGCTGGGCTAGATCTGGAGATGCCGTACGTGAAAGTCTGACCATAACTCACACGTTTGACCTATTTTCGAGCCACCAGTGGACCCTCGCCTTTCCGTGGAAAAGCAATTGAACGTTCAATCATAGCTGAGAAACTATTCCCGGCAGATATCGATGCTCGTGTCCGAAAAGTATGACGTGGATCAGCAACCTCTGATTCCATATTAATCGTTACCTCTCAGGTCCTTGAACTGCTTAAACACGCACATTCCTCAGGTATTCCATTCAACGGACCAGAGGAAACATTCTACTCTCCAGAGATTCGCCAGACCCTGCGAACAGCTGCTGCAGATGCTATTGTTCTTTTGAAGAATGACAAGAAGCTTCTTCCGCTTAAACATGCTAAGAAAATAGCTGTGATTGGGCCCAATGCTAAGCATGCTATGACATCAGGTGGAGGATCTGCACGCCTTAGATCTGCTTCAACAGTCTCTCCGCTCGAGGGTATAAGTTCAGCAGTCGAAGAACTTGGTGGATCAGTCACATACACTATTGGGGCTACTTCACACAAATATCTCCCTCTTCTCAATTCCTATGTTCAACAGCCGAATGGACAACCTGGTACATTGATAGAGTTTTGGAACGAAGCACCCTCTGCTGACTATACCAGCACAACTCCCGACTTCTCGACTCCCTTGAAGCCGGCGGTCTGGTTAACTTCGACATCTGATACGAATCTCTTCATGATGGATGGCATTGTGAGTGTACTCGATTTGTAAATCTCAATTGAATGCTGACCTTGCACTGCGCAAGGACGAGAGCAAAGTAAACTTCATCTGCTGGATGAAGGTGAGGAACTCGTGGCTACTCTCTAACAATCTCTCGATCTTCGCCGCTAGCTTACC
>JAMWFC010000051.1:2526615-2634526 GCA_027475525.1 Macrolepiota albuminosa
TACACTCCTGTACATCGTGTTGCATGAACACAGAGTAACGAAGGACTTCACATTGGCGATGCACAAGTACAGGTAAACGATAGTCATGGAAAGGAAATTGGTGAAGCCCTGTGGAAGTACATGTTTGAGGACTGTTGATTACAGCCAGCTCAGTCTTCCAGAACAATCTCTATCCCTTTATCACGCGCGTCTTTAATTGCAAGGCGCTCTTTTTCATGGGCGAAGTCCATGAGAGACTCTAATATGTCCCGCTGACCTGGATAGAGCTGATCACCGGTGGGTTTGATGAAGGGAAAACACAAACCTTCGACATAGTAATCTAACATGACTGCAACTTCCGGGCGCATGCCTACTCCACGATCATCGCGATCAGGTGGTAGGCGATCAAGTAACGTCTGCAACATGTCAAGCATTGCGCCTGCAGCGTCCAGGTGATCTTCATAATTTGGAGAATCCGGGGTTTGCTGAATGGACGTAAGGATTTCGTTCCATAAACCCTCGGCACCACGCGCCGAACGACCGATTTCCCATTTTTTACTACTTCCGCCAATTTTGAGAACAATAGTATCGTCCGGGTTCTGTGATAATGCAAAGCCATACCCCAGGATTAGTTCCGAGTTCGGCTTTGCTCCATAATTATTGAGAAGTTCCTGGCCTCGTGTAAAAGAGTTATGAAGAACAAGGGATATCTTCGGGACTTTTGTTGAGTCGGCGTCGATCTCTGGGTATGAAACAATCCAGGAGACAGGCTGTTTTCGACCATGGTTCAGAGCATCGATCCCAGGTAAAAGCACTGGCTTTGTGTCAGGCGAGGAGATAAGTGACGGGGATGGAGAGAGGAGAGACGATGGAAAGGCTCGAGAGGACAAGTAAGTGGACGCAGTAAGATAATATTCCCTACAGAGAGTGAATGAGAATCAAGAAATCGAAACCATGTCTTCTGACCAAGAGAACTTGCTTCCCCATTCTGGATTTGCCTTGGAAAATGCGTTCCTACATTGTTCCCACTCAGCTCGCCATTCTCGCTCTCGATCAAGAGTTGCTCCATATAGATTGGTCCCCTGAAAAGATTCCAATTCCAAACGGGTGAAATGAAGAGGTGTTCGTAGTTTTTGAGCGGATGGTAACGTCTTCACGTATGCATAATGTAGGAGAGAGCTTAGAGCGTTTAAGCGAAGAAGCCGGAATGTAAGGTACGCGGCAAGCACCTCGATTCCTCAAAAATCCAATGGCAACATAGATACGATGAAATCCACTGCCGTTCGGACCATGCGCCAGCCTCTACTTCTTTTTTCAAGTCAATCAATGGCAACATAGATACGATGAAATCCACTGCCGTTCGGACCATGCGCCAGCCTCTACTTCTTTTTTCAAGTCAATAATCTCATGTAGGCACTTTTGGGCGAGTTCCTCTGTAATAGCCAAGTCAAAAGGACATTCTGCAACGTTCGTATCCCCCGAAAGGTCCGATCCGGCGACGATACAAAAACCAGATGGTACTTTCAGACCATCAGCTTGTCTTTACAGGATGTTAATAGTAAGTGTATGTACCTTCTACAAATTGTACTTGTTTATGAAATCCACCACCATGTTTCGCAAGCCAGTCCCTAAACGAGATGACATTGGTGGTGCTTGACATGATGCATGATGTTTGTGGTGATGTAGCGCAAAGACTTGATCAATTTTCAATTCCGGCGGTGCAGTCTTTGAGAGTCTTTTCTCCAACGGACGGTAATTACACTCCAACTGTTCTTGGTACATGCAGTACATGCCAGCCTGTACGGCTATTCATTCGAGCAATCGAAGTAAGTAATTTTTCGCCATTCTGGTTCTGAATCTACCCCAGATTGTGCAGTGTAGATTGACCAGCATGTCTTTTTTTTTTTTGTTCGCAGGATTGAGAAAGACGTTGAGAGATGATGAGTCTGACTTCCTCTTTTGTGCTTGAAGCGATACCCCACAGAGCGGCTCTGAAGAAATCTGGAGGAACTTCTTTCAGGTTGCCACGGGCCGCAAATTCTATTTGTGTTGCAACACTACAATCCTTGGTGTGAAATACACGGATTCCATCCGCCTGCTTTAAACCCCTTCATGGACACGTGGTATCTGTTTGGTCAGTGCCCCGGTATCCCTTCGATATGTCTGCTCTTGAGATTGAAAGACAAGAAGTCATGAACGAGAAGGCTTTTGTTGCTGACGTCGAGCATGCCCCCTCCAAAGTCCTTGAGGTCATTAATGCCGACTTTGCCCTTGCCCTGTCGACTGGTCCTCAGCTCAGTCCTTACAGCTGGAGGTCTCTTCAGCTGTTTGCTATACTCTTGGTTTCCTTCATGGGCAGCTTGTCAAACGGTTTTGACGGTTCAGGTATGCATCTTATATAGATCCACAACATCTAGCAATTCTCAGTCGGCATCGTCAGTTATGAGTGCGGTCAATGGGATGGAGTGAGGATCTTTGTCAATTACTGCTGTGTTTCTGGTTTGCTTATTTTGATCAGACAATACCTCAATTACTTCGGTATAAGTGGTCTCGACGCCGGAGGGGGAGTCGGTACCAAGACCGCTATCATTTTTGGTATTGTAAGCCCACTTTTATGCTCTTGAAACATCCTGAGCACATCTCTTTCTTCATTTCCAGTATTCGATCGGTTCTATTGTTGGTGTCATGGTCGCTGGTCCTGTGACTGATCGCTTTGGACGTCGTGGTGGAATGGTAAGCATCCTGAGCATGTGGAAAGCATTTGGTACACTTATGTTCCTCGCTGTAGGCCTTTGGCAGTCTGATCATTGTCGTGGGTGCCATAGTTATCACTGTGGCAAAGAATATCAATAACCTCCTTGCCGGACGCTTCGTCCTTGGTTTTGGTGTCGCAATCACTACCACTGCCGCACCCGCCTACGTTGTTGAGATGTCTCCACCTCAAGTAAGTCTATCGTTTGGTTTTTATCAAAGCTTATCATGTCACAAGTGGCGTGGACGTTTGACTGGTTTGTTCAATACTTTCTATTACTCTGGATCAATCCTGTGCAGTATGTTTGTTCCTTACAAATTGCAATCGGTCGGTCCTCAACCAACTTTTAGCTGGTATTACAATTGCTACTGGTCGCATAAATGGAACCGTCTCTTTCAGGGCTCCTCTTGCTATCCAGATTGTGCCTGCCGGAATTCTGTTGATCTTCGCTTTCCTTCTTCCTGAAGTATTATCTCAGGTCACAGTTTCTTGAAATATCTACTCACTTTATCTCCTTAGTCTCCTCGTTGGTTGATATCTGTTGGTCGTAATGATGAGGCTCGTGAAATTCTTGCCAAGTACCATGGAGATGGAGATGAAAATGCACCTCTTGTCCAACTTGAGTGGAAAGAGTTCAAGGAAGCCATAAAGCTTGATGCTTCTGACAAGCGCTGGTGGGATTACTCAGAGCTGTTCAATTCTTCCAATGCTCGCTACCGGACTTTCATGATGTTGCTCATGGGTTTGTTTGGTGTAAGTCTTTGTTGTCCTCTAAAAATTGTCCATCAACTTTTTCTTTTGCAGCAATGGTCTGGAAATGGTCTCGGATATTTCTTAACCATCTTGTTCCAGAATGCTGGTGTCAATTCCCAGGATCAACGTCTTGTTCTGAACTTTGCCAACACCCTCATCTCTGGTGGTGGTGCTCTCATTGGTGCTTTGCTCACTGATAAAGTTGGTAGACGTACCATGTGGTTTTGGGGAACTCTTGCTTGCTCTGTTACGCTGGCCATTGTGACTGGTTGTACTGCTGAGTTTGGTAGATCAGGTGCCAACATCACAGGTGCTAATACAGCCATTGCCTTCATTTGTGAGATGTCCATCAACATGAAGTCATTGTTCATCTTTTATTCAATATTGTTCAATAGTCCTCTTTGGCTTTGTTTTCAGTATGACATATACCCCTCTTCAAGCTGTTTATCCTGCTGAATGTTTGGAGTACAACACTCGGTATGGGTATTTTTCAGTATGACATATACCCCTCTTCAAGCTGTTTATCCTGCTGAATGTTTGGAGTACAACACTCGGTATGGGTATATTTAAATCACACAAAATGACTGACCTATGCCCAGTGCAAAGGGAATGGCCTTGTATGCATTTGCTGTCAGCTGTGCTTCCTTTGTAAACACCTATGCTGGCCCCATTGCCCTTGGAAGGATCACATGGAAGTACTACATTGTTTACATTGCTTGGGACCTCTTTGAGTGCATAGTCATTTTCTTTTGTGCTGTTGAGACCAAGGGCCGTACACTGTAAGTTCATTACTTTGGGACCTCTTTGAGTGCATAGTCATTTTCTTTTGTGCTGTTGAGACCAAGGGCCGTACACTGTAAGTTCATTACTTTACCTGGAGAGTGCTTTCTGAGACTAATTGGTAAATGGCAGTGAGGAACTTGATGAGATTTTGCCAACCCTCATCCTGTGAAGGCTTCTATCCAGAAACACAAGATCTCTGTGATTGAAAGGGCAGGAAAGACTATGATTGTTGAAGATGGCAGGGCTTGAGTGTCTTCAAATATATTGTACTTTGTCTGCTATTATTATTTTCATGCCACTGTGTCCTCACAAAAGAAAGATTGAAACTTTATACCAGTACTCTCTATTGTAGTCTTCAGCCCAACTTGACTACAAGTATCAACAAGCAGTTTTCAGTTGTCTTTGGAAGAAATATGTCTACCAGCACTATGATATCATCATCATCCTTATGGTAACACAAAGCTTTAGTCAGAATCAGAGGTGCTTGGACCCAAGAGCATCTCATCAAGCTACAGTGTGCAACAATTTCAAGAAAAGGGGACATCTGGTGTTCCAGACATAATGGTGAATGATTAGTAGTTAAGCTAGTAATATTGCTTATAGACTCAGTCTCTCAGTCTGGCACCCTTTAGAAACTTCAAATTCTTTGGAGAACCCAGGGTCGCGTTGTGTGTTACGTTGCTTTGATTAAAAACTTTGACCTAGTATGCTTTCCCGATACGCGTTTGGTCACATCACATGGTTTCAGCCACTTGTCACTTATTTATATGTATAACTCCGTGACTCTTAGTTTATGGTCGAGTTCATATGTACCACAGCTTCAGGTCGATAGGGTCTCAGACACAATCTGACGCATGCCCAATCTGGGTATTTTACATGATACTCTGAGTTCATCCATGCGTCGCGGACCAGGAGTTGAATGTTGAACCTCTGGTATCTGGTACCAATCAGGCTCAAGGTTTCTTATGCTGCTTGCCCGAGAAAGGCCATGTAAACTCCGGTCGCGGCAAGTCCATCTGACGTCTCATGCAACTTCGTGCGAAGATGGGACGGTGCTTCTTACTAAGTTACTTCGACTCACATATAAGGCTGTGAACTGTCTTCGGTCAGCCTCCACAGCGAACGACAATGTCAGCCGTATCTATAAAAGCCCTCCAATCGTCAACCCATATACTCATCATGCTTTCTTTTCTGAGACTGGCTGGCCTTTCTGTTTGTGTTTTACCTGCGCTTTGTTTTCCTGCTACTTCGAGCAAGGTAGCAGGCGCGTGGTTTGCAGGCTGGCACTCTACCAAAGGCTTTGCTCTTTCCAATGTTACTTGGTCGAAGTACACGCATCTAACCTATGCGTTCGCGTGAGTATTATAATACTCGACGACATGTATTTGTACTACTCACTATAAATATCGCTTTCGCAGTGAAACGACAGCAGATGTACATTCACTTGACACGAGTGGTTCTAACCCAAAACTCATACCGAAATTCGTATCTGAGGCCCATAATCATGTGAGCAAACCTGTCCGTCCTCGTATCCCATCCTAAGTCTCGACTTTTGCCTAGGGAGTTAAGGCACTGGTATCAATCGGTGGTTGGACGGGATCGCGTTATTATTCATCAAACGTGGCAAATCCCTCGCAGCGAACTGCATTTGTCAGGACTGTCATTGAATTTGCGAAAAAGTATAAATTAGATGGAATCGATTTTGAGTATGCCATTGTCCTCTCCGATATTTCTCTTGAGCTCATCATGATCGCTTTTCAGCTGGGAATATCCCAACAATCTAGGAATTGGTTGTAACGCCGTCAGCCCTAGAGACACAGCGAACTTTCTCAATTTCCTACAAGAACTTCGTGCAGATCCTTTCGGAAAGACCCTCATTCTCACAGCAGCGACAGGGATTGCACCTTTCATGGATGCAGATGGTAAACCATCTTCCAATATCTCTCCATTCGCTAAGGTCTTGGATTTTATTGCTATCATGAATTACGACATCTGGGGTTCATGGAGTCCAACTGTTGGTCCAAATTCACCTCTCGATGACTCCTGTGCTTCTCCTGCTAATCGAGTAGGATCTGCTACCTCTGCCATTGCCAAGTGGACGAAGGCAGGCTTTCCATCTAGTCAGCTCTTACTTGGTGTGCCGGGTTATGGACATTCCTACAGAGTTCATGAGTCTAAAGCATATCCCCTCACCAGTTATCCTTCCTTCGATGCGTCTTCACCTCCTGTCGGTGATTCTTGGGATGATGCTCCTGGTGTGGATGTTTGTGGCAACGTACAAGCTCAAGGAGGTATTGTAAACTTCTGGGGCTTGATCGAGAAGGGGTTCCTCAATGACGACGGAAGTGTGAAGGATGGCATTTCATCTGCATACGATGGATGTAGCCAAACTGTGAGTTACAATACGCAGTGTTCCCTATCTGTTCCCAACAATTGTCACCCTAGCCCTATGTTTACAACTCCAAGACAAAAGTCATGGTGGCGTATGACAATTCACAGGTATGCAGCTTGTGGTCATGATTTATCCCACATTCAAAATTTGACGCCGTCTTTCAATCAGTCATTTGCAGCCAAAGGACGCTTCATCAAGAAACAAGGTCTGGCAGGATTTTTTATGTGGGAGGCTGGGGGCGACTTTAACAATATCCTCATCGATTCGATTCGCCATACATCTGGGGTCCATTAGCAAATACATGTCCTGGAGACATGTGAACTTGGCATTATTAAAAGTTTAGGCCCTTTGCAGTACACATAATGAAGAAGACGTCAATAGACCACAAGTGAAGACGCCTAGTCTATATTAGGCAATTTGTAACCAGCGGTGTGAAGTAAAGTAGCAAACTACAAGAGTTGAAGTCAAAAAATGGTCATCCTCTAGTTTCCAGATTGATGTACAAACCTGCACTTTGGCGATGGACTTGAGTTGCGCCATGTCATATCCTATTCGTTCGCTCAAATCACCTGTGGTCGAAATTCAATCTTTTTAAAGGCTCCGAAAGTTTCATCCCTACCAGAATTATGATACATAGGATCAGCAACTAGGAATTGGTGAGGTGAATTCTTCTGGAATAGATAGGAATACGTACTCGGGCCTGCTCGTTCAAAGACTTGAGTGGCAGGGAAACCTTGTTCATGAAAAGACTAAGAATAGGATGTTAGTGCTCACATAGATCAAAATGGGAAGAATGTCATACCTGATGGTCACTACAGCAGGCCTATAATCATAAGCTACAGTTAAAGCACAATGTAAAACAACAACACACAGGTGTGAAGCCAACGCGCAACTCGGGACTATAGATTGAAGATACATTCGCGACCAGTTGAGTAACGACCGGGGAGCCAATACTGAGGGCTATGTCAGACAATTTAGCTAAATGGACCACTACATACATACAACTCTGGTAACGACCGGGGAGCCAATACTGAGGGCTATGTCAGACAATTTAGCTAAATGGACCACTACATACATACAACTCTGGAGTCCAAGTTGAGGTGGTTCACCGGGTTCACGATAAGCAAGCATGTCGGCTTGAATCATGACGGTAACGTTGGCGTTTGCTTCTCTGAGTTCCCCTGCAATGTGTCTAGTGCCACATTGAGCAAATGGTAGGATTGACCTTACGGGAATATGCTTTTGAACCACGAAGGCCTTGTTCTTCGCCAGCAAACGCAACGAGTTCGACGTTGCTCAGGAATTTGATGCCTTTGCGCCTAATAGTCTTAGCGATGGATAAGAGAGCTACGGTTCCCGAGCCATCGTCGTTACCACCGGGTGCACGAAGATTCCCAAAGGACCCACGACTGTCGTAGTGCGCGCCCAATATCACAGTAGCAGTAGTTTCAAGAACAGAGGAGTAGCGACTTCAGGTAGACAAGTCAAACGAGAACCGAACAACAAGAAAATGCACGCACCACACGACGTTGGGAGTAAATCCAGGAAGGAAAGGTTTGAGCTCACAAATGGCGCCTGTTTCTTCAAAACTATCCTTTAACCAAGTTGCAGCAGTTCTGGCCCCAGTAGAGAATGAGTGTCTAGAGACGATACCGGATTTTCCGTCCTCTCCTGTTAAAAAGCGTATATCGTTGTTGATTTGGGAGACGGATATATTGCCTACGATGGAAGCGATAACAGGGTCAAATCTGAGGTTTGCCAAGACTCCTTCGACGTGTTTCAAGCTCGAGGATGGTACCGGTATATAAGGAACTGGATTAGTGGGTAAGAGAGTAGATTTCCAGAAGCGAGGAAGAAGGGTGTCGATTGATATGGCCGTTGCATGATCAACGGACAGTAGGGCAGCCTTAGAGGAGCGGTATAGGACTGCATATCCATCTTGACTGTGGGTGTTAACCATGACTTCTTGGAGTGGCATACCACCACTTTGACTGGGCATCCGCTCAGGTGTAGATAAGGTATACAGGAAAGTATCCAATTCGCTTCCAAATGGACGCGTTTGTGCTTTCAGAGTTGCATCGACAGCTTGCTCTTCCACCCATACAAGTTGGTCGATATCTCTTATCGTCTCAGTGATAGAAGCTGAGGATGCGAACGTGTATGAAGTCCATGTATCAAGACATTCGCGGTCAGGACGAAACACGCTGAGTGTGGTACCTCCTTGCTGATAATTTCCGTAGAAAGCAGTGGATAAGCATGAATTTGGCGTGAAGAGTGATGGGTCAAAGGGGGTGACGAGCAGCAAGGCTACGTGCCATGCAGTTTTTGCATTCATTATAGTAGGTAATTGCTGGTGGGTTCTTGCACAGCCACTGAGGCCACTGAGGCCAATTGCCGAGTTGTTGGAGTCGTAGTGGGGCGCGTCCTCTGTATGCTTCAGCCGTCCAAAACCTTAACGCAACATGGGTTCGTTCGTCATGGGATGTCGTATTTCACTCGGATGCTAAAGCCTTTGCAGAGTCTGCAATCGCGAAACAACTAATCGACAAGATTTACGAGAAACGCAAGGCGGCAGCCCTTGACCTCGAGAAGTCATTCGCTTTTCACGTTCTCTATCAAACATGGCGCTGATTTAGAGCACAGGCAAATACGAGAATGTCACCAAGCTGGCGACCAGCGGCGCATTAACCAAATCATAGATCAGCTGGTGGAGATGTTTAGCAACAACACGAACCCGCTTCATATTCGGAATGGTGGTCTCATTGGACTTGCTGGAACGGCAATAGCGCTCGGTGTGGATATCGCTCCCTACATGGAGAAATTCATCGATCCTGTTTTGGACTGCTTCGACGATCCGGAGAACAGAATACGGTATTTCTCTGCGGAATGTCTGTACAACATCGCGAAAGTTTCTAAGGGAGAGATTCTGGTTTATTTCAATCAGATTTTTGACGCATTGAGTAAAGTGAGCACCTCCAGTCAATGTCATCCTTGGCCACAAACTTATCAAATTCTCAGCTCGCCGCCGATTCAGAATTATCAGTTAACACCTCCAGTCAATGTCATCCTTGGCCACAAACTTATCAAATTCTCAGCTCGCCGCCGATTCAGAATTATCAGTTAAAACGGCGCAGAACTTCTAGACCGACTTCTCAAAGATATCGTCGCCGAGACGGCCTCTGTGTACATCCCTTTATATCCAGAAACAGAAAGGGTACGGGATGAACGCGAAGATCCTCGTGGCGTTTTAGTATCATACCCCGATGGTATCTCAGACCAAGACAATCCCGGGAGAAAGAAAGCCTTTTCATTAGCCCACTTCATACCATTGCTTCGAGAACGTATCTATGTCCTTAGCCCATTCACGCGCAGTTATCTCGTTTCCTGGATTAACGTCCTTGATTCCGTGCCCGAATTAGAACTCATCTCGTACCTCCCCGAATTCCTTGATGGTCTTTTGTACGTTTTGATTCATACACTCATCTTATCTGTTTGACACGTCTCTTAATTCACAGAAAATACCTCTCAGATCCAACGGAAGATGTTCGCGTCGCAACAGAGACTATCCTGGCTGACTTCTTACGCGAAATACGCGACGTCAGCATTGTACGGCGTCAACTTGATGAATTAGGCAAAGGACAGACGCCTTCTGAATCATTACGGCATGTTGATATTGGAGAGAAGGAGAAACTACCTGAGCTTACATTGGAAATATCAGAGAAAGCTGTCTTTATCAATGACAATGAGCAAGCTAGCTTTGATGGCGAGTCTTTACTAAAGGATGACAACGCTTCGGCAAATCTGTCTTTATCAATGACAATGAGCAAGCTAGCTTTGATGGCGAGTCTTTACTAAAGGATGACAACGCTTCGGCAAATATTGACGACCGGAATATTGGTGGTACGTTATGTTGCTTGCTTGCACCGTATGGAATTGGCATGGACTCACCTTACCTTCAGCCTGGACACCCGGACAAGGTGTCAAAGTGGACTATGCTGCCATTGTCGAAATTCTGATCCAGCAATTAATTGGCGAACGTCAGTCTGAGTTGGTTTTATGTCCAAATTTTCTTCTTATCCCTTGATAGATGATGAGATACAACAATCAACGGCACTCAGATGGCTCGCAGAATTCTTGGTCTTCACTCCTGAAGTTATGGTGCCATTCACGCCCCGCTTCGTTCCTGCCATTCTACCCAACCTTGCGCTTCATGTCCCCATGATTCAACACGCTGCTGTTCGAACAAATAAGCTACTCTTCAGTGTGATCCAGAACTTACCTTCCCCTGTTGAAGTGCCTCGTCCAACTGCCATTGAGAAGCCTACACCTCGAATGATGAGGTCGCCAACTCCCTCTGCAGCAAACTCCAAGCAATCCACAGTCTCTTCACAAGAGGCTGTATCGCCAGCAGATTCTCCCACAGTTCCCACAGCTCCTCTGCAAAGGCAGCGAGTGAGCGTAGATATGTCGTTGACTCCTCGTGCTCCTGATCTTGTCCCATCGACTTTACCGCAGACATCTGGTACGAGTCGTCCCCACTCGCCATTGTCTTTCACTAGTCAGAATGCCAATAATCATATGGGTGCTTCTAACACGCTATCAAATCCGGAGGAGGCAGATCTGTTTGATTATCAAGCAACAGTCAACGAGCTTACCATTCAGTTTTTGAGTGAATTTGAGGAGACGCGTGTGGCTGCCTTAAAGTGGCTCATTATGCTTCATCAGAAAGCTCCAAAGAAGGTATAAGACTAACCGTTCTCCTTCACATTTGTTTGACTCATTCATAGATCCTTGCCATGGACGATGGAACATTCCCAGCACTTCTAAAGACACTTTCTGATAGTTCAGAGGAGGTAGGAACATAGTCACGGCAAAACTTAACTCTTAATTACCATGCCGTACAGGTTATCAAACACGATTTACAATTGTTGGCCCAAATATCGTCCAGCTCCGAGGAGAATTATTTCAAGGCATTTATGATGAACCTGTTGGGCCTTTTCAGCACCGACCGGCGGCTTCTTGAGACCAGAGGAAGCTTGATTATTCGCCAGCTTTGCCTGAATCTGAATACGGAGAAAATCTATCGCACCTTTGCCGAAATCCTGGAGAAAGAAGATGTACGTGATCGAGTGCGCTTTCGTTGATCTCTTGATCTAGATCCTCCGCATAGGATCTTGAGTTTGCCAGTGTCATGGTCCAGAAGCTGAACATCATCCTCATAACATCACCGGAGCTGGCGGATTTCCGAAAACGTCTGAAAAGTCTGGAGACACGAGTAAGTTGCTGTAACATTCTCGATATGAATGGCTGGCTGAATCTGCCTTCAAACTGTCCAGCAAGATGGTCAAGCACTATTCACAACTCTATATCGATCGTGGTGTCACAATGCCGTCGCCGTCTTTTCACTTTGCTTACTTGCTCAAGCATATGAACATGCTTCAAATCTATTGTACATATTGTGTGTCACAATCTGCATATCCTACGCTCAAATTCTGACCGAATGCCAGCGCGGACTTGGAGATAACGGTACAGATGCTTGTACAAGTAGACAAACTCGTGCAACTGATTGAGTCGCCCGTCTTTACATGTGATGTCATTTCAATTACCTTGACATTACTTGAATGGCTAATAGTGTTATAGACATTCGACTGCAACTTCTGGAGCCTGAGAGATATCCACATCTCTTCAAGTGTCTCTATGGACTGCTAATGTTACTTCCTCAGAGTTCGGCCTTCATTTCCCTTCGAAACCGATTAAACGCCGTAAATTCAGCCGGTTTTCTGCACATTGCTCCTAAACCGTAAGCGACCATGTTTACTCCTTCCTCAAATATCACTCACGTCAAATACAGGGCGCCTGGCCCGTTATCAACGAGGTCTAAGCTTGCTCGCGACGAAATCAAGTGGCAAGATCTCTTGCTACACTTTCGCACGGTTCAAGCAAAGCACGAGAAGGCAAGGAGACAGGCAATGGGAACAGATAGCACGTCATACTCTGACTTCCTCGACAACGAGAAACAAACAGAAGGGCCTGGTAGTCAGCCTGTAGAAAGAGTCGGTCGTCCTCCCACTGTTGGACGTGCCCCTCTGCGAAGGCGGGTTACAGGTGAAACTCCGCTCAATCCTGGCATGGGACCAATAACCGGCAGGGGTGGTGTTCTTTCACCTCTGAACCCCAGAGCGAGAGTAGGAGGGCTTCTGATGAATGGAAATGCATCAGTACAGAAGCAGCGGAGGACTACCAGCTCAAGTCGTCAATAGAGGGAATTTTTCTAAGGATAGTAGTGATTCTCATTTGACGATATCATACATTATCTATACCCTAATTTACAAGTTTCATACCCAGCAATCACTCTCGTAATAATGGCGTCCAGGTGCATTGCTTATGGTTCAGATTACAATCGAGAGTCACCGGGTATGAGGATGGTATTCCGGATGATGCGCAAATCCTCGTTAGTTAAGTTACAGTAGCCTTTGATATAATTGTCAACGCCTCCATATTTACTCTCTAAGAGAGAAAGGAAGGCGGTCATGGTCTCGTGCCTAGCACTTAAATGAGCAATCAAACCAATGACGTACATGGTACTTCGATCTCACCGGCATGTGAACATATTAAGAGCAGCTTCATTATTTGATGCAAAGATAGGTTCCTTAGAGAGGCGGGCCATGATCATTGCTCTAGCTGGCTCGCGTCCGACACGAGTTAGAGCATAGTCTTCCGCTATTGTGGCATCATTCACACCGGCGAGCTGTTGAAAACCTTAACGCGTCCGACACGAGTTAGAGCATAGTCTTCCGCTATTGTGGCATCATTCACACCGGCGAGCTGTTGAAAACCTTAATATGTCCAAAAATATAAAGACGCATGAGGGATACCTTGAGAAGTATCGCTGCTATGATCCCCGTTCTGTCTTCCCAGCTGTGCAGTGAAATAGACAACCTTCTGTAGGTTTATCCCTTATGTGGCGCAAAATAGTACCGAACGATGATCCTCCATGATCGAGAATCTGACTGTATAGCTCCATAAATGCCTATAAAGTGGGTCAAATAACGCGTAGAAGTGAAACGTAGGATTAAATATTACTTCGGTCTTTCCACTAGCGTACAACTGATATCGTCTAGAAGAAAATCACATTAAGTAGGTGAACATGCAAGTACTGAAAGCAACACGCACGTACTTAGCCATCATCTCTGGGCTGTAGTCTTCTTTCCGGAATACAGGGATATGGAGTACTTCCACTCCATCAATTTCAGGTTGTGGTGTATTATACTTGCGAATCTCTGTATCAGATCGCAGATCAAAAACTTTGGAAATGTTGAGGGCCTTTAATTGTTTTTCTCCTTGTATGTATAAATGAGTTAGCTGTTCCTGAGTTTTCCTGGGGTTCATTACCTTCTTTACTAATTCCTGACAGCTCCGCTGAGCGGTATAGCAATCGTGGTCGAGTCATTTGACCTGGATTGGTATCTGAGGGGTAAAGTCCAAGGTCCCTGACATTGATAACCCCGTCTATGGTAGCGAACGGTGGCCGAGAAAGTACTTCCGTAACATAAGCTGGATCCAAAGGCTCAAGATCGTTGAATGCCATGATGCTGATTCTGAAAGGCAAGTTCGTGTCACAAGTGTTACGCACACGAGACTGCCTACCCTAACGCGTGACAGATCGCATCAAGGATCGCATCCAATTTTCTGTTGAGTCGCGTCCATTTCTATCTAGTTCTCCCTTCCTCATCAATATGGACGGCATGTCATCTCCTCTTGCGATACCCTCTTCTCTGCCTCCCAGTAGTGCACCCGATCCAACGCTATCAGCAGTTGACAGGACCCCACGACGACCTACCACCGATGCACTCGCTCTTGGCGACGAAGCTGAGGAGGACAATGGTGAACAGAGTGGATCAAAAAGGAGGCGAGCAAGGACTCAAGGAAATGGTGAAGTACCCTTGGTGAAAGATGCTGTAGGAGAAAGTGTCGCCGAAAGCTTTGAGTCATTCCTAAAAACGTACGCGTCGATGCCGTTGTCATCGAGTCCAGATTGACGCGTTTCTTCCCTACAGGTATACCCTTGACGTTGCCCTTGCACCACCTACTCCCGCCTCGGATGGCGGAGCTCCCGACTTTGCCAATGGCGAACTCGTGTACATTGAGCAAATCCACACCATGCGTGAATACGAGCTTACAACGTTGTACGTTGACTATGGGCATCTCCTTCAAAGGGATGATGTTCTTGCAGACGCAATCCAAAAGCAGTACTACCGTTTCCTTCCTTACCTTCGCCGCGCTCTTCACAACCTCGTCGCCGAATTTGAGCCTGAATACCTCAAGATCAACCCCACTGCTGCGGCCACCGATTCTACCAACCTTCAATCTCGCGAATTTAATATCGCTTTCTATCACCTTCCTTTGGTTTCCGGTATTCGCGACCTGAGAACGGACAGGATTGGGACTCTGATGAGTATTAGTGGAACTGTTACGCGAACAAGTGAAGTTCGACCAGAACTTCTCTTCGGCAGCTTTATCTGCGAAGTTTGCAATGGACATGTACATGACATTGAACAACAGTTCAAATATACCGAGGTACGTTATCTGATCTCGGATTTCCTTGTCTTGACAAAACGGCCTTTAGCCTGCTCTGTGCCCCAACCCGACATGTGGAAACCGAACCGCATGGCAACTTCAAATTGACAATTCAAAGTTCACCGATTGGCAAAAAGTCCGAATTCAAGAAAACCCCTCTGAAATTCCTACCGGCTCAATGCCGCGTTCCCTGGATGTTATCCTTCGTTCTGAACTAGTTGAACGTGCTAAAGCTGGAGATAAATGCGTTTTCACAGGGACTTTTATCGTTGTTCCCGATGTCAGTCAGCTGGGACTCCCTGGTGGTAATAAAGCTGAACTACAGCGGGAAGCTAATAAAGGAGGAGGTGCTGGAATGGGCGGTGTAGGAGGAAACGGCGTGACAGGATTGAAGACGTTGGGTGTCAGAGATTTACAATATAAGACTGCATTCCTTGCATGCATGGTGCACGATGCCGATGGACGAGTAAGTCGATTTCTACCTTGGGGTTGTGATTAACTCATGGTTGCAGGGAGGGACGAATATCAGAGGCGAAGAGGAAACTGGAGAGGAAAGCGGCCAAGCTTTCATCGAGTCTCTGACTGAGCAGGAGTTTGACGAGCTCAAAGCCATGATTGACTCGGATCACATCTATTCTCGTCTTGTCGAGAGCATTGCGCCTACGGTTTATGGTCATGAGATCGTCAAAAAGGGTCTGTTGTTACAGCTCATGGGTGGCGTACACAAGCAAACACCGGAGGGCATGCATCTTCGTGGAGACGTCAATATCTGCATAGTCGGCGATCCGTCGACCTCCAAATCGCAATTCCTCAAGTTTGTTGTATCAGGACCTCATTTTAGCCATTTATTGACACCTTTATAGATACGTTTGTTCATTCCTACCCCGTGCAGTTTACACTTCTGGAAAGGCCTCGTCTGCAGCTGGTCTAACTGCAGCTGTGGTGAAGGACGAAGAAACCGGAGACTTCACGATTGAAGCCGGAGCACTCATGCTCGCAGACAATGGGATTTGTGCTATCGACGAATTTGACAAGATGGACGTGTCAGACCAAGTCGCTATTCACGAAGCCATGGAACAACAGACAATCTCAATTGCTAAAGCGGGTATCCATGCAACATTAAACGCCAGAACGTCTATTCTTGCCGCTGCAAATCCCATCGGTGGAAGGTACGACAGGAAAAAGTCTCTCAGAGCCAACGTCCAAATGAGTCCGCCGATCATGAGTCGTTTCGACCTATTTTTCGTTGTTCTTGATGAATGTGATGAAAAGGTTGATATGAACATTGCGAAACACATTGTCAACGTGCATCGGTTTCAAGATGAAGCTATCAGGCCCGAATTCAGCACAGAGTCCCTCCAAAGGTACATCAGATATGCCAGGACTTTCAATCCGAAGGTGCGAGGCATTTGAAAGCTTCAGTGGTGTAGTAATTTAAAATCCATTCTTTAGCTTACACGCGAGGCTGCTGATGTTCTTGTTGAGAAATATCGTATACTCAGGCAAGACGATGCTTCTGGTGCGGGGAGAAACTCGTATCGCATTACTGTGCGTCAGTTGGAGAGTATGATTCGTCTGAGCGAGGCAATCGCACGCGCGAATTGCACTTCCGAGGTATGGCTTACCCAAGATTTCTTGAGAGTATGATTCGTCTGAGCGAGGCAATCGCACGCGCGAATTGCACTTCCGAGGTATGGCTTACCCAAGATTTCTTGTGCACGTTCTGATCGATCACGGTAGATAACCCCAGCCTTCGTGCGAGAAGCATATACACTCTTGCGGCAGTCCATCATCCATGTGGAACAGGACGACATTGACTTTGACGAGGATGAACTCGAAATAAACGTGATGAGACGCGACCTACCGCTGCTGCGACTGCAGATGAAGACGACGACGACGACGTTCATATGACAGTTGAAGAGATGGAAGCCATGGACCAGATGGAAGAGAGTTCTATACCCCAAAATGTTCGTGTTGTTGGACGACAGCAAGCTCCCCCATCATCATCATCACGAGCGGATAGTGTAGCGGTGGCTGACGCTGCACCTCCTCCACCTGCACCTAAGCGGAGGATGGTGATCACGTACGACAAGTATACGTCCCTCCGTGACTTGATGCTGCACCTCCTCCACCTGCACCTAAGCGGAGGATGGTGATCACGTACGACAAGTATACGTCCCTCCGTGACTTGATTGTCCTTCACGTAGGAGCTGCAGAACGCGAGACAGCACGTGGAATTGATCGCGACGAACTCGTCGACTGGTACTTGGAATTCAGGGAGGATGATATCCAGGACGTTGACGAACTGGAGTATGAGAAAGAGCTCATAATAAAGATGCTCAGGAAGCTTGTGAAGGTTTGTGGAGGTTCAGTTCAGTGTCTGCTTCAACTCTAAACTCATCTTGTCTCAGGATAACTACCTTATCGAAGTCAAGGGTGATGTACAAGACTCCCTTCCTTCTATAGACGAGGACAGCCAGCAGTTGTCTGTGGCAGACGGGGAAAACGTTCGCGTATACTACATGGTTCACCCAACTGTTGATATGGAAGGCGGCTCCACTTTTACTTCCACCTCTGGCGTTTGATGGATCTTCGTTGATATATAGTTTTGCACCTTGGTTTTTTGTTCTGCTCAAGTTGTGTAAATGTAAAGCTGTAAATTAGAAAGCGTTTGACTTGCAGATAAGAAAGGCGGCCTCACGGTGTCCTTGTGGAGAACTTCGATGGTCCACATATCGTCGTTGCCTGGACGATGGGCTGTCATAAAGGCGGCCTCACGGTGTCCTTGTGGAGAACTTCGATGGTCCACATATCGTCGTTGCCTGGACGATGGGCTGTCATATTGGGAACGATCTTTTATACTGATAGACGGATTTTGTGCTTCTAAATCGTCGTTCTTGCTTCCATGGCCAATTTTTACCGAAGGCGTTGTAGTCTAAGTGAACATAGGCTCCTCCAGGGGATGTCCGTATGGCCAACTACAGGCCAACAACTTTATGAATTTGGATGCATTTTCCGAAGCTCTGAAGTCCAAGAAGAAAACGGCTTTTCACTTACTATTGGTATGCATCCTACTGGTTTCCAATACTTGTTTCTTACCCAAAATAGGACGACGTAGGTTTGGCAGGAGAGAAACAAAGGCCCAACACCATGTATAAGCTTCCAATGTTGCAACAACACCAAACCTTACCCGGCGAAGGTTTCATTATTGCGTCGCAAGGGTTAAATGCGTTCAGTGCCGTGTTAGTCAATTTTATGGGCAAGTGGAGAAAGAAGTGGGATCTGACTGAAACCGGAGACCAACGTGTTGACGGGAATCATAAAATGTCTTCGAGTATTGTTGAACGACAAGGAAAGTCAGCTTGATATTTGGTTTTCATCGTCATCTTAATGGTAGGAGCCTGGATTCAATCATATTCTCCCTCTCAGTTCGCCGACCACTATCACGTACATTGCGTACGCGCTTCATGCTTCTTCTCTAAGGCGTGAAGTTTAATAGCTTGTACAGAACGAGAAGCAAGTTCTACAACTTCAGGCTGAAATTGACAGATATGAAGCCCAAAATCCAAGGGAAGGATTTAAAGCTAGGTGTCTCATTGCGGACTCATGAATATGGTTTACAGGGTGACCGTGTCAGGAGGGAGCGAGACAGGGCAAAATTGGATACTTTGATGGATGAGATCGCTAAACTGAAGACTAAGGTTCGGTTTCAATCGTACTTCCCTCAGAACCTTTATAGAGGAGCAGTCGTTTCATACATCGAACCTGGGAGATATGCGTCCAGATGAAAGAATCTTTCGGAATAACCTCACTGATTCAAATGTGGGTTTTACTGTATGAAGAGAGGTGTTAGACGAGATTTAGAGGTCGTGATATCAGAGCCAGGAGTTCAAAAATCAGTGCTTATCCTGTCAGGTGAGTATCGGCATTCATGTTAAGAAGACAATGGAAGAATCATCGAGTCCTCCATGGCCGCATCTACAAGTTATGCGACAAGGTTGCGTGTGCGGATGTGGGGATTTGGACCAAGTGATTCGGAGTATGAGGAAGGGGAAACGGAGAGTACGTCCTACGCGTCCCTTGTGCAAGATTTTCTTGGATGGAGCTGGGTCGAGTGGTGGATGTCCTCAAATCGAATCTATGACTCAAGGTGAATCTATAGGAGATTACAGCTGGAATAATATATATGTTTACTTTTCTTTTGTGTTATAAGAGTCGGACGTGTTCCTCATATTGTACCTTTTTGAGATTTTTCTACAAGGAGGCAGTGATAAGTACATGAGCAGGTTTTCCAGTGCTATAGCAGTATTTCCACATCGTCAATCAGTAGTGTACCAGACAAACCAACGAGAACAAGTCAGTAGACATGGTTAAGTAGATCGACCTCTTCTTAGATCAAGGATGATACATGTAATCGTAACGCTTCAGTCATGTCACAGCATGTTGAAAAAACTTTGAAGGTGTAATGTCAGATAGCGTGGAAGCAAAAGCTCTACGCAGCTGATGGGATCACAGGTCGAGGAGACTGCATAAGCTCTGGCGTGTGGGCTCCTGCAGAGGGCGCACGGCTCACATGACTTCGTGCGACAGACACTGGACGACTTTGGCTTGCACGTACACTACGCGCTTGACTTGCATTGCTCAGCGCAGCGGAAGGCGGCCGGTTGGGAGTCTGGGACATTGCAGGTGCAGCTGCAGATGGTGAACGGCTCACATGGCTCGGCGCTAGAGAAGGCGGCCGGCTCCGTGTCTGGTTCACGGCGGATGGCACTCGGCTCACATGGCTCGAAGCAACAGATGGCGAACTATGCTCGCTCTGTACTGTGTGTACAGAAGGAGCGCGACCGTGGTTGCGCTGGGTTGTACGCTCCGCGCGGCTCGCAGCAGCAGATGATGATATTTGTGGCGATCCAAGTAACACCACTGCCGCTCGTGGGGTAGCCTCAATATTTGATAGAAATACGCCAGGTGTAGGCGCAGTAGACCACGAAGCGTTGCGTGGTGTCGGGGCAACCACTGGGGGTTGAGCATTAGGACTGTAAGGCGTCGGGAAACTGGATGCTGGGAGACTGGTGCCTCCAGCCTGTTCCGAAGACGTCGTGAAAGGCTGATTCAAACCTCGAGCTGTCTGCGGCGTATCCATACCAGATCCATCCTGAACTGTCTGTGTTACGCCGACCCCTGCTGATGCCGGTACATTCTGTTGGGTTGCAGGATCTTGAGGTGCTGAATCCTGAGGCCGTGGATGGAATCTCCTATCTTGATGCGCTGCTTCTATACTTTCCAGATGCGCATATGGCACGTATCCGGTGGGAAATGTCTCTCCAATCGGGACAAGTCGTTGGTATCCATCTGTAGGTCTACCAGGGTACGACCATGTTGAAGCAGGCTGTTGTGGGATGGAAGGTGGCGGATTCACTGCCGGTTGGGGCTCGGGAGGGAAACGCGACGTAGAATGTGGTGTTTGAGTTGGAATAGTAGGTTCTAGATGTTCCGAAGGCATAGGTTGATGGAAGGACCAGTCGGCCGGGACTACGGTTGCATATGGGGCATCGGACGGGTTAGCTGGATCTATTATCTGCCAGGACACCTCTGGCTGCGGCGGGGAAGTTCGCGGGGGCTCTCGAGCAGAAACTGAACGGTCAAGTGCAAGTGGCTGCAGTGGGGTACGAGGTGGCAGTTGAGCTTGCAGGGGCTGAGAAGTGGGCGACGCGCTGTCCGAGAACAGAGAATGTTCATACCAAGACTGGGGGCGCTGGATGACGCGAGGCCGCCGTCGACCTTTTTTCCCACCTGGAACATAGTCTATAGTGACACGTTCAGCAACCCAAGGAAGGTCATTGAGTTTATGAAGGAATATTCTGACACTCTGTATGAATGCGTTGAAAGAAACAATGGAGGCAAACGACGGTTCCATCTTGGCGTAGTCATTCGTTGGCTTAGGCTCAACATAGACAGGGCTGCCGAATTGTTGCGTGGTGGCAAGTACTTCGTGACTGTCATGGCTGACTATGGTGGTCCCTTCATATGCACCAGTATCATGTATCGTTTGAGAGGACAATCCAGCGGGTGAAAGTGGCGAGAGACCGCGAGCTGAAGCCGACGGACGGCCTTCCTCTGCACGACGTTGGGGATCGTTGATGCTGTGTTTGCCAATCGCTCTCTTGGCCAATTGACCGAGTTTAGAAAAAGATTTACTATTGCGGGATAATCTAGCTATACGTGGCTGTTGGGCAGCTACTCCCGAGTCGAGTCCCACAGGGTCGACATTAGAGGCATTCTCATCCGCCGGTGCAGGAAAGGACCCTTTTGTTGTGAGAGTTACAGACCTTTGGCTTCTAGGAGAGCCTATTGCAGAATCACGAGCTGCATGGGATGATGTAGCGGCCATTCAGGATGAGGAATGAAAGAGAAAACGCGTAAAGCGTCCTAAGCCCCACATGGTCCACTTTGGTGGTTCAAGTAGTGTTTGCGCACAACATCTTGCCAAACATTTGTCGGCACGTGCGGCACGTGTACGGCCGGCCCGTCACAGGCGTAATGATTATTCAATATCTTGGTGGCGCAACACCCTTTCAGGTGCAACAATTTTTATTTTTATTTTTCGTATAATCACATTGAGATTCTATAGCAAGGACATTAACATAATTGAAAAAGTGAACGATTAGCTGTCAGCCAGGTGGACTCTAACACAAATACATATCATAAGAAGGGTACATTACTCATCTCTCCAGCAACCAGAAGGTCCTCATCAAAGTCCTCTTCACCAGCTTCCTCTGGCGCGTGCACAATGTGAACCGCTTCACCATCTTCATTCTTATGATCACTACCATAGAGTGGTTCATCATCATCATCGTCCATCCCAAAGTGCATTTCATCAAGTGTCCCCGGCATGCTGGTCATGCTGCGCCGACGCTCCCTCTTGTGTCCACCTTCACTGTCGCTCACACCTTCGTCATCTGAGTCATACAAAGACGCCGGACTCGTGCTCCGTCGACCATCATTGCTTATCTGGGTCCATCCGAGGGTATTGCTTAGCCTCTCGAGGGACGACATTTGCCTCAAATGCGAACTGCGCCCACGATCCTCATCGGGCGGAGGCGACGCCCGTGACACAGGAGTCGAGCTCTGGCGGCCGGGCACAAGACTGAAATTGCGCAGTCGTGCGAGGGTGCTTGTGTCTGACCGAGCGCTGAGTGCAGGTGATGGAGGTGAGAGGTCCGGGAGGGGGAAATCTTGAACAGGTGTCTTCCAGTAAACGAAGTCCGTGAATTCGGGCGTCCACTTGCGGTGTATTGATGGGAACATCTGGTCCACTAGATCCGTCATGTAGATGTATCTGTCTTCAGTTAAGATTTGTAGATATTGTGAAGTTGAAACAACCTACGAGGACTTATAACCTGCGAATTCAAGCAGTTCCATCTTGACCTCGCTCGTAGAATCAATTGTAAAGATACGTTTGCTTGGAACGTTGACACTGCGGTAGGACAAGGCGTCGGTAATGCGGTTACCGAAACCAGCATAGAAAGGATTTCGGGAGGCTTCCCCGAATAATCTCTGGATATCTCTCAGGCACGCCATCTTGAAGACCTCCGGCTTACGAAGAATGACCTCCCTGATAAGAGCGCTTGAGCGGTAATTCAACAAATAGTGTTTGAGTGCTATACCGATGTAACGAAGTTATGAGCCGATCAGGACTCATAATAACCGGACCTTCTGGTAGCTGATAATTGTTCTGCTTTATACCCTCAAGATAAGCTCGTGTTGCATCTGCCTGGCCAATAGCCCGCGATGTGAGATACATAATTTTGTATCCGTTTCGCGTTATATCAGTATACAACTTTGCAACGCCAAGATGGGTCCAATCGCGCCCAATCATTGCGAATACATGTCCCAGCCCATCAGACCTTACAAGTTAACCGTTTAACATCAGAAAGGGTCGACAGAGGATCAGTGTACACTCACTTTGTTATTGTGCCATCTATATCAGAGATAACAACCAAGTCTGTTGACTCCCAGACGAAAATCCGCGCCGTACATGCAACTGCACCAGAGGCAGACAGTGAAAAAGTTATAGTATTGGCGCCAGGCTTCAAGTTAAGACTTTTCTGTGACATCGTGGGTGAAAAGAGTGACAATAATCAATGCTGCCTTCCACACTTGGGAAAAAGTTAACATACAAGCTGATCAGAACTGAGACGCAAAGTCTTAGCAAATTTCCGCGATGTTGGTGGTAAGATCAAGGTAGGAACCGGGATATTGGAAGGTGGTTGAACAGGTGTAGAGGGATATGCAGGAGCTGACTCTGCAGCAGGAATCTCCTTGGTAGGTCTTTTGACATCCTGAGCTTGAGTAGTCACCTTCTAAGAGAAAATTCAGTTCATCTAGCGATGTAAGTTGTGCGCTATTCCTTACATTTTCAATGGGTACAGTGGACGACTCACGCATACCAGAGCGCTCTTGCTTCACAAGAGACGTACTGTCAGGTTGTGCCTGATTTGGTGTAGCGGTCTTCTTGCTTCGGCTCCACCACCTCACCCAGGAGGAAGTTGGTGTACCTTGAGCTTCCTCTGGAGGTTCAGACTTCGACCGATGATGGTGCCTTTCCTCGGACTGCTGCTGCTCGTCTGAGGGAAGCGAAGGGATTGTTGGCAGAATTTCGTTGATGTCGCCGTCCGAAACTGGAGACGTAGGGCGCGATGGTGGCCGTAAAACTCTTTGTTGAAGGGTTGCATTCCGCCATACAGCAAGTGCGTTCATTAGTGGTGATCCATCACTACGAGTTATGTACCTGTGTATGGTCAGAACGAATTGCATGGTAGAACATTGTGATGACGGACCGGTTGCCAGCCCATCTTATGACAAGCCCCGGGTTTTCCACCACATTGTCATCATCAAGAAATGTGTTGTAATCAATCTTTCCGAGAGCAAATAGTCTGGCTGCCTCGACCTCGTCGCGTCCATCAGATATGACAAAACCGCCCACTTTCCCGTGTCTACTTCTCCAACCCAAGCGAGTGTCCTCCTGATCAGACAACGCACCGTCTGACTGTCTTCCTGATGTAGACACTATGCTCAACTCGAACATAATCCTTCGACCTTCAATCTGCAACGCAAATCGGCTAGGGTCGTGCTTACTAGGCCGCAATATCCCTCCATTTGCAAAAGAAGCCTCGTCTACATCGCCTTCTTCTGGATCATAAGAGGCATCATCGTGTTCTACGAGTTCTTTCAATCTTGTTTGTGGACTTCCTTCTAGTTCCGGAGGTACACTCCGACTTCGCATATGGTCGTGTTCATGGTTGATGCTCGCGCCAATCTCCTCATCAGATTCATTTAGTCCTGTGATATCTGACTTCTGCAAGTCGTTCGCCTTTCCTTTGCCCTTGGCCCACGACCTCCCAAATGTATTCTCCATCCGCCCGCCTTTGGTAAAAGAGGTATTGACTGGGGATGGTTGAGGAAATGCTCCCCACTCCCATGAGTACTCCTGAACTGGCGAAAGAGGCGGAGATTGCATTTTGGATGACGAGGCCTGATTCTCTGACGACGATATCGTATCGGGACGTTTCCCGATATCAGGCGGGGGTTCAGAGGCTGCACGAAACATTGGAAAGGTAACTGACGAGGGAAGAGAAGCAGGGAGTTCAAGGTTGTCCTCAAGCCTACGAACAGGAGATGGTGTAGCTAACCCTAGAGGCTTTTGAGCATTGAAAACACGACATAATGTAACACGTTGACGTACTCGGTTTGCTCCGCGTAGGAAATATAAACTCTTCTGAATCTGACGAGGTTGTGATGCGATCCGACCGCTCGCGAGAGTGATAACCTTCAACATCAAGGGCCACATCTGTACCATAAGATGAGAAAGATGGCCACTAAGCAATACATCACCTACTGCCGTGGAAATTGACTTGTGGAACGTCTATATGATCTTTGTATGAGATGAGTGCCGCGTCGACGCGTCGCTCTTGTTCGGCCATCTCATGAGTGAGATTAGAAGGTTGATGAGTAGGGGTCAGCGGTGGTGATGGAAGGCCTGGCAATCTCCTGTCTTCAGAAGGGAGCTGGGTGACAGTCTGTACTTAGAATCTAAGTTTTTGAGTGATTCGCCTACCTGCACAGATTTAGATGGTTGAGCGTCAAGGTCTAAGAAATCAGGCTCTTGGTCATCGGAAGACTGTTTTGGAGCAGATTCATCATTCTTGGCGCGCGTTATATCTTGATCATCTGGCTGAAGCGTCGGCTCGAGTTCCGTACCCTTAACCGCCAGACTATCGGCGCCTGTCGAGTCGTTCGGACGAGTGGGATGCAGGATTGGACTGGTGATTAGATCATCCGGAACGTCGCCATCCGTTTCAAAAACAAAGAAAGCTTCGCCAGCTTCCCCAATTTTCATGTTGAACGGAATAGGATGTCCATTCACGGAAACATTGACCTTAAAAGAAGATAATATTGATCGCAATAGTCTTATACATGTTGGAGTTGCGTACCTTTTTCTCCGATGGTCGCAATACTTGCCATTTTCCAAAACGGACGTGAAAGGGTGAACAAACAAGTTCTGTGTCGCCATTGTCTGTCGGCCGTTGTATAACTATGACATCAATTGCACCAGTAAGAGTAGAAGGGTTTATTGGTGGTAGATCCTTGTAATACTGGTATGGAGCGCTGATAGCATTGACAGCGCCCCGGATATAGTTCATATGAGGGATGGTGGATGAAAGAGGACCAAAGCGCTGAATATGAGTAGTCTACCAGAACACGTGCGTCGAGAAGTTGTGGCCATGTGATTGAAAATAAATACAAGTGCCGTCCCGCACCGCACCATCTCTTCCTATCAGCTTTCCCTTTCTGATCCATCATTTAGAGCCAAATGCGTTATATGGCCCGGCTTTTCCTCTAGTGATCAACGCAATCAGCTTCGTGGTGGTACAAAGGGCCCATTGGAGGCTGATATCATGTATGAGTTAAATTAGCGAGATGGTTATAAGACGTTCATACTGGAGTATTTCGTTCCCTACGTGTGATTATAATTAGTCTTGTTCACGTTGCGAAATGACAACATACCATTTTGTGCCACCAGGGAACATTGGAGCTATTGTGTTTCAGCACCCTCCGATATACAGCCGAGCGCTTCGCTCACCAATGTAAGGATCTGGGTGTCTCTTGGATGCAAGATCGGCCTCTGCTTTTTCTAAAATAACAGCAAGAGCCCGAGGATCATGGACGTTGCTGGATTTTTTTGGGCAAGAGTTAGAGAGCATTGGTAACATCACCATTTACACCGCACCGGTTCCGCTCGAACTCGGCCCTAATCTGCAGAGCTTGCGCCCTCCATAAATCTCTCCTAATTGTCCAGTCGAGCGCATTATTTAGAGAACGTTTGTAGAGTGATTTGACGTATATTCGGTGGGCCGCTGAAAATGTTGTAGACATGATTAATAGAGGAAAGAGCCGGAGGAATGCAGTCACGTCCAGACCAGAGCGTTGAATTGATGGATTACTTCAGCCATCAAAAATTGTTTCTTCACAAGGCGGGAGGTCTTGGGCTGACTTGACTCCTTACTTATCAGGGTTGCTGAGTGCTTTCATGGACCCTCACTCCAGACGCTCTCAGTTCAACCATAGAGTGCCCAAGTCTGGACCAAAAGCTATAAATTCCAAATTTATCGATTTCACGACTCACCAAAAATCCCCAATCGACCCTAAGCGACCCATGAGGCCTCAAAAATCGGACTCCATCTCGACTCTTCTTGTTCGTCGACCCATTGCCACTAATTCTAGGGTCAAGCAGGATGAAAAGTATAAAAAGGACATGTATCTCTCCTTTGTTAATAATGCACTTAAGCAGAAGACCATTGTGAGTCGTGTATCAAGATCTACATGCCTCCACCTAACTCATGTAACTCCTAGGGAGAAAGCGAGCCTTTCGATGAACTGGTGAATCAGTTCAATCCAAAGACAGCGTCTTCAGATGGCGCGTCCCAGCTCCCTCAACTGCGTCTATGGCTTTCTGCTCTCTCTCATGTCGTCTCCAGACTCGAGCGAACTCATGCTGGCCTTGTGTACGCTATAGTCGGCATGCCTTGGACGATGCTTGATTCCGCAACTGTCAAATCTTACACAGACTTGATCGGGATGTTGATCAGTGCGCGGCCAGAGTATTTGTCTCTCGTTCTTGAAAAGATTGCGCAGGGATTTACATATCGTACGTACTTACTCTTTTCACTATTAATGCGTTACTATACTCAGGACTGTCTAGAATCTGGACTTAAAGCGCTTGACGCGTGCATTGCAGAAGGATCGTCAAGCCCTCTGACCCGTCGAGTAATCTATGATAGGTTGCACTACATGCTCCAGCACCTACTATCGCTGGTCCCGACCCTGCCATCAACTCTTCAACCGTTTCTCGTATGCAACTTTCCTCACAAGCGCCAGAAAGAGATTATGCACACCACGTATATTCGTAACTTACTGCGCATATCAGTGTACTGCCCCGAACTCGCCGACAAAATCTTGGCAACCATTGTTGACCGCGCAATTCAAATAGATGTATGCAAATTTTCTGGTCTTGAACATGATGCGATTTAATGGAGGTATTCTTTTAGGTCGAGGTTCAAGTTGAGCTAGAAGAATTAGATGAGCAGGAAGCTGGTCAAGAAATCTTCGAGCTGGATCCTTTTGATACAGTCGTTGGTCAGGAAGGAGACGACTCTGATTCCGAATACGACAGTAACGATGATGACGATGGAAACTTGAGCGATATATCGTCGACTGCCGAAGATATGGATGACCATATCAAAACGACGGAACTTCCCCCCAATATTGCTCACTTGCAGGATATGGTGAAGAAACTAGACTCGATATTGACGCTGGTTTTTAATCATTTCCACCGCAATCACACCTTTATTGCGACCACTGATCTACAACTTCCATCATCACTCCTCGACTTGCCTCCTATAGATGGTTCACCGTCGATGTCATCCCCGTCAACTCCTTCAAATATTTGGGGCGTTTCCCCAAAAGACCAACTTAGAAGGAATTTGACTTCATCAAGTACAGAAAAGCCTGCGGCAGATCTGCCTGAGCGCCGCAGGAATCTTCTTAGAATGCAGTTCCATAGCCTCCTTGCTATCTTTGATCGCACCATCCTCCGCACTTTTAAGTCACGATATACACAATTTCTCGTCTTCTGGTATACTTCACTCGACCCAGAGTTTGCGGACGTTTTCCAAGGCATGCTTGTTGAACGTGCGCTCCTTGCGACCAGCCCAGACGGGCTCGCTCACATCAATACCCCGATTGTCACTCGTGCCGCTGCGGCGTCATACATCGGTAGCTTTGTTAGTCGTGCAATATTTGTCGACCGTGAAGGCACACGATGCGTAGTGGGTGTGCTTTGCGAGTTCCTTAGGGTGCATCTTGATGGTGTGGAGGAAATCATGCGTGAAGGCGAGACAGGGGTCGAGATTGGGGGTATGGCTCAGCATACAGTATTTTATGCAATTGCGCAGGCGGTCTTTCTGATTTTCTGTTTCCGATGGCGCGATCTCTTGGAAGATGAAGAAGGCGACGATGAGCTATTGATTGGGAGAAAGGCGGAGGGCGGTAACAGGTGGATGCCGCAACTGGGGGTCCTTCAGCGGGTCGTCACCTCGGTTCTTAATCCTTTGCGAGTACGCGTCTGGAGTCAGTTTTCCTGTATGATTGGTTGACAGTTTCATTTCACCAGGTGTGCTCGGCTAACGTCGTAGCACAATTTGCTCGTATAGCTCAGGCGACGGACTTTATTTATTGTTATACCATCCTGGAAGCCAATAAACGATCAGACTATGTTACCAACAATCACGTTCCCACAGAGCTCACACAACAGAGCCCAGCTTTGAGCCAGCAGCAGGCTCGTTTAGCTCCTATGATCTCTCCCTCTTTGCTTGACGAGGCAACGAATCCGGAACTCAACACATTTTTCCCATTCGATCCATACCGCCTACCTAAATCACACACGTACATTCAAGGCATATACCGAGAGTGGTCGAGCGTTGCGCTTGACGACGACGACGACGACGATGACGAAGAAGAAGAAGAAGAAGAAGAAGAAGAAGAAACGCAGGAGACAAGAGCGGAGGGAATGGTATCGGGCGGACTGCTTATACCCCGGTCAAAGTCAAGTACAGATGATTTTGGTCTTGGAAAATCATTGGGAGCCATGAGCATCAGTCCGATACACCAGCCGGTGGTTGCATCGGTCCATCTGCAAGATATTCATTTTGGTGTTGTGTAGTATGTATCTTTATGTTGGTGGAGCTGTTATCGCTTTGTTATCTTGCTCGTTATCTTGCTCATTATCGATGTCGTACTTTACTATCTACACTTGTAGTATACATTTTTTCATACATTCTATGTATCTATGCCACCGTCATTCCCTATGCATACCTGCTGAGAGGATTCTTGATCGCAATCCGTCAAACGTATCATTTTGCGCGTTATCTCCGCCCGGATGGCCGACAATTCCTGTGCATCATGCGCCTACATAAGGACAGTCCAGCTCGATTAACTACACTTTTCCGTTTTCACGCCGCCTGGGCCAAGATACCCTTAACTGAATTATTATGTTACAGGCAATCAGCATGAAGGAGTCCGTGAGACATACTAACATCCCAATTTTTTACGCGAACAATGGAATGGCCAGTTGTAATTATGCGATATAAGTACGTCAAGGCTAATTAAGTAGCTTATCAAGTTTTTGATGCAATTTGATGTTACAAGTTGATTCACCATGCGCGCCCCATCGCTCAGGGAGGTTTTGTCCGGTCAGGGGCACCAAACCAAACTCATAAGACATTGACACCGGGTAGAAATACACTTATTCTTGACTATCAAAGATGAGCTTGAAATACCTGTGGTTGGATGTTGACCCAGTCAGTGTCCTTGGTTGATTCCGTTCTCTGACCAGCGGAAAAGTAACCGGTTGTGCACAGGGGCATGATGACGCGACGGCTATCCTCCTAGCGCTACACTGTCAAAACATCAAACTTCTTGGAGTCTCGACAGTAAGTGTGACTAGTTAATTCTTTTCTATTCAAGTTACCCAATGATCTTCGAGGTGCATGGTAATGCACCCAGCCATCATACTGCAATCAATGCAGCCCGCTGCCTTTTCGCATTTGGCTCCAAACCCGATGTCAAGGTGTACCGTGGTGCAGACAAACCACTTATCGTACCTAACAAATATGACCCTGAGATACATGGTCCTGATGGTCTAGGTGGCGTTGAAGGTCTTCCCCATCCAGATGATCCGCGGCTTCGTCCATGGTTCGCAACTAATGACGACGGAGAACCCATCAATGCACTCGAGGGGATGGCAAAATCTGTTAAGCAAGTATGGAATAAGGGCGCGGGGAAGAAGGTTACGGTAGTCTCGTGCGGGCCAATGACGAACATCGCTCTCTTCGTTGCGTCATATCCTGACTTGCTTCCTGCCGTAGAAGAATTTGTGTTCATGGGAGGTGGTGTCGGCATGGGCAACCGCTCCTCCGTTGCCGAATTCAACGTCATCTGCGATCGTGAGCGTTGTCCCATCTCCGCCCAGTTGTGCGGTCATTTACGTTCGCCAGCACATGCTGTACAGATCGTTCTCGATGCGCCAGTGAGGACTGTGATGATTCCAATTAACGTCTCCCATACAGCTATTGTAACTAAAGCTATTCACACGCGACTGCTCTCGCCAGGAACGCCAGAGGCAGAGACTTTGCCTCCAGCCGCGACGAACCTCCGTCATACCCTGTCAACCCTCATAGGGTTCTTCGCCGCCAGTTACAAAACTACGTTTGGTTTCGATTATGGACCCCCTCTTCACGATGCTCTGACCATTGCGTATGTATCCCGGCCAGATTTGTTCACAACTATAAGGAAACGTGTTGATGTTGAGCTGTCGGGAACTTACACACGAGCGGAAACTGTCGTGGATATTTGGGATTATCAGAAGTGCGATGATACGTGGGGCACGGGTGGAAAGAACTGTTTGGTGGCCCGTTCGGTCAATGTATGTTCAATTAAATAAATCGCCGACTTGGGAATTGAACTAGATCTCTCCTAGGTGGATGATTTTTTTAACCTTTTGCTCTCATGTGTTGCACTTTCCGACGCTATCTCTCCACTCAACGTTCAGTTGTAGTATTCGCTGCTCTTTAATGGACGAATTGCGTCTGGTTTGAAGAGGAGGGAATCAGGATGGACACACCCGCGTTACAAAGTCGTCAAGATTACGACGAGGATGAAAGAGTAGTATGCATGTCACAATCATTTCAATCGAGTTGTATAATGCCCTGGCGAGGGTCTCGGTGCCACATTAACAAAAAAGATATTCTTGGATTCACTCCCCGACCTCACCGCATTAATTCACGGTGATAGCTAGAAGTACCGCTGAAATTGAGCAATGATTTCCTCAAGACTGACTTGTTTGCACTAACGACATGTTTCCAACCTTTATTAATGATTGACTATAACTACTTGACCCTCGTGGTCAAGTCGACCATCTTGATTATGACCAAGTCAGGTCGTGATATAAAAGTACAAGTCTCCACACCAAAGGATTGTATTACTATATTACTATTAAGCCGTCTATCTACGCTAGATAACTAGCTATGGATATATCACCAGACTAACTGCTGTACTTGTGTTCTATTCTTTCTAGCGACGACTGGTTATTTGCAGATACATCCCTGGAAGATAGAAGAACTCACCTTCTACTACTGATCCACGCCCTTGACAAATGCATTTATAGGTTTAGGGACACCATTATAAACTTTCACCATCTTGTTTGTAATAGCTGGACTAGCTTTTACGTTGCTTGGCGTATAAGACTGGATACTCGGCTTCCATTGTGCCAACCAGGTCTTGAAGTATCCCAAAGCAGCAACTTGAACTTTTTTGATAGTTGGGTCAACTTGACCAGCCAAAGTCTTGAGATCGGAGCAGTGAAAGCCGCCACTAATGTATATAGGCTGATTCGGTGTGGTTTGTACGGTATGCCGAGTAGCAGAGACTGTAGCATCCTTCCAAGGGTCACCTGCAGTCCCAATGAGCATAGAAACAAGACAACAATCAACTACTGACGTCGACCATTAGCAAAAAATAGACGATCCAACTTGACATTCCAGCCCTTGTAAACCTTGTTCGTCTCCTTGATTGCAGTCCTGGGCGGTTCAGGGAAAGCTTCAGGGAACATCAGCTGACATTGGCGCTGGCACGAGGGGGTAAGTCAATTAAGTTGAGAAATATGTACAGCGGATCGTACCAAGTCGTATGAAGGTTGAACGAGGCGTGTTACCAGTGTGGGATGACCTTCTGGAGCACCTTCCTGTTCAGAGTAAAATAACTATTAGCACTAGCTTCAACGAGAAGAGTCTATCTTAACCTGAAGATAACCAACTTCGTTGCACCTAGAAATGAGATCAGTCTTCGACTAGCTAAACAGTAACAATGTCGAGGCCGACATACACGATCCAGAACCAAGAGCGCATTGCATTGTCAATGCTAGTATCAGTCCAATACGACAGTGTTGGGTCATAGGTACCCAAGCAGGTCCTTTGTTGAGACGAGAATGTAAAGCACCGTAAGGATGATCACACCACAGCTAAACTCACTCAGGATCCGAACCATGACAGACTTGGTCAAAGTTCATGAGACTGTTTAGAAAAAGAGATAGAAAGTACTCACCGTGAGCATAGTAAGTGTTCTTGAAGTAGTACCCCCAAGCGGCAAGAGCATGGTCCAATCCCCAGCCAGTGGCAGGTGCGTTGACGCCATCTTTAACTTCAAGCGCGTCGCAGAATTGATAGAATTGCCCTCCAGGGCCAGTTGTAGGTTGGAGAGATTGCCAGTCCCACAAGTTGTTGCGAACTGCAACACAGGAATGAAAAGCAAGGAAAAATGGAGATCAACAACTTACGAGCACCAGCAACGTCGTCGATATGGGTCATATTGCCAAGGCCAAACGTCTCCTTAAGCGCCTGGATCGCAGTGGTATTTTTCCCGCTAAACGTTTTATCGACGTGAGCGATTACAGCCTGCACGTCAGCCGAGCAGTTAGCAGGCATATACAAGCGGATGGGCTCAAAGTATTCCCAAAAGTCACTGAATCATATTGGATCAATTTGTCAAGCAAGGCCAACTTATGAACTAAACTCACAGAATAGCTTCTACAACGCCCGAAGATCCGTAACCAGCCCAGAAAACTCCTGGTTGGCTTTCAAGTCACAACATAAGACGATTATTAAGAATCATCGTTGAAATTACCTACCTGACCATTGTCCAACTCGTCAGAGCACCGGAATAGCTTCCGCCAATGAGGATCCACGGAGCCTTGTCCGGAGTGACTTGGTCACCTCCAGGCATCGGTAGTTTCACAGTTTTAGCGAAGTAGACTAAATCATCAACCGCTTGTTGAAGGGTATGGAGTCTCAAGCTCTCTACGCTCAAATCCGGCTTTGGATTGCTATAGCCGTAGAACCTGTGCTCAAGCACAACAGTGCTTGCATTTTGTTGCTGGGCAATGAGACCATTGATAGTTTTATTCGTCAAGTAACCGTAATACCCTGTGTCATATATTAAGGAGCAGATTTTCTTTGCGATGGTGATACCTTACCATCAGCATTGCTTTCTCCGGGCGTCATGAGGATGATGGGTCCGCCTACGATGATTGGTAGATGATATTTATTCGAAGGATTCTGAGAAGTTACCACAACGTACCTGGCTCATAAAACTCGTACGTATGCCAGTAACGTTGCTTGAAAGTGCCCAAGGATGGGTCGTTGTGGTCAATCAACTGGTCGAAGTAGTAGACGGTGTTGTACGGAGGAAGTTCTGTCCCATTGCGACTGACAACCGGCATACTTGAATTCTCCATAGTAACACGAGGAATGCCAGGCAAGCGCAACATATTGGCGTTGAGACGACCATCGGGAAGACGAGCAGAAGTCAGCAGAGACGATAATGTCAGCGAAGTTACCAGAAGACCCAAGTTGACTATTCGCACAGCCATAAGTCGCGAGAATACAAAAGCTTGAGAACAAAAGGATCCTAGGGTGATAAAGAGCATGACGCCTTAATCACAGCCATTATATAGTAGCCGGTTGGAGACACATCTGTATACGTACAAACGAGCCATACGGAGAAATACCAGATAGAAATTCATAAACCATGTGGTCAAGAGTTGCCGAATCACAGAAGCACACGATGCACCAGAGTCCCGAATAGATCCGACCCTCTGAGCCATACTATTAACTCTGAGTTCAGTCGGACGTCACGCGTTCACGAATCGTCACACTTTCATCCTTAAGCTCCGCTTATAAGTACAGCCTTTTGAGTTGGACGGAATGCTACAAGTATGCCATGTGATTATACTATAATATTACAGTGGGATAAACAGCAAGATTGTGGAGATTATTGCGGCGCCCAATGAAAGAGGCTTTGACTGACCAAGGCGACGCGTCTGTGGTATCAATTCACACTCCGCTTTGCCTGTGCCGTGACGACATCATCTGACTATGAGGTTGAATCACACTTGGTTAGCATACGTTGACCCTACTGCTAAGTTGCTAGTAATAAAAATTAATTGTGCTTGAGGAAACCTTTTTGTCCGGAAAGGTACTCTGAACCACACAGGATAGTGATAGTATGGAATTGTTCCATTCCAACGCCCTCACAAGTTCCGCACTATATCCGGTGATTAAATTTATATCACGAATAGTGGGTCCCATCTGATAGATAAATCATGATGCGTGGATCATTTAAGCGTGCTGTGTGTACGTAATTTGATAGCATAATGACTGAGCTTTCGCCTTTCTGGAAGCGGAGCAGGGTAGCCCAGTGGTAAATCTGTCAGAATAGCCAGTACAGCTCACAACGATTACTTTACTCAGTATAATTGATCTACATTTCGAAGTCATTGTAACATCAATTCTGAGTCAGGGCTAACGGCTGCCAGTGGTAGAATTTTGTGCACCACTACTTTTTTTCCCAATATGTCATGAACGGAGAAGAGAACAACATCACTTGTTGAAGGTGTTTCAAAGTTGACAAGTGAATCTAGTCAAGCCTTTGGAAATACACAATAATTATATAATCACAATACCCCCATTGTGTTTCATCCTTGTAAGATATAATATCCAGTCAAACCTCATAATCGGTAGGACCCTCCATGGAAGCCAAAAAGGAACGGTTGTCAGGGGGTATCGGATACCAAGGGATGAGCCATGGTTTGACTTTACTTCCACCCAGTGATGGCTTAGTTCTCGACGAAATAAACCTTAGGCCTCTGATGCGGTTCAATTTTGTACGTCGGCTACAATACGGTCTCTCTCACAAGTATTCAAAACTATTGGTGCAAAGATCACCTGGTAATGAGCCGGGATTGTATGCGCCACCGAAATGCCTTATAATCTTTGAGAGATCCCTAATCAGGTTATTTTCCGATCAATAGTTTCGGACACTGCCACCTGTCGTTCCCTCGGTGCCTCGATCGTTTACCACCAAGTGATGCAGTCACATGACATGGTAAGAAAGTTAACCAGGTACAAATAGGTGGCCAAATAAGAGGGAAGCTGCACCTCGTTCATTTTTATGGGCTCCGGTGGATCATTCATCACGACACGCTTTTTCTGAATTTGGTTAGCGAAGAGATAATACGCCCTTAGGCCTTAACCCTCCCACGCCCCCCACGAAATAGATAATGATATCATTAATTCCTGCTATCGCGATCGCTTTCTTTTCGTTCTTATGCTCGGTTTTTGTCATCCTCCACATTGTTATCCCTATTCTACCTCCGTCTCCTTTGAGTAGACGCGTTTCTCCGGTATGCACAGCACACATGAAGGCTCAGAAATCGATCTGATTTTTTTTTCAGGCCGAATTCGGGCTTCCCAGATTTCGATCTCTTTCCCATACAGACAGGAGTCATATATGGCTAGCCTCCCTTGATATTGTGGCGCTAGTCATCTTTGTATGGCAGGCCATTGATGAAGCTACTGGTGGTCCTTCCGAATTTGCTGATGCATCCAATCCTGCTTCTACCGTAAGGATATGGTTCGTGATGACAGTCAGGCAGACTTGTCTTCTGACTGTAGTATCTATCACTCTACTTCACGTTCGCATGGGGAGACCAGTATCGTTTGGACCAAAACATTGGATGATCTGGGCGCCCACCGTACTCCTCGTGATTACGTCCACAAGTATCGCCGGAGTGACTGCTGCCGCCGGTCTGCAGACTTTATTTATAGGAATCATTGGTTATACCTGCTCCGTCGCCATATTGAACAGCATAGCGTTCATCTCCCTCATTTGGACCCTCGTCGCCATTAAACGCAACCTTGCGGCTCTTAGCGAAGAATTCGACCCATGGCCTCCGGCCAAGATGGTGGAAGAGAAATCCAGGCCATCCTTTTCCACAGAAGATGTCGACGCCATTCGTGAAGGTGCTTCTTGGATCACCTCCAGCGCAAGCTCACGTCGTGATTCTATCTCGGCGTGGTCGTTTTCTACTCATCAGACTGGCGCAGTGCCTTCACGTCACGACCTTAAAATCCACAAAGGTCCCTATGCATTTGCTCCAGCGAAATCCCACTTTTCATTTGATACTCCCAGTTCTCATGCTAATGATGTCCCCCTTGTCCCTCCTCTTCCTTCTTCTTACGGTCTCGCATCGTCAGCTACCCACCATTTCGGCGACCCTGATCCGTTCAGAAAGGACGGTTTACCGCCGGTTCCTGAGCAACCACGTGTTCGTTTGGATTCTCAGACTTCATGGTTGACCTCCACGAAGGGTTCCCACACAACAATGTCTGCTTGGAGCTATCCAACTTCCGTGAGAGGAGGCAGCATTCATAATGCAAGCTCCCTAGATCTTCGCACGTTGACTCCGGTTTCTTCGGGTTCCCGTACAGGGAAGCCGCGACTTGCTACTGCTCAGGTTCTGGGTGGCTATGGTTTTGTTCGTGGAGCTCGCGAAGTTGAGAAAGGCCTTGCAGCCTTTGCTGCTCCGCTTGGAACCATAATTGACATGTCCGCGTTACATCTGTTTGGTTGGTTACTTTACGTCTGGGTACCTCTCGCAAGTCTGCTCTCTACTTCTGTATTTGCTCCCTTTGCTTATATGTATTCTACAGGCGCTGTCACTTCCTTATCTCATTATCGTCTTACACAGATCTGTTCCTTCTACAGGGATTTCGATTGCCTTTATCTTGTCAGTCACAATGTCCTCTCCCATCTTGGTCATCAATATCCTTTCTCGCTCACCCATTCCAATTCCTTCTGGGCTATTTGACACTCATGAGCCTGATGCAAGAGTCAGACGTGATCTTCCTGTTGTAAACACCGATGCTCCATTTAGATATTCCAAGGAATGCAAACGTAGCATGAGCACAAGTCCAACTGTTGTTGAAGGGCGCCGCAGTGGTGATATATGGATCACGAATGGCGATGCAGTGGAAGGAAAGGGTAAGATGGGTCGTGCCATGGGCATGTTGCCGCCTATGCCCAAACTCTCCGTTCTTCCTCAAGTGGAAAAAAAAGACTACTCTTGTGCTCGGCCTCTTCCCATTCGAAACGAAGACTCAGCGTTCCCTGTCAATCTGCATGGCCGATCTCACTCAGAGACCAGTGCTCAGTTTGAACGATACAGAAAGGACTCGACAGTAAGCTCTCGTCTTTCTGAAGCAAGGGACAGCCTTGCCTATGCCGGTAAGATCATGATCGCTCAGAGACACTATTCTGCTCTCGCGCAAACTGTCGTTGTCACCTGTCCTCCTTCAGAGAAGAATCAATCTGCCAAAGCAGACGAAGTTCTTGGATCCGCCACAGGTGCAACGTCTGCCAATGCCATCTACCAGTCAGTCCATCTTCGTAGTAGATCCGTCTCGTCTATCAATGTACCCCAGGACCCAAGTGGCACTTCATTGACTCCTAGTCCCCCTCCGACCATCCCTCTTCCGCCAACTCCTCCGAGACTGAAGGCTGCTCGATCTGCTTGCCACACGAAATCTTTTTCCTCCGGATACTCCTTTGGACCGGTTAATGATATGAACGAGATCGACTCTTTAACTGCCGGTATCTTACCTCTCCTTGTGCCAGGTATCAATATGAATGGCATGAAATACAAGGAGGGAGATTGTTCCTCACCCGGAACTTATAACAAATGCAAGAGTCAGAAAGCCGTGCATGAGTTGAAGGAATTTAGAGGAGACTTCTCGTCTCCTGAATTCCACTCAACTCCTGTCATACGTCGTGCACGGGAACAGCGATCCAGGAAGATTTTTGGTCACAAGAGGAATCGTTACAGCTTGCCAAGGTATTTTTTCTCTTTTAGAATCCTTAATTACTTTTTTCTATCGCGCCTATTAGTCTTGGTTTAGGGAAAGATGACCTGCATTCTTCGTCCAGTCGGAATGAAGAGAATCAAAAAGCTTCGAAGACCAAAATTGACCGATGTTATACTACTACTTCCAACGTCGACGGTGGGCAGAGGAATGCTGTGTTTGGTGACGAAACCATGACAAATACCATATGCGACTTGAACGCGAAGCAGTTGACTGTGACCCCTCTCGAAAGTGCCCGTGAAATGAATTGTGCCAAGTCTACCCGATCCTTTGGCCTTCTTGTTGACGTTCCTCATGGCCTTGACACACCTCGAGATTCTCTTTCTTCAATGGTTCCGCCCTTCTCTGCCGCATCTACTGTTACCCTCTTTGAAGAGTTCCTGGCTGGTTTAGCAGAGGATCCCGGGGCTCAGAGCACACCGCATAACACCCATTTGAACAAACCCATGTTGAAATGTCCTGGCCATCCCTCGAGTTTATCCCATATGAGATCTGAAGATTGCTCAGTACCTATAACCCCCGACGCCGAGACCACCACGACTTCTTCTGGAACCTCCGGCTTAACTCGATGGTCAACCCGGGCGGTTAGGCCAAAGGTTGTTGAGCTTTGCAAGGGATCTAACACAATCTCTCCCCAGTCGGATTCAAAGCTAGGTTCCTCTGGAGGAAACCTTCGTCCCCTTGCACTCTTGCAGTATCGCGACAACAACATACCTGCTAGCCCAACGTCGAATTCCGTTCGTCCTCTGGCTCTCGGGAGGAGGCAGAAGTCTCAAGGGACTGTTCATGTGCAGGATGAGAATGGCAAGCCGGATTCTGCCAGCTCTAGAAACAAGAATTTGAGGCCCTTGAAACTCGTTCAATTCGATACCACCAAGGTCCGAGGTATTTTGCGGAAGAATTAAGTTTTCTTTCTATGCGGTCTTTCTTTCATTCTGAACACGCAGGTTTCGTGTACAGCTTCGAGCCGTGATTGAATCAGACGATAATCCCAACCTGGCGTTCGGGATTTTCACTCTCTCAGGACACTGTTTTCCGTTTCGAATCTCAATCTTTCGCTTTCATTGTTTCGTTTTGCTTATGTCTCATCTTGGTGCTATCAAAAGGTCGTGGAAGTGACTCATGTAGGACCCACTCATCGTTTTATGCTTTGCTTTGCTTTTGTACGTTGTTCCATCAGACTTTTAGTTTGTTTTTCGCTTCGCGTCGTAATTCGTTACAGACATCTCTTGTGTACCTGGAGGTTTTCTTTCTACCTATGCCTATGCCTATGCCTATGATCTTTTTCTTCGACGTTTCTACGTCCGACTACACACGAACATCTGTGTTGGTGTAGTGGGTTCTTCTATTGCAGTGTTCAATGGATGCATTTGTTATATGCCATTTCAAACGATAGGATACACCTTCCATGGGGAAAAGGACATTAATGAAAACAACTTATGGGTAGGTACGGAAAGTTCCCAAGGTCTTCAATCCAGGCCGCCAAAAATACTGATGACTCCAGCTGGGGAAGGACCACCTTCACGGAATTTGGTCTGCCCACAGTAGGCTATGACGTATTTGGATGGATGCCAGGAGACTGTTGGCGAAGGCGCAAGAGCAGGGACGCGGTGCAATGGCAGACCCGTCTCGGTCGCACACTGTCAATACGATTTGAGATCATGAAACGGACCCATTGAAAAACGGAGAAACGCACAATGTCAATGTAGCTACCAGCGTTTGCGATTGCTAGATATTCACCGTCATGAGAGAAGCTTAGAGCATTGATAGAGTTTCTGTCATGTCTTCAGAAGCTGCTCACATTGAGCGAGGAGAAGAGAAAGACCTACTCGGAAACTGTGATTGTCCGTGCACAGATCCATTCATTCAAATCAAACATGTTCACGATCGAGTCAAATCCGCCAGAGGCGAGATACCTGCGCGAATGTCTGTCAGGTCGCAGGATAGAGATATTCCCACCATTGTAACCCACCTTCCACGGGGATCCAACGCCACGGCTACACAGCCGCCCACATGTGCAGCAGGGCTTTCACGGAGCTTGAGACTTGGATAATCTAGGATTCGGAGGGTGTGCTCTGAGTGGTGAGTGAGGATTATGCCATCTCCTACATGGTTGAACATGGCCGTTGAGCCTGTCAACTTTGCACGAATATGACGACGGTCAGGGCAGTGAGAAAGCAGTGGGAGGGTACGCATACTGCATCTTTGTCTGAATGACGCCATGATTCTTTCGTCTCTTCCCCCTCTTTCCCTAATCCCAGGAAGAATAGATGGTGGTTGGGAGAGGCGTAGAGCAAGGAGCGTCCGTCGGGGGAATAGTTGGTTTGCACGGGCACCGCTTTCGTACTACATTGTTGGATGTACCGGCTTTCTAGACATGCGACGAAATACATCGTTCGAAATAAAGACAAAACACACGAAAAAGTGCAAAACGTACGCCGAGTATCCCAGAAAACAATCCTGCGCTCCCTTGAGCTCGACGAACAGAACAGATCTGGATGCGTTGGATTCCACGATATATAATCCACGTCATCAGAGTGTCCTCCAGAGAATAATGACGCAGATCTGTGGTCTATCTACATGACACCAAAAGTCAGTCCGGACAATTTGCAGCGGACGGCGCGTCGTCGATGCTTACACTCTTTTCGGGGTGCCACACCCGAGGATGCTTGTCGATCCCCGCTGCAGCCAGTTTTTTCCCGTCGCAGTTCCAGGCGACATGGTTCACGGCTTGAGGTGTGGAGAGACGGTAGTCGCGTGGCTTGAATGCAGAAAAGGTGGGAGGCTATTCGACCGTTACATGAGTTGGGAGCGGCCAATAGATGCTGTTGCGTACATGGACTCCTCTGGCGGTAAACGTTGTATATAGAGGAGGAGACGGAGGACGTTCGGGAACGGAAGTCTCTTCTATCTCATCTTTGGACGAGGAAGTGTTCATAACTGGAAATGTTGCACAGCCACTGTGGAATCCAATCTTGTGACAAACAAACACCTCTTGTCCATGGACACCCTCGCCGACGAGGACAGGAAGCCTTTCGACGCCGAAGTGCGCGACGATGACGATGCGCAGCCCGACCCTGATGAAGAGTTGATGCTGGAGCAGGGCAACGGGCGAGTGTGGCTCGTTAAAGTGCGTCCCAGACTTGAGTAACAACGGCTTGGAGTACAACACACCGACACTGCACCAGGTGCCCAAAAACCTGCTAGCGCGGTGGGCAGCAATTGATGCAGAGGGCGTGCACCTCGCTTCTATACGAATATACAACCACGACCTAGGCCCCGCAGGAAAACCACGCATCATCCTCTTCCTCCCTCCCTCTCCCAACGCCGACCCCTCAGAACTCGCCGACCGCCCCACCTTCTCTGCGCCTGCTGCACCCGTACCAGATGGCCCCGAGCCCGACTGCTACGAGCTAGACATGGTCCAGGACAACGTCGACAACCAGCTCGTCGTTGCAGAACGACCGAAAGACCCCTCGCTTTCTGTATCCACCTCCGCGGCGGCGGCGACCACCAACTCACGTGCTCGTACCACTATTCTCACTGGTCGTGTAAAGCACGAATGCAATCTCCGGCCGAATTTCACAGAACGATATCGACAACAGATGCGTGCTCGTCATGTACAGTCGAACACTCGTCTCCGACAAATACGTATGATTGACGACGCAGGCGTGGCCGGTGGACGTGGCGGGATCAACCGTCTTAGCAGCGGCGTTGGCGTTGGCGCCGGAAAGGCATTCGGCGACCTCATCGTGCGTCTCCTTCTCTCTCTGCACTACAATTACTGACACCTCTGCAGAAATCAAAACCGAAATTCACCAAAGGAACATTCGAGCGTATGGCCCGCATGCCTCGGAACCAGCTCCTGGATCAAATATTCACGCTCTTCCGCGATCCGCCTCGTTGGGGTATCAAGCCCCTGCGCGAAAAGACCCAACAGCCAGAAGTGTACCTCAAGGAAGTGCTTTCCGAGGTGGCATTTTTACATCGGAGCGGCGAATACAATGGGTTGTGGGAACTCAAGGACAACTTTAAGGATCCAGGAATCAAAGCTGAGAATGTGCCTCAGAGTGGGGATGTGAAGATGGATGTGGATGAGGAAGAAGAGGATGAAGATGAAGATATGGAAGAGATATCGTAATTTTGCTTCGTTGTATAATAGGTACTTATTTTCCTCTAATCTGGAGATTAGAAGTTTTGGCATTCAGAAACTCTTTACAGAAGCTAACTTGTGACATAGAGGTACAAAAAGATCAAGTGAGATCAAAACTCTGCTAGATTTACAACTTTCCTGAGCGCACTGGCTGACGAGTCAGATCTCGGAGCCAATCAAGAACCTTATAAGTAATCTCGTCTTTGGCCTCCACCATAAGCCAGTGTCCTCGTCCTTCAAACGCAACGTCCTGAAGCTGCGAGATGAACTTTCTGCTCTTCTGGACGGCAGCCGGGGCAACGGTGGAGTCGGCAGTTCCCCACATGAAGAGAACGGGGAGGTTTGGTGATAGGTTGGCTGGGAGTCCCGCTCCTGACCGGGAAAGTCGGCAGTTCCCCACATGAAGAGAACGGGGAGGTTTGGTGATAGGTTGGCTGGGAGTCCCGCTCCTGACCGGGAAGAGTGGTCAAGACCCAAGTAGGACTGAGATAGACACGACATACTTTCTTCCTCTTCGTGGCGGTGTTTCGAAGTTCGGTAATAGTTAAGAGGGCCGTTCATGCCGCCTTTACCAAGGATGTCAAGGTATATTTGGAATTCCTTTTCGAAGTTCGGTAATAGTTAAGAGGGCCGTTCATGCCGCCTTTACCAAGGATGTCAAGGTATATTTGGAATTCCTGGATTCCTGGGTAAGACATGTTTATGCGGGACGAGAACCACGCACTTTGTTGTTCAGTACAGAGGGTTCTCTCCGGACATTAATGTCTCGGAACGACCTGGTTAGGGAGGTAAAACTCTCTTTTCCCTCTGGAGCCTTGAATACAATAGATAAGAATGCGTGGAGCTGTGTCCTGTTGAATTTCACACGCATATGACACTACTTAATCCATGCGTACATTTTTCTCAATGGGAGCCGTGGATGCTGAGTTTGCAAAATATGCCTGATACCCGAAATTTGGATACAGTCTGACAACGTCCTCGATGGACTTGTACGTCAGCGAAGGCGGTGTATAGGGCACACTCAGTCTGGGAGTATTGAGTTACAATACCGCGGATTTACAGATACCTACAGGATTAGTGACAAAAGCCTCTCAGGGTGCCACAAGGCGAAACGGGCTGCAGTGAAAGCACCCCAGTCGTGACCAATGACAACCTGAGAAGTGATGAATAAACAATCCCACGGCAGGCCAAGGAGGACAGACAGCTCGCTGTACGCCCAAGAGATCCAGAAGCGCAGCAAGATCGGCACACAGCCTTTGAGTTGAATAGTCTGATGGGTCCTGGGGCTTGTCTGTACCGCCATAGCCTAGCATATCGGGTGCAACCACACGGTAACCCTCACGAACCCAGGGCCCAATTTGGAATCTCCAGCCATACCTGTATGCTGTGAAACAACACATTGGAGAAGACAAAGCCAAGAGTACCAGAGATCAGGAAAGCCATGGACACACAGAAGAGTGGTGGTTCGCTTTGGGTGATAGTGATCCGGGAGCTGGTCGACCTAGGAGAAAATCAGGAATGCATTGAAATGGGTATGCAATGATTACAAAGTGATAAGTGCGGCCAGTGGGCAGAGACTCAGACCTGTGGTTGAAAGTTGCTGGGCTGGCGGGATCCATTGAATGGTCGGAGAAACAAAGTGCGGAGTTTGAAAAATGGGCGCAAGGTGTGAAGGATTGTCAGAACAAACACGCCTCTCTCTTCTCCTGCTCGCCATCGTTCCTCAAGTAAGGTCTCCTTCCTCCGCCGCACACCCACTGCCAGTCTGATTCTTCTCCTCTCTCCAGTCTCCGATATGCCTGAGCCTGTCTCCTCGTCTTTGCCCGCTCGCACAGCAACTAAATCCTCCGCGCAGCCAGTCAAAAAGAAGAGGTTTGTCAGGCGCAGAGGCAGAGCCCCCCTAGACATCAATAGCGACGACGAAATCGAGCGCGAGGTGGCTACCGATGACTCTGACTCAGAAGATGACCTCTCCTCTATCTCCTCTGCCTCAGAGTCAGACACAGAGCCCGAAGTAATTCCTGATGGCCACACTCGTGCTCTTACCCCCGGCACCAGCCAGAGCCCTGGAGACCGCGGTACGCGTAACAAGCCTGCTGAGCAGGCAGAATCCTTCTTTGCTCCCAATACCGCTTGGTCTGAAATGGTCGCAGACGACGAAAAGGCTACCGAATCTGGGGATATACCTGTCATCGAATTCGCGGACTTTGATGCCCAACACCTACCTGCCCGTTCTCGACCCAAGAAAGTCAAGAAGCCCGCGAAAACCGCTCCTGTACCAGAGGTTCTTGCGCCGGCGCCTCAAGTGGACGGTGATCAGGCTCCAAATGAGGCAGAAGAATCGCAGCGTGTTGCTTCTTCATCACGTTCTCGCTCATACGATCACCCAAAACGTCTTCCTGGCCAGACAGCACGGCAAGTTTATCAGCAGCGGCTCGAAAGCGACCCCTCTTATGTCCCCACCGTTGGTGGCTTTTGGAGTCACGATGACCGTCTGTTGGACAAGGACTTGCGGAGCCTTAGCGGCTGGTGGAGGGATCGTAGAGGTGGTCGTGGTCGTGGCAATGGGTTTCGTGGTCGTGGTCGTGGCCGTGGTGCCTTCCCTGGGGCGTCTGTGGCTGAGGAACGTGAAGACGATGAGAATGAGGCTGAGTTGCCGCCCATCGAGCGGACATGGGGGCATGATGGTTTTGAGGAAATGAAGAAACGTGAGGAGCAGCGAAAGGCGGCCCAGGCGCAGGCGCAAAATTCTTCAGAATCGATGAGTTTCCGTGGTCGAGGATTTGCTCGCGGAGGGCGCAGAGGTTACGGTCGCGGAGGTTACGTAAACACATCTGGGCGATCTTCCGCGAATTCTGGCCGAATCTGGTTCAGCCAGAAGCCAGATAAGATGTGGACTAAACAACACGAAGCCTATCTCTACTTTGCGACCGACCCTACACTACGTCCAACGTCAGGCCAAGGTCCAGGAATTCTCGTCAAAGTACCAGGTAGCACGCAGGCCAAGGTTGTTCGGATTCCATTCAAACCTCGACCCTCTACCAAGCTGGTCGCATCTCATGCTGACAAGGAAGCCAAGATGTATACTGTCAATTTACCTGATACTTCAAAGGCAGCAAATGTGGCCAAGACAACTGTTTCGACAAAGGAGACCCCGATTAAGGAAATTTCTGCATTGCCTCCGACAGTCCAGGATCTTGTGCCCAGGCAGTCGGTACCACCGGCGGATTCCGTTAGCAAAGTACAAGGTTCCCCGTTGCAACCTATTACTCACTGCTCGCCCCCTGATCCTCTGATTACCACGTCATTGCGTTCCGAGCCGGAAGCTTCCATCAGGCTACAACTTGAACAATTATCTGTGGAGCCCGAGTCATCTGACCCTGCCCGGGCGGCCAAGACAGAGGAAGCTGTTTTGAGAAACCCTTTGATAGAACCGCAGGGGGAAGAACGACCAACTATTTCTGGAGAGGAACCAGTTCCCGCCTTGCCAACAATGTTTTCTCCGCCGCTACCTCAACCTTCGCCTTCTTACTCATCACCATACGGCTATGCTCACACCCTACCACCAGGCATTGCCATGAACCAACATGGTGTGCCATACGAGCTCGCGACTGGTCGTCCTGTCTACCTTCAAGCAGCCCCGCCGCCCATGTATAATCCCCGTCCCATCATGCACACTCACCTCTCCCCTACCTTCGTCCCCGCCCATATGCACACCCCCACCCAGTCCCATTCTTTATCTGCCGTTTCGCCCGACTTCCTCGCCCACTCAGCCTCCCACACACCACAGATGAACGGGTTCATCGATCCTTCCACCGGCACACCCATCTTCTCCTTCCCGCGCCAAACATCCCGCATCGAAATCCGCGCACCCGGCGCAAGCTCCGAAGTGAAGCCGCAGGCCAAACTGCCATCTCACATCTCATCCGGGTTGCGCACGAGCGCTGCTTCCTTTGAGCCCTCGCGCACGTTGTCCGATAGTTCTGCTAGTGGGTACTACCCCACGCTCAACTCGCCTGAAAACGGTTCGTTACCTTCGTATGTTCCGGTGGAAGGCACGGATCGCGCAATCGATGGTGTCCAGCATGATCCGGCGATGATGGCATATGCGCAGTATCCCCAGCAGCAGTATTATTATCCTGAAGCGTACGGGTACGCGTACAACCCATATGTGGATATGCAGCATGTTCAGCCGTACGAGGGGACAGTCTACTATTAATCACACACCAACACACGCTTCTCTGCGTGTATTAATTGCCACTTTATCATCATCATACTCCATCATTGATTGTTACCTTAGTCCTTGTGTCTACTTTTTCTTCTCTCGTCTGGCTAGCGCTGTCTTTCAACCGATCATTCAAACCAAGTCTCATATCTGCATGACCCCCCCATTTGGTTTCATTCTTCCCCTTTGCATTGCGGTATAGTTAATACTTTCTGTACTTATTCTCGCTTATCATCATGTCCGTGTCATGAACTCCACTTCTCCTCTCCTTTTTTATATACTCATACGACGTAAAGACTTATGCTTGGGTCGCAGCGCTGTGTCGCTGGTATCGTTCTGCTATGGCTTTTCCTTCCCCTCCAAATCGTTGTCCACTAAACTCACATACTCGTGCACTACGCTTGTCTTGGTCTCTTGATGCATCGTACATTTTGGTTTTTCTTTTTGGTCTCGTTGACGCCACAATACTGTTTTTTATAACATGTGATTTAGGTGCCTTTTCTTTCTATTGGTCTTGACATTAGACTGTTATATTTATGTCGTGTACCTGTGTTGAATGTACATATGACATCTTGAGATTGACGCAAAGTGAGTGGAGATTAATTACAATACAGATGTGATGAAGTGGAGCCTGAAGCGTGTTTTCAATGCGACGAGTTTATTATTACTACACACAACATCTTTTATACCTTGTGCACTCTTGAACACACCCACAAACCGATTATGACTGAACGATCAGGCGGGTATGTTTACACATAGCTGGGAGCTCTGTCAAATGATACTGATACCGTACAAACAACCACAGGTTTCCTGGTCGAGGCAGGTTATCATCTGAGTACAAGAGGGCCGAGGACCGGTACATATTTCGCGAGCAAAGTGTACGAAACAACAGAAGTCACAGAACATACGGTGTGCGTGCAAGGACGAGCTCGGACTTTGACGGTGGGAGCACTTCAAATACAATGGGTCCTTATACTTGGAGGCAATGGTCTGCCGAGCATTTATATTCGGATGCCGGCGGGGTCGACTCCGATGCGGAAGCCCCAAATATCAGATTTAATCAGAGACCGAGCGCGCACAGAGAAAGGGTTGCCTCGGACAACGGGTCTACATATGAGAACATAGGGCGATATTTATATTCCACTCGCCTCTCTGAGTATGATGATGAAGATGGGCGAGTTTCACCGAGACACCGTCGGAGCGATCATGTTAGGGCGGCTTGGAGAGGTGATTTTTCCGCATCGGATGATCCACAGGATTCAGACTGGGAGGACGGACATCAAGGAGGGTCAGGAGGCTCCCCAGGCATGTTTGATTCTGATCGGGAAAGATGGCTTGGCTCCGGGTACGATGATCAACAGGAATGCGATTTTGATTCGGAGGGCGAATATCACTACGAGAGTGGGTCTGAAAACGAGCGCCGCGGCAGCAGCGGAGGGGAGGAGAATTATTGGTTAGAATCTGATGTGGGGTCAGATTGGTCTGACGAAGTGTATTACTATGATTCGGACTAAGCATGGAAATGAATAGTTTTTCTTTGAAAGGATACTCGGTCGGCCGGCAATTCGCGGCAATTATGTCCAAAAATGGAGATATACGGAGGTTGTTTTGTTGTCCGCGATTATCATTTCGCTTGTTCACTCATTGTTCACCTGAGTCAGCGCGTTTTGTGATTGTTCACTTGCTTGCTTCACCTATCTCGGCTTTCGCTTGTTCACTCATTGTTCACCTGAGTCAGCGCGTTTTGTGATTGTTCACTTGCTTGCTTCACCTATCTCGGCCGACTCGTCCCCACCAGGTGTCACTTTCTTTCCCCTCCCATTCATGTACAGATACATCAGGTCTGCATCCATAGGAGCCACTGCCTTGGGTGCCATCGTCAACCTTGCACTAGCTGTGCAGGTCATCGCTGCGTCGTCGACCATCAAATGGGAGCCGGAGAGCGAATGGGAAGCATCAAGCGAAAGCTGGCAGGTCGATGTCATCAAGGTCGTATGGGGGCTATGCTGTGCCCATTTTACATTGGCTGCAGTCGTTTGTTCCATTGGTTTCATCGGGGTACTCAAGGTGAGCACACTGTCCTGCTTCTCCTAATCTCATTTGCGAATTACGATTGCAGAGAAATCCGTCCCTCGTCCGTTTCTATCGTGATTATTCTATCGCGGATTTCTCTCTATGCACACTTGTAACCGCTCTGGCAACATATGCTGTCTTCCATGCGTCTGTCCGCGCAGCAACTTGCGAGGAGCTTTCACACCATCCAGAGCTCCTCCGCAACCTAATGGATATGGGCTTGAATTTAGAGAATTGTGAACGCTGGCTTGAACGTGGAGGATTAGCATTTGTTGTTCTCATGTCCATTCTTCTTGTCATTCGGGTTCGTTGCCGCATCTCCTTTTGTTTTCTCCTAATTTAATAATTTACACAGCTTCACTTCTTACTGGCAATCTCTAATCTGTACTCTCAAATCGTGAGAAACGCGTACCTCTCTTCGCGCACCAATTCTCCTCTCCACCTTCAAGACGTACACACTGCCCGACGGATATATCTTCTCCCCCCATCTGATGGAGAGGCCCAGCCCGGAGATGGCGTCGAGCTAGTTTATGCCCCTATACCAATTAGTTCAATTCCCAAGCACGTTCGGGACACAGCAACTGAAGCTTGGGTATCTTGCAGCGTCCCTCTGTCCACCCAAGAATCACATGTGCAGTCACGCGAGGAACAAGAGCAGCAACAACAACAGAACCAGCGCCCACACTGGCACCGTCGCCATAGTCATGGACATAGTCATTCCCATCGGCATTCTCGCTCGTCGTCGGCAACTCTCACAGGCGCGATCAGACTTCCCATTGTTCCTGATGAGGGTCTGCTGCCGAGTTATCACAGCATTTCCAAATCATGATTTTTTCATTCCACTGCTTGCCTCATTGTTTTACTCTCACCCAGCTCTTCGGGTTTTGTATATCCTATAATCACCACCTCACTCCCGCAAGCTGTCTATCACGTTATTACCTTCCTTCATTCCTCTCATGTACGTCTCAATCGCTGATTGTATCAACTGTGCAACGCCCTCTCCCGAGTTTTGTTTCTTCTCATGTTCATCGAATTCTGGAACGTCTCGTACCACAAGAATCAACCAAATTTCCATCCTTGCGATTCGGAACTTTATCTTCATCAGCATCATACAAATGTCACATCACTCACCTGCCATACCGGAGTTAGTTCGCATGATCTCAGTATCTGAATCAACCATCGTCGTCTTATTCTCACGTACTCTCTATGAAAAGGAACTTTCCATTCATCCCTTTGATCAATCATCTCACTCGAGATGCGGGCTCATGGATTATGCATCATCCTGCAATTGAGGTTCTTGTTGTTATCATGGCCAACAACTTCCGTTATTTAAGTTGTGATCAAGGTCATCTGGCTTGCAGCATGGTTATATTTACTGGCACCTGTATTATCCATCATCGCGTGTGATTATATGTGATCAAGGTCATCTGGCTTGCAGCATGGTTATATTTACTGGCACCTGTATTATCCATCATCGCGTGTGATTATATTACTTAGTGTCGTCGCTGCCCTGCGATGACGTGGCGTGTCAAGACAAAGGAGGTAGTTTCTTACATGCTGTGGAATGTAGGGAGTCAACCGCTGCAGTCATGATTGCTTGCGAAAGAAATTGCGACATCAGAAGTCTCAAAAAAGAGAAAACATCTACAGTTTTCAGCATTAAAGGGTACATTTTGGGGGTTTTTATTATACATCTTGTCTGCCTCAATTTGAGAGGCAGATGTATCACTATACAGTTCATATTCTTCTCTTTCCACAACTTCTTTGTGACTTTGTCTATTACATATCTCAAGTCAAGTTTGATTTATAGGTTTTTATTCTTCAGTGCTAACTTGGCTGCTTTCTTCAAGGCTAGAGGCTCACATACTACTCAACACTGGGTGCCACCACGCCACTTTGTATCTTGCACTTTTCGTGCATTACTTGGACCATATACTGTGATTAGACCAAGTACTTGGTCTCATTGGAGGGTATGTTGTAAAGAAATACAGATGTCTACAGGAGGTAATTAGTCAAGTAAATAATAGTAAGTGCCTTTACTTACCCTCAGTTACTCCAATAATGTATGGTCGACTGAGGGTAGGATTTTTATGTATTGTAAAATAATCTAGCAAGAAAATAAAGTTTGATGGGCCCTACTGATCGCCACCACATATGGTGGTGGCTGAGGCCGTTCCATATAAGAAAAATGAGATGTACTGACAGATCAATGCTAGTCCACTCTCAACATATGTAATGGATCATCACACTAGTTATGAGTGTCATTGATGCTATTACCAGCTTGTAGAGTATTATATAAGCAACATCTTGTATTCACACTAGTTACTAGTCAAATCCAATACTGCAGTCTGATTTAGTACTGTGTGATCTACACAAGATGGTTCTAGCTCATAACCACCAGTGACAATAGGTCTACCAAGGCATATTCTTGTAATATGACCTTAGCTATTAGTTATATAGTGAAGATAGATATCACAATAGTAACATATTAACAAATATTACACAAATCTATATATAGGAAATATATTGGAGATTTCTATTATATGCTCAGCACCTATTCAATAGTTTCTATCATTTGCATGACTAAAAATCTGTGATGTGTTACAAATCTGCTACAAAATCTAGCATTTGCTGTCAAAAAATCTATGAACAGAACTGCAATAATATAGATCTGCTAGACTGCACTATATAGCACATTGTTGACATTCCATAGCTATACATATTGTGGAGTTCCACTACAGCATAGCAGACTCCACTGGACACATATTATATGACATAAAATAAGTTCTGCTATAACATATAACACATATCTTTGTGATGCCCTACTCTGATAGAAGAACTGAGAGAACTACTATGGACTCCCACCATCAGCTTTAGTGGTGAGCAGAGAAGTCTACATTAGCCAATGACCAGGCTCTTGCTGAAATACTACAGCAACTGAAGAATGCTGGTCAATCAGTCCCTATGAATGCAGATTTTCTGAAGAACCCTCTCACAGTCCTTGTGAATTTGAAGCTGCTCAATGATATTGACAGCCTAAGGAAGAAGATCAGGAGATAAAGTAGAAGGCTGCATTTCACAAGTAAGTAAGTCTAAGTGATTCAAGCAATGTGAGTAGAATGAGAGTTGGCCTCTTTTATTTTCAACAACTTTTGCAAATCTATCCATCTTTTTCAATTAGCAGCATTACTACAACTAATTGCTTATAAGAATTCTTTCTATGATTAATCTCAGTTGAGGATTACAAGCTTTATAAGTATTTTATCAAGCAAAACTCTTAGTCTGTGCATTTACAGTGGCAATATGCTGATTGAAAATTGTTACAATGTCCAAATGCCCATTGAATCTTGCCAAAGACTGCTGCCTATCATCTGAATCAACTCAATATTATCCATATGTGAAGTCTATCAAATTTGATTCTTTTTTTTTTTTTTTTTTTTTTTTTTTTGGTGTAGCGTTTGGGGTGGTACCGCAACCAACGCTAATTTCGTCTCCGCGGCGCCCACTGTCTTCATGGGGGTTCGAAACCCCACGTTGTTCGTTCTTATACACCTCCAGGGAAATGCCTTATGCACGACGTGTGGGACTTGGGGTCCTCCCTACTCATGGCCTCCCTCGCTCACCTTTACTTCATCCAACCCCCTCTTCATCTTCCCTCTGGCCATGGGTGGGTTCCATACCCACTAAAACCCCGGCAAACTCTGTCCAGTCTCCTGGCAGTTTCTTCTCATTCCTTAACAGGCCTCTCCAGGTCATGATGACCATTTTCTTTCATAGTGCCTTTTTACCGTACTTGGGGTTGGTTAGGTTCCGGTCTAATTGAAATCTTTTGTCTAAGCAACTCTTCCATCTATTAAGGATCTCCGCCTCTGTGTAAGGAAGGTTATTGTTCGCGATCACTCTTTCGCATCTCAGTTTCCATATTAGATGTGCTGCTTCTACCATCAGTATTCTATAGAGCCTAGCCTTCCCAGGGATTTCCTTCCCTTTGTCATCTCGGAAATCAGCGAGGGGGGCTGCTAGGATGGTTCCTAACAGCGGTTGGTACCATTCCCCCTCGTACTTTCTTTCCCAGAGGGATTTTGCCGCCAACCAGACTTCCCTTTGCCCCAGGGACTCGCACTCCGTCAGTATGTGGTTCATGGACTCAATGGTGTGGCAATGTGTACAGCATGCTCTGTTCTGCTGTTCCTGGTTGAAAGATGGCTGTAGCCACTGGGACCCCACCATGTACGCATCGTGGGCAGTCATCCACAGGAAGTATCGTGCTTGTCTAGAGAAGTCTTTATGTCTAATCTTTTTCCAGAATTTGTTTGTTGCAGGGCGTGATCCAAAAATCTCCTCTGCACAGTCCTTAGTGTGCAGCAGGTTGGTTTCTGTACGCATTCTGGTGACGTCTGCTGCTGCTCTAAGCTTTGCATTTATGGTTTTATAGGCCAGGGCTTGCGTCATTGTGTTTAGTTTCGCTCCAGACGCTTGAAGGCGTGGGTCCAGGGAGAGGTTTAGCTCTTCCTGCGGTTTAGTTATTGCTCTGCTTGCTAGCTTATCTGCTCCTTCGTTCCTTTCCTGGCCGCTGTGACCTTTGACCCATTTTAGCTTGGTCTTGGTGCGCCTCTTCCGCGTTCTTTCCACTGCCAGTTTGATTAATGTTGGGTTTGCAGTGTTCAAGTAACCTTCGTCCTCGTTTCTTTTAAGATGTTTTGTGACTGCATTTATTACGTTGATGACGCCCAAAGTTTGGTCAGAAACAAATATGACTATAGTGTTACCGTACCAATTGCTTGCGTTGGGCGCGCTATAAGTGATGTGAGGAGTCCCGGGCAGGTCCCAGAGAACGCGCCTATGAAAATGAGGAAAAGTCGGTAAGGGAGTCGGCAAGCGTAACGCGCTAAGGTAAAGCGCCTATGAAGGGAGCGGTGATAGGACCCTATACAGGTTAGGCGCATCAACGGCAGGCTCGGCACCGGCTCCGGAAACCTTGCCGCACTCGTTCCGAACTTAGCGCACGCGTTTTACCTATTTTAAGCCACTTCTGACGGCCGCGCACGGCAAGAAGCAGATCCAATCAGTGATAGCGCCGATCGGCAGACAGAATGACAACTGACAGATGGCATCAGTCACTGACGACAGCGCTTAGCGAGAAGCCTGATGATCTATCAAAAACTGATGGACAGCTTGGCGTTTGACCTTGGCGTCTGACACCGCTTAGCGTCTCGATTTGGCGCCCGACATCGCTTAGGTGCTCTGACGGACAGAAGGGTGATGGAGTGATGGTTTAGCTTCGCGATCTGTCGCCTGGCGTCGCTAAGGCTCTTGAATGGACGGTAGGGATCTGAAACCGTTGGAGCTACCCCTTTGAAATTTTCCAGTTTACCGCACTCTGGCGTCATTAGCCACTGGCGACGGCGAACTCATTGTAGTATAAAAGTACTTACCGATTTGTACATAGAGATCATCATCAGACGAATAGACCACAGTTTCCCCCTTTCCTCAGTCTCCCTTACGCTCAAGAGCTCATTTACGCTACGGTCGGCAACGTCAAAACTCATCGGCAGTTGCAGACGCTCGCCAACACTCGACATACTCGCGCCTTGCAACTACGGCAGGCATTATCGACGCTTAGACTTCGCTAAGCATATCGTGCTCTTGCCGCTCACATTGCCGTGTTCACTTACCGCATTTTCCTTAGGCGCTTTACCTTAGCGCTTGACACTTGCCGACCCCGTTACCGACTTTTCACCTTTTTCACAGACGCGTTCTCTGGGACCTGCCCGGGACTCCTCAAATTACTTTTAGCGCGCCCAACGCACACTCTTGGTACGGTAACACAATTGTTACATTTGTTACTGACCAAAACTTTGGGCGTCATCAAATTGGAGCCCACCGCGAGGGATCTCTAGGGCAGAATTCCGCCAGAAACCCGTCTCCAGCGTAGGCGCCGCCTGCTAGACCAGTCGGCAGAAGGCATAGCTCCTTCCCACCCATCAACTCCACAACCACCTGGTGCCTTACCGGGTCTCTCTCTTGCCCAGGAACTACAGAACGCCACTGTAGACGCATTTCCTGATCTCTTCCCGCATTCCCTCGATTATAGCGCCGACGATCCCTTAGCGTCGCCCTTTGCCTTACCGCAATCAGTCACTCCCATCACTCCTTTAACGCCTCTTTCTCAACTCATTTCTCTTACTCCGTCGCCAATTTCTAGAACTCCTTCCCCACTACCGCTAACCGAACTCGTTACCACAGTCGCTATGGAACAACAAGTTCAGCGCATGCCGCCATGCAACCACTTCTCGGCACCGAAATGGGATGAGTCCAAGCCACGGGAGCTCTCCCAGTATTTTAAGGAGTTGGAGTATTTATTCAGGGATTGTAACATTACCGACCACACGCAGATGAAGGAGTACGCGGCAAGATACGTATCGTATGACACGGCAGAGACGTGGACAGGTTTAACCGAGTTTGCCGCCTTTGTTCCTGCCGCCCCGCCAGCTCCAGCTCAAGGCGCTTCGTATGAGGACTGGAAGACGGCAGTAATCCAGCTGTACCCTGGCGCAGAGGAAGCTACCCGATACACGGTAAACGAGCTCCAGAAACTAGTACAGGAATCTTTCGACAGTGGCACCTCCTCTCTTGGCGCATTCTCCACGTATTACCGCGAGTTCCAGAAGATCGCTAGGTGGCTTCTGCAGAACGGCAAGCTCTACATTAACGAGGAACGTCGCCTATTTCAGCAAGGCATCCTGACTTCACTGTGGACTCGCATTGCTCGTCGCCTAGAGATAGTTCATCAGGCTCATCACCCAGACAAGCCCTATAACGTTGCCGACGTCTTTGAAGCCGGTAAATGGGTTCTCAAGGGAACGGACACTGGCGTTGGACTGCAGCGCGCTAGGACGAGCCCACCACCTGAGCGAACTAACGGTATCATTCCCATCCCGCCTCCTGCTGCCGACTTCGTTAAGAAGGAGGAGCTCAATGCTGCTATTACCGCCGCTGTCGCTTCCGCTATGACACGTATCGAAACCATGATCACCACCAACCTCGCTAACCGACCCGCTAACGTACCCGCACCTGGCCCTTGCCACTTCTGTGGGGAAATTGGCCATACTATGACTAGAGGACGCTGCGCTACCCTCGAGAATTACGTTCGCCAAGGTAGAATTCGAAGGGCTATCGACGGCAAGATAGTTCTTACCACTGGCGCCACCATCCCCAACTACCCAGACAAGAAGTCCTTCCAGGAGCGAGTTGATGAGTGGCATAGGCGCAATCCAGGACAAATCGTTACCGGCACGCTATCTGGCAACGCCAACCCCGACCCCGAACAGGCGACCCAACAGCAGATGATTCACGAGGTCCTACATTTCGACAGCGTTGGCGACCATCCTACTTTTTCGCGGGAAGAGCGTATCGCTAAACTCCAACAGGAGTTGGATTCGCTTAAGAATCAGGTTTTTGATGGGGTTGAAGTTAAGCAGCCTAAACAACCTCTTAAAGGATACAAGCCGATGCCTCCCGCTAGCAAGTTACCGACACCTGCTCCTGCCACTGCCCCTGCTCCTGCTTCAGAACCATCGTTGTCCGCTACCGCTCCCAAACCGCCTTTGCCGCCTCTCCATCCCTACTCAGGGATTCCCGACCGTTATCACGCACCAGCACAACGAAACTTTGCCGCTCCCGAGAAACGTCCTGAGGGTGGCTACCGACCTACCGCGCCAATTTTCGACATAGAGAAATCTAACCACGTTTTTAACCGTATCATGAAAACTGCCGTTACCTTATCAGTAGAAGAGCTTTGTAGTATTGCTCCCGACGTCCGCAACCAAGTCAAGACGGCAGTCACTCCTCGACGACCCTTGGCGACAGCCGTTGCCGAGGTTGACGAACTCGACGACGCGCTTCCTGGTTTTTCTGTTACCGTCGACTCGCTAGACGCTGAAGATTCTCCTGCCGACACCATCGCTAACGCCACTTCTGTGGACCCAGTGGAGACCTATTTTAGGTCAGTGGACCATGGAGAGGACCCCGCCATCCTTACCGTCGCTCAAGAATCGCACGCTATCCGTTCAGTTGTGCTAACGGTAGACAACAAGCACGAAGTAGAGGCTATAGTGGATAGCGGGTCTCAGATCATTTCTATGGCAGCGGAAGTCGCTAACGATCTAGGCCTCATTTACGACCCTACGGTTATACTAAACATGCAGAGCGCTAACGGTACAGTGGACAGATCTTTAGGCCTCGCCAAGAATGTGCCGTGCATCCTTGGCGACATTACGTTTTATCTTCAGATACACATCTTACGATCACCGGCATACGACTTACTTCTCGGCAGACCCTTCGACGTCTTGGCGCGATCAGTCGTCAAGACAGTTACCGACGAGGAAACGACCCTCACAATTAGCGACCCCAATTCCGGAATCCGACGAACGGTGCCAACGTTCCCTAGGGGACAACAAAAAGGCGCCCGCGCTAAGCCCCCAGAGTTTACCGACCAACACGCCAACGAGCCTCCCCACCAGTGTTTTCACAGACCATCGAGGAGGTGATTGGCGACGATCACGGAGATGTAGCGCTAACGCTGGAATTTAACCATTCAACTGGTCTTGTAACTGTTTTGTCTACTGCTTTTCTTGACGAAGATGTTTTAACTACTTTACCCACTACCGACGCAGAGCTTTCCCAGAAAAATCAAAACATTACCGACTCCTCTCTTGCCTACTTATACCTTACCGCCTATGAATCGTTTCAAAATATTGCGTCTACCGATACGTATCTCACTACCCTTCCCGGAGCCTCGTCTCCTGCCGTTCTTGGACTTGCCGCTCCTCAGGCTACAGTTCCCCTTTCCACATCTGTGTATAACCAAGCTAACGCTCCCAAAAGGAAAGGGGTACAAGTTAAAAAGAAATATAAGCCAGTTGCGCTTAAAACAAAACCCGTCGCTACGCACTCTCCCGAGACGTTTAGAATCGAGCGCCAGATCATTGGCGACCCTCTTGCCGACATGCCAACTTTATCGCTGAATCCGCCACCCTATCAGCCCACAGGACGTTTTACCACGGAGCGACAGCAGCAGTTCGCCAAGGAGCATGACACAGGATTCTTGACCAAAGATGAGTTAAACGTCCTTACCGATCTCGTCGCTAAGCAAGACAAAGCCTTTGCTTGGGAGGACTCAGAACGCGGCAGCCTACGTACGGACTTCTTCCCGCCAGTCGTCATCCCGACCATTCCTCACGTACCGTGGACTGAGCACAACCGACCGTTACCGCCTGGAATCGAAGCCGAGGTCTGCCAAATCATTAGGACCAAGATCAAGGCTGGCGTCTACGAGCCCTCAAATAGTTCTTACCGCTCCCGATGGTTTTGTGTCCTCAAAAAGAACGGCAATCTACGCATAGTTCACAGTCTTGAGCCGCTGAATAGAGTTACAATACGACACTCTGGCGTACCGCCTTTAACGGCAATCTACGCATAGTTCACAGTCTTGAGCCGCTGAATAGAGTTACAATACGACACTCTGGCGTACCGCCTTTTCCTGACCACTTTGCCGAGTCCTTTGCCGGGCGTATCTGTGGCGCCACCCTTGATCTCTACGTTGGCTACGATGAACGCTTAATCCACCCTTCTTCCCGCGACCTCACTACGTTTCAAACTCCGTTTGGCGCACTGCGCCTAGTCACCTTGCCGATGGGCTGGACAAACTCAGTCCCTATATTCCACGACGACATCACTTTCATCCTCCAACCCGAGATACCGCATAACGTCCTTAGCTTCATCGACGACGTTGGCGTCAAAGGCCCCAAAGACTGGCGACTCGTAAACGGCTTACCGGCAACCCATCCCGACAACTCCAACATTCGCTTAGCGCTATGGGATTTTTTCCAGTTGCTCAACCGAGTTCTCCAACGTATGAAGTATAGCGGTGGGACTTTTAGCGGCCATAAGCTCCTCCTTTGCGTGCCAAGGTTCAAAATACTTGGTCACATCTGCACTCCCGACGGTCGCGTTCCCGACGAGTCTCGCTTAGCACTCCTGGAGCGATGGGGTCCTTGCCGCGACTTATCTGAAGTTCGCGCCTTTCTTGGCACCGTTGGCGTTCTCAGGATCTTCGTCAAAAACTTTGCCCATCGCGCACATGCTCTTAACCGACTCACCCGCGCTAACGAGCCCTTCGAATTTGGGCCAGACCAGGTCACTGCCCAACGCGACTTAGTAAAAGCTCTGCAGGACGCCAAGCCCCTAGTCCCCATCGATTATACCTCTGCCGACCCTGTTATCTTGGCGGTGGACACCTTGTACATTGCCGTTGGCTACTTCTTGTGCCAATGCCTTAGCGACAATCGAAAACAGCGACGCTACAACCGCTTTGGGTCTATCACGCTAAACGACAGAGAGTCTCGCTACAGTCAGCCTAAGCTAGAGCTCTATGGACTCTTCAAAGCCTTCCGGTCGCTAAAGATGTATTTGATTGGCGTGCGGAACCTTATTGTTGAAGTCGACGCTAGGTACATTAAAGGCATGCTGCAGAATCCCGATATCCAGCCATCCGCTAGCATGAACCGGTGGGTAGTCGCTATCCTCATGTTTCACTTTGAATTGGTACATGTCAAGAGCTCTTTCCACGGCCCAGATGGACTCTCTAGGCGACCACGGCAGCCTGGCGACCCGGCAGTGGACCCACAGGCTGATAGCGATTTCGAGGACTGGATCGATAGACTACATGGTTTCGTTCACCTCATACAACAACCGATTCCCCTACTACGACGGCAACAGCCTACCAGCATCCTGTTACACCCCATTATCCCTTACCGCCCCGAGACCTTTAGCGCACCCCTCACATTCTACACGGCAAGCATCCTTGGACAAGACTTGCCTCCAGTAAAAGTCGTACAGGAACCCCAGTCGCTAAGAGAAGACAGCAAAAACCTGACCTACGATGCCGTTCCTTGCCTCCAGTAAAAGTCGTACAGGAACCCCAGTCGCTAAGAGAAGACAGCAGAAACCTAACCTACAATGCCGTCCCCGATCCGCCAAGGCAAAGGCGGAAGACAGTCGCCTGTTAGTAGTCGAGCAATGGATACAAGACCTTAAGCGACCCCCAGACCTTACCGACGAACAATACGCTACCTTTATCCGATATGCTACCCACTTCTTCTTTACCGACAATCGACTTTGGCGACGAAATCGAGATGGCGCTCACAAGTTGATCATCAAGCCAGAAGGTCGCTTACGGGTCTTGCGCGCTATGCATGACGAGCTAGGTCATAGAGGTCTGTACGCTACATCATCAAGCCAGAAGGTCGCTTACGGGTCTTGCGCGCTATGCATGACGAGCTAGGTCATAGAGGTCTGTACGCTACTCGAGCTTCTCTGTTAGAACGCTTCTGGTGGCCACACGCTAGTGCCGACATCGCCTGGTACATTAGGACTTGCCACCTTTGCCAAATTCAACAGACACGCCAAGTGCTCATACCGCCAACCGTTGCAACGCCAGCTCCCCTCTTCAGCAAAATCTATGCCAAATTCAACAGACACGCCAAGTGCTCATACCGCCAACCGTTGCAACGCCAGCTCCCCTCTTCAGCAAAATTTACATCGATACCATGCATATGCCCAAGTCGGGTCGCTACAAGTACATCATTCAAGGTCGTTGCTCGCTAATCCACTGGCCTGAATTTCGAATGCTTCAAAGAGAAAATACCGATGCGGTCGCCAAGTGGCTATTTGAGGACGTCATCTGCCGTTGGGGAGCGCTAAGAGAAATCGTCACGGATAACGGTGCGCCCATCATCAAAGCGCTAACATACCTCGCCAAGAAATACAACATTCACCACATTCGAGTATCTGGCTACAACAAGCGCGCCAATGGCCTGGTAGAGAGACCCCACTTTGACGTTCGGCAAGCACTCTTCAAGGCAGTCGATGGCGACGAGTCTCGTTGGAGCGAAGCGACCTATTCAGTGTTCTGGTCGGAAAGAGTTACTATTCGTAAGCGCATGGGTTGCTCTCCCTATTACGCGGCTACTGGCACCCATCCGTTACTCCCTGCCGACATTATAGAAGCGACCTATCTTCAGCCAGCACCCAACAGCATCTTAGCGACTACCGACCTTATCGCCAGACGAGCCATTGATCTCCAACGAAGGAAGGAAGATTTAGAGCGACTTCATGAAGTAGTTTTTAGCGCCCGTCGCCAAGCAGCCCTACGATTTGAAACCGAGCATAGCGCCACTATCAAAGATTACAACTTTCCGAGAGGAGCGCTAGTGCTTATGCGCAACTCCAAAATTGAAACCTCATACAACAAGAAAATGCGCCCGCGCTATCTTGGACCTTTGGTAGTTATCTCCCGTAACCGTGGAGGCGCTTACGTGCTCTGTGAACTAGATGGTTCAGTGCTACATCGACCTGTTGCCGCCTTTCGTCTATTGCCGTATCTCGCCAGAGAACACATTGACTTGCCGCTTGAAGCGCTAGATATCGACACCGCCAAGTTAAGAGAACTTGAGGAAACCGAACTATTGGACGATGATGACTTGCCGACTTTAGTTGAAGAAGAAGAAAACGATTAGAAAAGAATATTATTGATAAGCTCCTTTTTCTATTACTTACTTTACTTATCTTTCTTGCCGTTACTTATTATACTATATTCAACAGACATTTCTTTACATAGTCAAGTCGCAGCGCTAGCGTATCGCCAATGCTTAGCGCCTTGCGCAACTCTCGCCAAGGGTTTTTTGCTATGATGATTTACTGAGCGTTTCCCTTTTCCTCAAAACTTGTCTAAGTCCCTCACCTACTACTCCTCTTGCTAATACCTACCTCAGAATACTTACCGCTTGCTTTCTCTTTGCTATACTTTCCTTGCTCTCTGCGGCTGCGCTAACTCAAATTACGGGACTTGTCCTTCCACTCGGCAAGAAGGCGGCAAGAAATATATTTACGCGTACAAAACAAAAACTAAATACACGACGGCCTATCTACCCTAAGGTCCGTCAGTCTTCACGATCGGAAAGCGGCAAGGAGTCGTCGAATGGCAGAAGGTCGCCAACCTGGACCTGATTGAGGACTTGCCACTCTAGCGCCTCGTTGCAGTCGGCTTGGTATTCCTCCAGGGTCTCCATGCTACGGGTCAAGTTGGAGTACCTGAGTCGCGAAGCCATGATCTGTTGACGAGCGCGTTCGCGCTCGCGACCCAAAACCGCACGCATGCTTGCCGCACGAACCCCCAGCCGCTCTATAACCTGAGGCGGGTAAAGGGCCACCACGGGATACACCAAGTCCTCCCCCAGCCACTCGTAAGAGTCGCCAGTGACTCGTGGCTGAGGCTGGGGGGTCCACGACGAGGGCCCACTCGAGCTCGTCCAGAGCTGTGTCGCCAAGTCGCCTTCACTTACCCAGGGGGCGGCAGGCTCCACCGTCGGCAACTCCTGGGACTCGCCAGGACCGTCCTGCAAAGTCTCCTCCAACTCCCCCTCAGCATCCTCATTGCCGCCCTCTTCCTCCTCGCGGCTTGGCGACCCTTCCCTTTTCTCCTCCTCCCCGGCCAACTCCTGTGCGCCAGCGGGCTCCCCCATTACCACGTCACCCTCATCTCCTGGGGCGCCAGCAGTCGAAACATCGTGTGGCGCGTCTTCAGGCAAAGAGAGAGGGGACAGTAGGCGGCTGGGGCCAGCCTCACCGCTAACGGGAGGAAGGCGGCTGGCGGCAAGAGCTTCTCCAAGCTCCCTCATCTCCGTGTCCTCAGCAATTGGAGAGGGGGAGGGCGACTCGATACGTACGCGCTTGGCCTTACCCTTGCCCTTGCTTGGGGAGGAGGCCTTGCGCTTTTCTTGGCGCTCGCCAGCGCCGCGCTGTCCGACCGATTCCGATTCATCTCCTTGGCGCGTCGGCAGCGCCAAGGAGGACTTGCTGATCTTCGCCGCTCTCCCAGCGGCAACCTCCCTACGTTCCCCCTCGACAAACTCCCTAGCCCGCTTGACCAAAACCGCCCGGGAAAAGGTCTTCTCGACAAAGGCATCAGGCGCCCCGCCACGCTCACGACTCTTGGCGCCGTCGATTGTGCAAGCACGCTTGAGAGTGCCGCAGCGGTAACAGGGTTGGGCGCCAGTGGGGAACCAGCAACTTTCTGGGTCGTTATCGGCCCAACATTTGTCACACTACTTTGCTTGAGAACAAAAATCATACGAAAAGGCTAAGACAACTTACCGCTCCACGCGAATCTTTGAACTCCTGGCGCGTCGCCAGGGAAACCGTGCGCTTGTTCTTCATCTCAGGAATCTCCACTCCTCCCTCGATGCCCTCGTCCATCACTACATCTTCCCGGCGCGGCAAGAGCAGACCCTTCAACTCCTTGTCGTCGAAAGTAGTCTGACTAGGGAGCTGGGAGAGAGTCAGTAGAAGGTCGGCAAAGTGTCACGACGGCGTACCTCGTATTGAGGACCCTTCCCCTTGCGAGACTAGCGACAGTTACCACCGGTAAGAAGAAGCGCCAACGACAGCAGACTTACCTTTTTCTTCAAAGCCTTTCCAGGCTTTGAAGGCGAACCCTGTGTGCCTGCCGGCAGTGTGGGGCTCTGAACACTGCCGGCGCGAGACCCCTTGCTGGAACCCTCGGCAACGGACTCCTTCTTCTGCTCCTTGGCGAGCTCTGCCCTCGCCACCGCCAAGGAGTGCGCGGCAGCCTCCTCCTGCTCTTGCTCGATCTGCAATCGAGCAAGAGGCTCCAGTACCTCTTGCTTGCTACGAGGGGATAGTTCAGTCCATAGCTAAGGAAGGAAAGGTCAGGAGATACTCACTCGGTTGCCGATGCGCTTACGGTCATCGGCAACGCGCCAGAAAGGATGTCCTCCAGCTCATCTTCGATGGTGGGGACAGGGGGAGGCGCCTAGAGAGCAATCAGCTTAGCGACACGCCAGGCAAAAACAACAACTTACAAAGCGGGAGAAGGGCGCTAACCACTCAGCACCACGATTGTCGACATACCGTGCGCGGCACCACTCCCGCACCTCGATCTCGCGGTCCCACCCAACGCCAAGGACTCTCACCTCATACCACCTCTCCAGCAACTTCATCACGCCAACCACCAAGTTTTGAGACGCCTCGGCGCCAACGCCCTCGATATGCCGAATGAAACGGTTTGCCTTGGCGATGTAGGCGTATGCGGCTTCTTGAGCAGCTTGAGATGGGACGGGGGGCGGAGTTGGAATATGGAAGGACATATTTTTATTGTTGAGCGCCAGAAAAAGATGGGGAGAAGAAACGAAGTCCAAATTCACGCGCCAGGACTATAAACAAAATTTCAAGAACGCACGGACCACCTGTCACAAAAGCGGTAACGGTAGCCTTATTTGGTGACTGAGGACAGTCAATTTTTCAGTTGGGGGGAGATGATAGGACCCTATACAGGTTAGGCGCATCAACGGCAGGCTCGGCACCGGCTCCGGAAACCTTGCCGCACTCGTTCCGAACTTAGCGCACGCGTTTTACCTATTTTAAGCCACTTCTGACGGCCGCGCACGGCAAGAAGCAGATCCAATCAGTGATAGCGCCGATCGGCAGACAGAATGACAACTGACAGATGGCATCAGTCACTGACGACAGCGCTTAGCGAGAAGCCTGATGATCTATCAAAAACTGATGGACAGCTTGGCGTTTGACCTTGGCGTCTGACACCGCTTAGCGTCTCGATTTGGCGCCCGACATCGCTTAGGTGCTCTGACGGACAGAAGGGTGATGGAGTGATGGTTTAGCTTCGCGATCTGTCGCCTGGCGTCGCTAAGGCTCTTGAATGGACGGTAGGGATCTGAAACCGTTGGAGCTACCCCTTTGAAATTTTCCAGTTTACCGCACTCTGGCGTCATTAGCCACTGGCGACGGCGAACTCATTGTAGTATAAAAGTACTTACCGATTTGTACATAGAGATCATCATCAGACGAATAGACCACAGTTTCCCCCTTTCCTCAGTCTCCCTTACGCTCAAGAGCTCATTTACGCTACGGTCGGCAACGTCAAAACTCATCGGCAGTTGCAGACGCTCGCCAACACTCGACATACTCGCGCCTTGCAACTACGGCAGGCATTATCGACGCTTAGACTTCGCTAAGCATATCGTGCTCTTGCCGCTCACATTGCCGTGTTCACTTACCGCATTTTCCTTAGGCGCTTTACCTTAGCGCTTGACACTTGCCGACCCCGTTACCGACTTTTCACCTTTTTCACAGACGCGTTCTCTGGGACCTGCCCGGGACTCCTCAAATTACTTTTAGCGCGCCCAACGCACACTCTTGGTACGGTAACACAATTGTTACATTTGTTACTGACCAAAACTTTGGGCGTCATCAGCGCGCCCAACGCAAGCTCTTGGTCCGGTAACACTTTTGTTACATTTGTTGCTGACCAAAAACTTTGGGCGTCATCAGCGGTAAGTGAACACGGCAATGTAAGTGGCAAGAGCGCGGTAAGCTTAGCAAAGTCTAAGCGTCGTAAATGCCTGCTGTAGATGCAAGGCACGAATAAGTCGAAGGCTAGTGATGAAGTCTGCAGCTGCCGACGAGCTCGACGTTGCCGACCGTAAATGAGCTTTCGAGCGTAAGGGAGACTGAAGAAAGGGGAGTAGTAAACCCTGGTCTGTTATTCGATTTACAAGTCGGTAAGTACTTTTATACTACAATGAGTTCGCCGTCGCCAGTGGCTAATGACGCCAGAGTGCGGTAAACTAGAAAATTTATAGGGGTAGCTCCAACGGTTTCAGATCCCTACCGTCCATTCAAGAACCTTAGCGACGCCAGGCGACAGATTGTGAAGCTAAACCATCAATCCATCACCCTTCTGTCTGTCCAAAATGCTTAGCGATGTCAGGCGCCAGATCGAGGCGCTAAGCGGTGTCAGACGCCAAGGTCAAACGCCAAGCTGTCCGTCAGTTTTTGATAGATCATCAGGCTTCTCGCTAAGCGCTGTCGTCAGTGACTGATGCCATCTGTCAGTTGTCATTCTTGCTGCCGTCGGCGCTATCACTGATTGGATCTGCTTCTTGCTGTGCACGGCCGTCAAATATCGCCAAAATTGGATAATTAGCGTGCACTAAGGTATCCCGAGTCAGTGCCGCGTTGCTGTCACCTGCCGTTGATGCGCTGATCCTGTATGGGGTCCTATCATCTCCCCCCAACTGAAAAATTGACTGTCCTCAGTCACCAAATAAGGCTACCATTACCACTTTTGTGACAAGTGGTCCGTGCGTTCTTGAGATTTTGTTTATAGTCCTGGCGCATAAGTTTGGACTTCACCTCTCTCCCCTGATTTACCTGGCACTCATTTTTAATAAAATGTCTTTCCATGTTCCAACTCCGCCCCCTGTTCCCTCTCAAGCTGCCCAGGAAGCCGCCTACGCCTATATCGCCAGGGCCAATTGCTTTATTTGCCATATCGAGGGCGTTGGCGCTGAGGCGTCCCAAAACCTTGTGGTTGGCGTGATGAAGCTTCTGGAACGATGGTATGAAGTGCGGGTCCTTGGCGTTGGCTGGTTGCAGGTGGACGCTGAGATGGCAGCTATTCACGAGAGTGTGCTGGAAGAGGCCTCCCGTGACGCCAAGGAGAGGACCAAGGCGTTGGAGGAGCGAGAGGTCGTTGGCGAGTCTCTGGTTGCCAGCGAGAGGTCGCCAATTGCCAGGAGGCAGGTGTCTGGTGGGAAGGATTCCCGTGCTGGTAGTGCCCAGAGCCCAGCACTGCCGGCAAGCAAATCGGGCTCTCCGGTCAAGCCTGGCAAGACGTTGAAAAAGAAGGTAAGTTCGTGCGTTGTTACCACTGGCGCCTATCGCTTATCCCATTCTAAGTCTCGCAAGGCTGCCGCCCCTCGTTACACGGTACGTCGGTTACGCCAAGATACTGTCCCTGCTAACTAACCAGTTGACAGGCGCCAACGCAAACTTCCTTTAGCGACGCAGAGCTGAAGGGTTTGCTGGTGGCGCGACGAGATGAGGCGGTTTTAGATGAAGGAATGGAGGCGGAGGTGGTCTTGCCGGAGATGAAGGACAAGAGGACGGCAAGCCCAGCGGTAAGACAGGAGTTCAAAGACTCCCAAGGAGCGGTAAGTACTTTGGCTTTCCTTCCCGCTCTTGCTAACATTCTTGTAGTGCGACAAGTGCTGGGCTGACAACGACCCAGAGGGGTGTTGGTACCCCACTGGTGGCCAGCCTTGCTACCGGTGCGGTACGCTGAAGAGGGCTTGTACTTTGAACGGCGCTAAGAGTCGCAAACGTGGTGGAGCTCCCGACACGGTAGTGGAGCGCACCTTCAAGCGTGCCGTCCTCGTCAAGAGGGCATGGGAGTTCGTCGAGGGGGAGAAGAAGAAGCAGGTCGCTGGTGATGCAGCCACAATTAGCAAGAGTTCCCTGGCGCTGCCGACGTGTCAAGGGGACGAATCTGCAACAGTCGGCAACCGTGGCGCCAGAGAGCGCCAAGGGACTACGGTCCCTTCAAAATGACAAGTCCCCTCGCCCGTCAAAGGAAAGGGCAAGGCTAAACGTGCACGGGTAGTGGAGTCTCCTCCCCCTACCCCTGAGGACGTGGAGATGGAGGAGCTGGAGAAGGCGCTTGCCACCAGCCGCCTGCCGCCAAGGGATACTGAAGCTGGGCCCAGCAAGTTGCTTTCCCCTATTCACCTGAGAGGGGCTTCACTGCCGACCGTCGACGAGGACAACACAGTAATGGACGCGCCGCCAAGAGAAGAGCCCCAAGAGGCGGAACCAACAGTGGCGACAACCATGGGAGAAGGAAGCCCTCCGACAATGGCGGGTGACGAGGACGCAGAGGGGGAGCCAGACGAGACCTTGGCGACTCAGCGCGAAGGTGAGGAGGAGGAGGCTCCCGTCAAGGAGGCGGTAGCGGGAGAAGGGGAGGGAGCGGCAGGAATCGCCAGGGAGGAGCCAGAGTGGTACTGGCTGCCTCCCTACGGTAACGTTGCCCCCTGGGAAGTGTTGGACCCCAAGGATGTTGCCGGGCTGGAGCCAAGGCGCCCCATGATCGCCAGGATTAATCCTGCCTGGACCCCTCAGCCGCAGCCGACAGTAACTGGCGACGCCTTCCAGTGGCTGGGGCAAGATCTCGTCTACCTGTCAGGGGACCCCTCATTCCTTTCTTCTTTCACTCCTTATTTCTTTATTCTCCTTTCATTCACTTCCTTATTTCTTCTACCATTCTCTCATTTTGCTGTTACTACTTCTTCAACACTATCTGTTGGTACTATTCTCAACCTTTGAGGTGCTCTGGTTCTTTAGCTATCACTCAGACAAGTGTGGGCCCTTCAGCACCGCTCCAGGCTGCTTAGATAAGCCGGAGTTTGCCTTTCTGACTTCTAAAGTCCGGAGTTTTCCTCCCTTGTTTGCACACTTGTTTGGTTAGTCAATTTTCGAGTTTTTAAGGTTTTGTTGTACTGTACAGTTGTTTCCCACGCTTCAGAGGCCCCAGAAGCGTCCAACCTGGCATAGGGAATCCCCAGACTTGTTCTCTTTGGATCTCCCTCTGCCAGGTGAGTAGCTACCTTGATATTGTCAGTATATATTCTAATACACTTTGGATCTCCCTCTGCCAGCTGTGTGACTGAGCCACAGCCTCTAGAGGTCGCCCTTACAGCAGAACAAGTCTCTACATTTTGGTCTGGGAGCCCCCTTCAGCCTGCTTGAGCCCTCTCTTGCCCCTTTAGGTCCCTCCCCCACTGGATTACTCCCTGCCCCTCTGTTGCTTCTATGACCCAACCAGCCCCCTCAGACACTCCCCTGGACGCTTCTGCCCCTCAGGATGATGCCTGGGGTCGCTTGCTTGCTCTGGAGACTCAGGTGCAGACCACTCAAGCTTCCCTCACCCTCCACACCACCGAACTTGCTGGATTACGTCAGGCCACAGACACTATCTCCCATTCCCTTCAGGCCCTCTTAGAGCGCCTCCCTCTCACTCCTACCCCTCTCCAGGCACCTCCAGTTAGGGCTGGCACACCCCCAGTCCCTCGCTTTGGGGCCTCCCCCCCAGTTCATGCCAATATTCCTCGCCCAGCACTCCCAGACGCATTCAATGGTGACCGAGCGATAGGCGAGCGTTTCCTGCAGTCCTGCATCACCTATATTCAGCTCAGTGGTGAGGCTTTCCCCTCTGACGCTCTCAAAATCGCTTGGGTTCTTTCTTACATGAAGTCTGGGCGAGCTTCAACATATGCGCTACGAGTCTTTCGACGTCCTGGAGGAGTAGAGAGTTTTGGAAGTTGGGATCAGTTTGAGAAGGAGTTTCGGACAGAGTTCTTCCCCTTGGACCCTGCTAAGGTGGCAGCCCTCACTCTCCGAGACCCTCATCGATATGGGCAGGGGAAGCGGACCCTAGATGAGTACATCGACTCCTTCAGAGCTCTTGCTGAACAGGCCTGTTATCCGGATGGTCTTCAGCTCTGTCTCACCTTCCGAGATGGCCTCCTTCCCTCTCTCATGGATCGGATCGACAGCATGGCTGAGGGACGACCTGATGACACGAGTATCGAGACCTGGTATCAGGTAGCACGTGATCAGTGGCAGCTCATGGAGTTACGACGTGAGCTCCACCGTGGAACTGCCCCTCGCTCCACTCCACAGGCATCCTTTTCTGCTCGTCATCCCATCCAGCCTTCCCTTCCATTTCGCGCTCCACCCCCAGCTCAGGTACCTGCAGCACGTCCTCTTCCTTTGGGAGTACCTATGGATGTTGATGCCTCTCATCAACGTTCCTCCCTTCCTCTCCTCTGCCGTCGCTGTGGAAAGCCTGGTCACTTCGCTCGGTATTGCCCCCAGGGGTTAGAGGTGCGCTATCTCTCAGCTTCAGAGCAGGAGGAGCTCCTTCTCCAGCTCCTTGCTGCCCGAGACGTTCGAGGAAACCCCTCCCCAGATGTACAGACTGAAGCAGAACCCCTGGAGGAGTCCTTGGGTCCTGTGGAAGCTGTAGCAGAACCATCGGATGGGTCCTTTGGTTCTGCAGGGGAGGGTTTTCAATAGAGCGACGGATGAGTTGTACGCCTCCGCCGCCTGGTGCTAATCAGTTTACATGTCAATCAGTAGAGTCTTCTAATGTATCGCTCCCTACTCCTGATTCTCTGACTGAAACTGTAAGCACCCCCTCCGACGTACAAAATACCCCCTTGGTCCAAGCCGCCGCTAAGACTTCTTCTCCTCCTTCTCCTGTCCGACGACCACGTGTTCCAGCTTGGGAACGACGCCTTCCCCGTCGCTATGTTGTTGCTTCTACTCCCTCTCCCAACTCTCTGCGTCTGAATGTGGAGATTGAGACAACTGACACTCAGCAGACTCGAAGCGTCATAGCTCTCTTGGACAGTGGCGCTACTGGACTCTTCCTAGACACCCGTTATGTGGAACAACACCGGCTCACTACCCGTCCCCTCTCTCACCCTATTCCAGTCTATAACATTGACGGTACGCTCAATGAAGCTGGATCCATCCGCTCAGTGGTGGATTTAGTCCTTCGTTATCAGACTCATTCTGAGCGTGCAGTCTTTGCAGTTACCAGCCTAGGAAAGCAGGACATGATACTTGGGTTCTCCTGGCTGCGTGATCACAATCCTGAGATTGACTGGGCCAAGGGTAAGGTGAGCATGAGCCGCTGCCCTCGACGGTGTTCCACATGTGCTAAGGAAGTGAGAGAGGAGCGCAGAGAGTCAGTCCGTGAGCGTGCCGCTATCCGGGCTTGCCGAGTTGGACACCTCCCCTTTGCAGACCTTGACCTACTGGATCCTCCTCCCTTGGCGTTCCCTTATAGAGAGGCCCTCTATGAGGACGTTCGAGGTGTAGTGAGTGAAGCCCAGATGGAAGATGGACGCGAGGGTGAATTTGGATGCGCTCCTGACCCAGAGTCTCCAGACGAGGCTATCGAGACAGGTGATAGGATTTATGCAACTACGTTACGACCTCCACCAACTGTAGCAGAGATCAGAGCTAGCCAAACTACCTCCCAGCGGCTAGCTCAGGCATTTGCTGCCAACTCTGCTCCTAAGTCGTTCCGAGATGCGGTTCCTCATCACCTGCAAGACTTTGAGGATGTTTTCTCTAAGGCATCATTTGACTCCCTGCCAGAGCGTAAGCAGTGGGACCATGCAATTGAGCTTACACCCAATGCTGAGCCCTCTAGCTGCAAGGTCTACCCACTCTCTCCCAGAGAACAGGATGAGCTTGATGCCTTTTTGCAGGAGAATTTAGACTCTGGTCGCATCCGTCCCTCAAAGTCTCCAATGGCCTCTCCAGTCTTCTTCATTAAGAAGAAGGATGGATCTCTATGTCTGGTTCAGGACTACCGAGTCTTGAATGCGATGACTGTGAAGAATCGCTACCCCTTACCACTCATTTCAGAGCTTGTCAACAACCTCCAAGGTGCGCGCTACTTTACCAAGTTGGATGTCCGCTGGGGCTACAACAATGTGTTTCAGAGCTTGTCAACAACCTCCAAGGTGCGCGCTACTTTACCAAGTTGGATGTCCGCTGGGGCTACAACAATGTGCACATCAAAGAAGGAGATGAGTGGAAGGGAGCATTCCGAACAAATCATGGACTCTTTGAACCTCTGGTAATGTTCTTTGGCCTCACTAATAGCCCTGCCACCTTCCAGACCATGATGAACGACATTTTCCAAGACCTCATAGCGGAAGGTGTTGTGTGTGTATACCTCGACGATATTCTCATCTATACCAAGACTCTAGAGGAGCATCGTCGGATTACACGCATCGTACTGGAACGTCTTCGCCAGCACCAGCTCTATCTTAAGCCAGAGAAGTGTGAGTTTGAGCAGACTAAGGTTGAATATCTTGGACTGATCATCTCTCATGGAATGGCTGAGATGGACCCAGTCAAGGTGGCTGGTGTAGCGGAGTGGCCAGAGCCTAAGAACAAGAAGGAGGTTCAGGCCTTCCTGGGTTTTACCAACTTCTACCGGAGGTTTATTCAGGATTTCTCACACCATGCCCGGCCCCTCTTCGATCTCACCACTAAGGACACTCCTTGGCACTGGGATGCAGCACAGCAGACAGCCTTTGATGCCCTCAAACAGGCAGTCACTTCAAAGCCTGTCCTTATATTCCCAGATGATGACTCTCCCTTCCGTGTCGAAGCTGATAGCTCAGATTTTGCTACTGGGGCCGTTCTCTCTCAACAGTCAAGGGAGGATGGTAAGTGGCATCCTGTGGCTTTCTACTCCAAGAGTCTCAATGCCGTGGAGCGAAATTATGAGATCCATGACAAGGAGATGCTAGCTATCATTCGGTCATTTGAGGAGTGGCGACATTTCCTTGAGGGTGCCAGGCATAAATTCGAGGTGTGGACTGATCACAAGAACTTAGAGTACTTTCGGACGGCCAAGAAACTCAACCGCCGACAGGCTCGATGGTCCTTGTATCTGGCCAACTTCGACTTCTCTCTGCATCACAAACCGGGACGGAGCATGGGTAAGCCAGATGCGCTTTCTAGGCGAGCAGACCATGGTTCAGGAGCTAGTGACAATGACAATATTGTACTTCTGAAGCCAGAACTATTTGCTATCCGTGCTCTAGAAGGTGTGGTTGGCCAGGGAGAAGAAGTGAGCATCCTTCGAGACATCCGACGAGGTAACCGGGAGGGCGCTCAAGAAGATCTGGTAGCTAAGGCTGCCATGGCCTTGCATGCTCGAGAGAAAGCTGGAGTGAAGTCTGTCCGCACCGACGAGTGGTCTCTGGAGAATGGTCTTCTCACCTTCCGGGGACGCATTTATGTTCCCAACCTGCCAGACCTCCGGAGGCGGATTGTGGAGCAGCATCATGACTCTCGAGTTGCAGGACATCCTGGCAGATGGAAGACACTGGAGCTGGTTTCGCGGAATTACTGGTGGCCTCAAATGTCACGGTATATTGGCTCTTACACCTCCACCTGTGATCTTTGCCTTCGGACTAAGCCTCGTCGTCAGCCTCCTATGGGACAGCTTCATCCATTGCCTATCCCAGCTGAGCGTTGGAGTGTGGCCTCGGTAGACTTCATTGTTGAGTTACCTGATTCTCATGGATATGATGCGATCATGGTGGTAGTGGATCTCTGTGGCAAGCGTGCTCATTTTATTCCAACACACACTACTTGCTCAGCCATGGGCGCTGCCAATCTGTACCGGAAGCATGTCTGAAAGCTCCATGGGTTGTCAGATGCTTATGTCTCAGACCGCGGACCTCAGTTTGTGGCAGAGTTTACGAGAGAACTGTATCGCCTCCTCCATGTCAAACTCCACACCTCCACAGCCTACCACCCCCAGTCTGATGGCCAGACTGAGCGTGTCAACCAGGAGCTAGAACAGTATCTCCGGCTCTTCTGCAATGAACGACAGGATGACTGGGACGATCTATTACCAGAGGCAGAGTTCCAGTACAACAACCGTGTACACGCTGCCACCCAGATGTCTCCTTTCCTTCTAGATACTGGTCGACATCCTCGGATGGGATTTGAGCCTCGTGGACGACCTTCAGAGAATGAAGCGGTCAATGAGTTCATAGATCGGATGAAGGCAGCCCAGGAGGAGGCCAAGGCAGCTTTAGCTAAGGCAAAGGATGACATGGCCCGCTACTATGATCGTGGACGAACTCCAGCCCCCAAGTACAAGCCTGGAGATCGAGTCTACCTGGATGCCTCTGACATTGCCACTACCCGACCTTCTCAGAAGCTCTCTCACCGTCGTCTAGGCCCCTTCCCTATAGTAAGACAGGTAGGCCCACTTGCCTATCGACTCAAGCTGCCTAGTGGAATGAGTCGACTCCATCCAGTCTTCAATGTGGTGAAGCTTTCTCCAGCCCCAGAGGATCCAATTCCAGGTCGACATCCACAGCCACCTCCACCACCAGTTCTGGTAAACAACCAAGAAGAGTACGAAGTGGAACGGATCCTAGACAGCCGACTCTTTAGGAATAAGCTTCAGTTCAAGGTCAAGTGGAAGGGCTATGGAATCGAGGACGTTTCCTGGGAGCCACAAGAGAATGTCCATGCCCCTGCCTTGGTCCGGGAATTCTATCAACAGCATCCTGATGCTCCTCGGGCAATCAGAGGCCTCTATTCTCTTTCCAAAGTAGACCAGGCCATCCAGAACTACTTCTATCCAGCACGTCGAGACGCCGCACTCTAGAGGGGGGGTGATGTCAGGGGACCCCTCATTCCTTTCTTCTTTCACTCCTTATTTCTTTATTCTCCTTTCATTCACTTCCTTATTTCTTCTACCATTCTCTCATTTTGCTGTTACTACTTCTTCAACACTATCTGTTGGTACTATTCTCAACCTTTGAGGTGCTCTGGTTCTTTAGCTATCACTCAGACAAGTGTGGGCCCTTCAGCACCGCTCCAGGCTGCTTAGATAAGCCGGAGTTTGCCTTTCTGACTTCTAAAGTCCGGAGTTTTCCTCCCTTGTTTGCACACTTGTTTGGTTAGTCAATTTTCGAGTTTTTAAGGTTTTGTTGTACTGTACAGTTGTTTCCCACGCTTCAGAGGCCCCAGAAGCGTCCAACCTGGCATAGGGAATCCCCAGACTTGTTCTCTTTGGATCTCCCTCTGCCAGGTGAGTAGCTACCTTGATATTGTCAGTATATATTCTAATACACTTTGGATCTCCCTCTGCCAGCTGTGTGACTGAGCCACAGCCTCTAGAGGTCGCCCTTACACTACCCAGTCGTGGCGCTCAATCCTCGCGAGATGCTGGAGCGGTATTCGAGGAGGGCAGCAACGATGGAGTCGTCAATGGAGCAGGAACGGGAACGAGTTCGAGGGCAGCTAATGGCGCTAAGGTTGCGCTATTCCAATCTTGGTCGTAGCCTTCGCGTTCTTCACGACTACCAGGACGACTGCCAAGCCGCCATGGATTGGCAGACCGCTAACAACATCTTGCCGGGCGACCTCCTTCTACTTCACGACTCTTCTTTGCCAATTTCCGACGACTCCTTGCCGATGGACGATGAGAGTGACTGAGCGGACCTTAGTGTAGAGTGGCCGCTGTATATATTTTATCTTTTGTTACCGCACATATATCGATTTTGCCACCTCTTTCTACTTCACGACTCTTCTTTGCCAATTTCCGACGACTCCTTGCCGATGGACGATGAGAGTGACTGAGCGGACCTTAGCGTAGAGTGGCCGCTGTATATATTTTATCTTTTGTTACCGCACATATATCGATTTTGCCACCTCTTTTTGAAGTGAAATGATAAGTTCCATAGTCTAAGTTAGCACCACAGCACAGAGTCAAGAAAGCAGAGAGAGAGCAAGCGGCAAGTATTTTTTGAGAAAAGGGAAACGCTCAGTAAATCATCATAGCGAAAAACCCTTGGCGAGAGTTGCGCAGGGCGCTAAGCGTTGGTGACACGCTAGCGCTGCGGCTTGACTACGTAAGGAATTGTCTGTGGAATATAGTACAGTAAGTATCGGCAAGAAAGATAAGTAAGATAAGTAATAGAAAGAAAGAGCTTATCAATATATAGTCTTTTCTAATCATTTTCTTCTTCTTCAACTAGGGTCGGCAAGTCATCATCGTCCAATAATTCGGTTTCTTCAAGTTCTCTAAGCTTGGCGGTGTCGATATCTAGCGCTTCAAGCGGCAAGTCAATGTGTTCTCTGGCGAGATACGGCAATAGGCGAAAAGCGGCAACAGGTCGATGCAATACTGAACCATCTAATTCACAGAGCACGTAAGCGCCTCCACGGTTACGAGAGATAACTACCAAGGGTCCTAGGTAGTGCGGGCACATTTTCTTGTTGTAAGAGGTTTCAATTTTGGAGTTGCGCATGAGCACTAGTGCGCCCCTCGGGAAGTTGTAATCTTTGATGGTAGCGCTATGCTCGGTTTCGAATCGTAGGGCTGCTTAGCGACGGGCGCTAAAGACTACCTCGTGGAGTCGCTCTAAATCTTCTTTCCTTCGTTGGAGGTCAATGGCTCATCTGGCGATAAGATCGGTAGTCGCTAAGATACTGTTGGGTGCTGGCTGAAGGTAGGTCGCTTCTATGATGTCAGCAGGAAGTAACGGATGGGTGCCAGTAGCCACGTAGTAGGGAGAACAACCCATGCGCTTACGAATGGTAACTCTTTCCGACCAAAACACTGAATACGTCGCCTCACTCCAACGAGACTCGTCGCCATCGACTGCCTTGAAGAGTGCTTGCCGAACGTCAAAGTGTGGTCTCTCTACCAAGCCATTGGCGCGTTTGTTGTAGCCAGATACTCAAATGTGATGGATGTTGTATTTCTTGGCGAGATATGTTAGCGCTTTGATGATTGGCGCACCGTTATCCGTGACGATTTCTCTTAGCGCTCCCCAACGGCAAATGACGTCCTCAAATATCCACTTGGCGACCGCCTCTGTATTTTCTCTCTGCAGCATTCGAAATTCAGGCCAGTGGATTAGCAAGCAACGACCTTGAATGATGTACTTGTAGCGACCAGACTTGGGCATAGCATTCGAAATTCAGGCCAGTGGATTAGCAAGCAACGACCTTGAATGATGTACTTGTAGCGACCAGACTTGGGCATGTGCTGAAGAGGGGAGCTGGCGTTGCAACGGTGATAGGACCCCAGACAGGATCAGCGCATCAACGGCAGGCTGCGGCAACGCAGCACCGACTCGGGATACCTTAGTGCGCGCTAACTAACCATTTTTGGCAATATCTGACAGCCGCGCACGGCAAGAAGTAGATCCAATCAGTGATAGCGCCGATCGGCAGACAGAATGACAACTGACAGATGGCATCAGTCACTGATGACAGCGCTTAGCGAGAAGCCTGATGATCTATCAAGGCAGACAGAATGACAACTGACAGATGGCATCAGTCACTGATGACAGCGCTTAGCGAGAAGCCTGATGATCTATCAAGAACTGACGGACAGCTTGGCATTTGACCTTGGTGTCTGACACTGCTTAGCGTCTTGATTTGGCGCCTGACATCGCTTAGGTACTCTGACGGACAGAAGGGTGATGGAGTGATGGTTTAGCTTCGCGATCTGTCGCCTGGCGTCGCTAAGGCTCTTGAATGGACGGTAGGGATCTGAAACCGTTGGAGCTACCCCTGTGAAATTTTCCAGTTTACCGCACTCTGGCGTCATTAGCCACTGGCGACGGCGAACTCATTGTAATATAAAAGTACTTACCGACTTGTATATACAGAAGAGAATAATAGACCAGAGTTTACTACTCCCCTTTCCTCAGTCTCCCTTACGCTCAAGAGCTCATTTACGCTACGGTCGGCAACGTCAAACTCATCGGCAGTTGCAGACGCTCACCAACACTCAACATACTCGCGCCTTGCAACTACGGCAGGCATTATCAACGCTTAGACTTTGCTAAGCTTATCGTGCTCTTGCCGCTTACCTTTGCCGTGTTCACTTACCGCTTCTTCCCTAGGCGCTTTACCTTAGCGCTTTACACTTGCCGACCTCGTTACCGACTCTTCCCCATTTTCACAGGCACGTTCTCTGGGACCTGCCCGGGACTCCTCACATTACTTTTAGCGCGCCCAACGCAAGTTTTTGGTACGGTAACACTATAGTCACATTTGTTACTGACCAAACTTTGGGCGTCATCAAATTGGAGCCCACCGCGAGGGATCTCTAGGGCAGAATTCCGCCAGAAACCCATCTCCAGCGTAGGCGCCGCCTGCTAGACCAGTCGGCAGAAGGCATAGCTCCTTCCCACCCATAAACTCCACAACCACCTGGTGCCTTACTGGGTCTCTCTCTTGCACAGGAACTACAGAACGCCACTGTAGACGCATTTCCTGATCTCTTCCCGCATTCCCTCGATTATAGCGCCGACGACCCCTTAGCGTCGCCATTTACCGTACCGCAACCAATCACCCCCATTACTCCGCTAACGCCTCTTTCACAACTCATTTCTCTTACCCCGTCGCCAATCTCTAGAACCCCTTCCCCACTACCGCTAACCGAACTCGCCAACACAGTCGCTATGGAACAACAAGTCCAGCGCATGCCGCCACGCAACCACTTCTTGGCACCGAAATGGGACGAGTCCAAGCCACGGGAGCTCTCCCAGTATTTCAAGGAGTTGGAGTATTTATTCAGAGATTGTAACATTACCGACCATACGCAGATGAAGGAGTACGCGGCAAGATACGTATCGTATGACACGGCAGAGACGTGGACAGGTTTGACCGAGTTTGCCGCCTTTGTCCCTGCCGCACCGCCAGTTCCAGCCCAAGGCGCTTCGTATGAGGACTGGAAGACGGCAGTGATCCAGTTGTACCCTGGCGCAGAAGAGGCTACCCGATACTCGGTAAACGAGCTGCAGAAACTAGTACAGGAATCATTCAACAGTGGCACATCGTTCCTTGGCGCATTCTCCATGTATTACCGTGAATTCCAAAAGATCGCTAGGTGGTTAGTACAGAACAGCAAGCTATACATTAACGAGGAACGTCGCCTATTCCAACAAGGCATCCCGACTTCGCTTTGGACTCGCATTGCTCGTCGCCTAGAGATAGTTCACCAGGCTCATCACCCAGACGAGCCCTATAACGTTGCCGACGTCTTTGAAGCCGGTAAATGGGTTCTCAAGGGAACGGACACTGGCGTTGGACTGCAGCGCGCTAGGACGAGCCCACCACCTGAGCGAACTAACGGTATCATTCCCATCCCACCTCCTGTTGCTGACTTCGTTAAGAAGGAGGACCTTAACGCTGCCATTACCACCGCTGTCGCTTCCGCTATGACGCGTATCAAAACTATGATTACCACCAATCTCGCTAACCGACCCGCTAATGTACCCGCTAATGGCCCTTGCCATTTCTGTGGGGAAATTGGCCACACTATGACTAGAGGACGCTGCGTAACTTTAGAAAACTATATTCGGCAAGGAAGAATTCAACGGGCTATCAACGGCAAGATAGTTCTCACTACTGGCGCCATCATTCCCAACTACCCAGACAAGAAGTCCTTCCAGGAGCGAGTTGATGAATGGCATAGGCGCAACCCAGGACAGATCGTTACCGGCACGCTTTCTGGCAATGCCAACCCCGACCCTGAACAGGCGACCCAACAGCAAATGGTTCACGAAGTCTTACACTTCGACAGCGTTGGCAACCACCCTACTTTCTCGTGAGAAGAACGTATCGCCAAGCTCCAACAGGAGCTGGATTCGCTAAAGAACCAGGTTTTTGATGGGGTTGAAGTTAAGCAGCCCAAACAACCTCTCAAAGGATATAAGCCAATCCCTCCCGCTAGCAAGTTACCGACACCTGCTCCTGCCGCACCGCCTGCCACTACCCCTGCTACTGCTCCAGAACCATCGTCATCCGCTACCGCTCCCGAACTGCCTTTGCCACCTCTCCATCCCTACTCAGGGATTCCCAACCGTTATCATGCTCCCGCACAACGAAATTTTGCCGCCCCCGAGAAACGTCCTGAGGGTAGCTACCGACCAACTGCGCCAATTTTCGACATCAAAAAATTCAACCACGTCTTCAACTGCATTATAAAAACCGCCGTCACCTTATCCGTAGAAGAACTTTGCAGTATTGCCCCAGATGTTTGCAACCAAGTCAAGACGGCAGTCACTCTCCGACGACCCTTGGCGACAGCCGTTGCCGAGGTTGATGAACTCGACGACGCGCTTCCCGGTTTTTCTGTTACCGTCGACTCGCTGGATACTGAAGACTCTCCTGCCAACCCCATCGCTAACGCCACCTCTGTGGACCCAGTGGAGACCTACCTTAGGTCAGTAGACCATGGAGAAGACCCGGCAATCCTTACCGTCGCTCAAGAATCGCACGCTATCCGTTCAGTAGCGCTAACTGTCGACAATAAGCACGAGGTAGAGGCAATTGTGGACAGCGGGTCTCAAATCATTTCTATGGCAGCTGAAGTCGCTAACGATTTGAGCCTTATTTACGACCCTACCGTTATACTAAACATGCAGAGTGCTAACGGCACAGTAGACCGATCCCTAGGACTCGCCAAGAATGTGCTGTGCACCCTTGGCGACATTACGTTTTATCTTCAGATACACATCTTACGTTCACCAGCATACGACCTGCTACTGGGCAGACCCTTCAACGTCTTGGCGCGATCAGTCGTCAAGACAGTTACCGACAAGGAAACGACCCTCACAATTAGCGACCCCAATTCTGGAATCCGACGAACGGTGCCAACGTTCTCTAGGGGACAACAAAAAGGCGCCCGCGCTAAGCCCCCGGAGTTTACCGACCAGCACGCCAACGAGCCTCCCCACCGGTGTTTTCACAGACCATCGAGGAGGTGATTGGCGACGATCACGGAGATGTGGCGCTAACGCTGGAATATGACCATTCAACTGGTCTTGTAAATGTTATGTCTACTGCTTTTCTTGACAAAGATGTTTTAACTACTTTACCCGCTACCGACGCAGAGCCTTCCCAGAAAAATCAAAACATTACCGACTCCTCTCTAGCGTACTTGTACTTTACCGCTTCCAAATCTTTTCAAAATATTGCGTCTACCGATACTTATCTCACTACTCTTCCCGGAGCCTCGTCTCCTGCCGTTCTTGGACTTGCCGCCCCTCAGACTACAGTTCCCCTTTCCACCTCTGCATATAACCAAGCTAACGCTCCCAAAAGGAAAGGGGTTCAAGTCAAAAAGAAATATAAGCCAGTTGCGCTTAAAACAAAACCTGTTGCTACGCACTCTCCCGAGACGTTTAGAATCGAGTGCCAGATCATTGGCGACCCTCTGGCGGACATGCCAACCTTATCACCAAATCCGCCACCCTTTCAGCCCACAGGACGTTTTACCGTGGAACGCCAGCAGCAGTTCGCCAAGGAGCATGACACGGGATTTTTGACCAAAGATGAGTTGAATGTCCTTACCGATCTTGTCGCTAAGCAGGATAAAGCTTTTGCCTGGAAGGACTCGGAACGCGGTAGTCTACGTACAGATTTCTTCCCGCCTGTTGTCATTCCAACCATTCCTCACGTACCGTGGACTGAGCACAACCGACCGTTACCGCCTGGAATCAAAGCCGAGGTCTGCCAAATCATTAGGACCAAGATTAAGGCTGGCGTCTATGAACCCTCCAATAGCTCTTACCGCTCCTGATGGTTTTGCGTCCTCAAAAAGAACGGCAATCTACGCATAGTCCACAGTCTCGAACCGCTGAATAGAGTTACCATACGACACTCTGGCGTACCACCTTTTCCTGACCACGTTGCCGAGTCCTTTGCCGGGCGCATTTGTGGCGCCACCCTTGATCTCTACGTTGGCTACGACGAATGCCTGATACACCCCTCTTCCTGTGACCTCACCACCTTTCAAACTCCGTTTGGCGCCTTGCGCTTAGTTACCTTGCCGATGGGCTGGACAAACTCAGTCCCTATATTTCATGACGACATCACTTTCATCCTCCAACCCGAGATACCGCATAATGTCCTAAGCTTCATTGATGACGTTGGCATCAAAGGTCCCAAAGACTGGCAACTCGTAAACGGCTTACCGGCAACCCATCCAGAGAACTCCAACATTTGCTTAGCGCTATGGGAGTTTTTCCAGCTGCTCAATCGAGTTCTCCAACGTATGAAGTATAGCGGTGGTACGTTTAGCGGTCACAAACTCCTCCTTTGCGCGCCAAGGTTCAAGATACTGGGTCACATCTGTACTCCCGACAGTCGCGTTCCCAACGAGTCTCGCTTAGCACTCTTGGAGCGATGGGGTCTTTGCTGTGATTTATCTGAAGTTCGCGCCTTTCTTGGTACCGTTGGCGTTCTCAGGATATTCGTCAAAAACTTTGCCCATCACGCACACGCCCTTAACCGACTCACCCGCGCTAACAAGCCCTTCGAATTTGGGCCAGACCAGGTCACTGCACAACGAGACTTAGTAAAAGCTCTACAAGACGCCAAACCCCTAGTCCCCATCGATTATACCTCTGCCGACCCTGTTATCTTGGCGGTGGATACCTCGTACATTGCCGTTGGCTACTTCTTGTGCCAGTGCCTTAGCGACAATCGGAAACAGCGACGCTACAACCGCTTTGGGTCTATCACGCTAAACGACAGAGAGTCTCGCTACAGTCAGCCTAAGCTAGAGCTCTATGGACTCTTCAAAGCCTTCCGGTCACTAAAGATGTATTTGATTGGCGTGCGGAACCTTATTGTTGAAGTCGACGCTAGGTACATCAAAGGCATGCTGCAGAATCCCGACATCCAGCCATCCGCTAGCATGAACCGGTGGGTAGTCGCTATCCTCATGTTTCACTTTGAACTGGTTCATGTCAAGAGCTCTTTCCATGGACCAGATGGACTCTCTAGGCGACCACGGCAGCCTGGCGATCCGGCAGTGGACCCACAGGTTGATAGCAATTTCGAGGACTGGATCGACCAACTACATGGTTTCGTGCACCTCATACAACAGCCAATCCCCCTACTACGACGGCAACAGCCTGCCAGCATCCTTCTACATCCCATTGTCCCTTACCGTCCCGAGATCTTTAGCGCACCCCACACATTCTACACGGCAAGCATTTTCAGTCAAAATTCGCCTCCCGTAAAAGTTGTACAAGAACCCCATCCGCTAAAAGAAGACAGCAAAAACTTGACCTACGACGCCGTTCCCCGATCCGCCAAAGCAAAGGCAGAAGACAGTCGCTTGTTAATCGTTGAACAATGGCTACAAGACCTCAAGCGACCCGCAGGCCTTACCGACGAGCAATACGTGACCTTTATCCGATATGCCACCCACTTCTTCTTTACCGACAACCGCCTTTGGCGACGAAATCGAGATGGCGCTCACAAGCTGATCATCAAGCCAGAAAGTCGCTTACGAGTCCTGCGCGCCATGCATGACGAGCTAGGACATAGAGGTCTGTACGCTACCCGAGCCTCTCTGTTAGAACGATTCTGGTGGCCACACGCTAGTGCCGACATCGCTTGGTACATTAGGACTTGCCACCTCTGCCAGATTCAACAAACACGCCAAGTGCTCATACCGCCAACCGTTGCAACGCCAGCTCCCCTCTTCAGCAAAATCTACGTCGACACCATGCATATGCCCAAGTCTGGTCGCTACAAGTACATCATTCAAGGTCGTTGCTCGCTAATCCACTGGCCTGAATTTCGAATGCTCCAAAGAGAAAATACAGAGGCGGTCGCCAAGTGGCTATTTGAGGACGTCATCTGCCGTTGGGGAGCGCTAAGAGAAATTGTCACGGATAACGGTGCGCCCATTATCAAAGCGCTAACATACCTCGCCAAGAAATACAACATTCACCACATTCGAGTATCTGGCTACAACAAACGCGCCAATGGCCTGGTAGAGAGACCACACTTTGACGTTCGGCAAGCGCTCTTCAAGGCAGTCGATGGCGACGAGTCTCGTTGGAGTGAAGCGACTTATTCAGTATTTTGGTCGGAAAGAGTTACCATTCGTAAGCGCATGGGTTGTTCTCCCTATTACGTGGCTACTGGCACCCATCCGTTACTCCCTGCCAACATTATAGAAGCAACCTACCTTCAGCCAGCACCCAACAGCATCTTAGCGACTACCGACCTGATTGCCAGACGAGCTATTGACCTCCAGCGAAGGAAAGAAGATTTAGAGCGACTTCACGAGGTAGTCTTTAGCGCCCGTCGCCAAGCAGCATTACGATTTGAAACCGAGCATAGCGCTACTATCAAGGATTACAACTTCCCGAGGGGCGCGCTAGTGCTTATGCGCAACTCCAAAATCGAGACCTCTTACAACAAGAAAATGCGCCCGCGCTATCTAGGACCTTTGGTAGTTATCTCTCGTAACCGTGGAGGCGCTTACGTGCTCTGTGAATTAGATGGTTCAGTACTACATCGACCTGTTGCCGCTTTTCGCCTATTGCCGTATCTCGCCAGGGAACAGATTGACTTGCCGTTGGAAGCGCTAGATATCGACACCGCCAAGCTTAGAGAACTTGAAGAAACCGAATTATTGGACGATGATGACTTGCCAACCCTAGTTGAAGAAGAAGAAAATGATTAGAAAAGACTATACTGATAAGCTCTCATTTTCTATTACTTACTTTACTTAGCTTTCTTGCCGCTACTTATTATACTATATTCAACAGACATTTCTTTACATAGTCAAGTCGCAGCGCTAGCAGGTTGCCAACGCTTAGCGCCCTGCGCAACTCTCGCCAAGGGTTTTTCGCTATGATGATTTACTGAGCGTTTCCCTTTTCCTCAAAATTTGTCTAAGTCCCTCACATACTATTGCTCTTGCTAAAAACCTACCTTAGAATACTTGTCGCTTGCGTTCTCTTTGCTTTACTTTCTTGGCTTTCAGCCGTTGCACTAACTCAAATTATCAGACTTATCTGCTCACTCGGCAGGGAAACAGCAAAAATAGATATATGAGGCGCCAACAAAAACAATATAAACATAAGTGGCCTATCTACGCTAAGGTCCGCTCAATCGCTATCGTCCTCTAGCGGCAGGGAACTATCAGATACCGGCAAAGAAGAATCGGGCAGAGGTAGGAGGTCGCCTGGCAAGATGTTGTTGGCGGTCTGCCAATCCATGGCGGCTTGGCAGTCGTCCTGGTAATCTCGCAGAACATGCAGGCTGCAGCCCAAGTTGGAGTAGCGCAAGCGAAGTGCCATGAGCTGTCCCCGCACCCGTTTCCGTTCCCGTTCCATTGATGTCGCCATCGTTGCCGCCCTCCTCGAGTACCGCTCCAGCATGTCACGAGGATTGAGCGCCATGACCGGGTATACGAGATCTTGCCCCAGCCACTGAAAGGCGTCGCCAGTAACCATCAGTTCAGGTTGAGGAGTCCAAGCGGGGTTGACCCTGGCGATTATGGGGCGCCTTGGCTCCAATCCGGCAACGTCCTCAGGATCTGATACCTCCCAGGGGGCCACGTTGCCATAGGGAGGCAGCCAGTGCCATTCTGGCTCCTCCCTGGCAACTCCTGACGCTGCCTCCCCTCCTGCCGCTACCGCCTTTGCCGAGGTCTCCTTCCTGCCACCTTCGCGCTGCGTCGCCAAGGTTTCTTCGTCCTCCCCCTCAGCGTCCTCATCCCCTCCCGCTGCCGCTCCCTCTGCCTTCTCCTCATCCCCCATCTCGACGTTGGCGGGGGCTTCTTCCCGCTTTCCCTCCTCCCGTTCCTCGCCAAGGGACCTCGCCGCCAAATGGATGGGCGACAGAAGGCCACTTGGGCCCGCCTCAGGATCGCGAGGAGGCAGGCAACTCGCCGCCAAGGCCTTCTCAAGATCGGCCATTTCGGTGTCTTGAGGGGCTGGCGAGGGGGAAGGCGACGACACTACCCGAGGTCGCTTTGCCTTGCCCTTCCCTTTGCTGGGGGAAGGGGCTTGTCGTTTTTCTGGAACCAAAGTCCCTTGGCGCTTGCCGGCGCCTTGATTGCCGACTGTTTCCATCCCATCTCCCTGGCGCATCGGCAACGCCAAGGAGGCACGTCCAATAGCTGCCATTCCTCCGGTGGCAACCTTCCTCTTCTGGCCCTCCACAAACTCCCTGGCCCTCCTCACCAAAACTGCGCACAAAAATGTCTTCTCGACAAGTGCGTCTGGCGCGCCGCCACGCTCGCAACTTTTGGCCCTGTCGATGGTGCAAGCGTGCTTGAGGGCACCACAGCGATAGCAAGGCTGGGCCCCAGTCGGGAACCAGCAGCCTTCTGGGTCGTTATCCGCCCAGCACTTGTCACACTAGCGCTACAAGTCAGCAAGAGCTTAAAAAAATAGAAAAGTCACTTACCGCTCCCCGCGCCTCCTTAAAGGCTTGCCGGGTCGCCAGAAAAACAGTCTTCTTCCCCTTCATCTCCTCCATTACAACCCCGGCCTCCTGCCCCTCGTCAAGGACGGCCTCCTCCCGACGCGGCAAAAGCAAACCTTTCAGCTCCTTGTCGTCGAAGGAGCTTTGCGTTGGCGCCTGCAGACATAGGTTAGTAAACACCGCCTAGGTCCAAAAAGAACACTTACCGCATACTGGGGAGCCTTTCCCTTGCGAGACTTGGAAACAGTGGTTAGCGTCGCCTAGGTCCAAAAAGAACACTTACCGCATACTGGGGAGCCTTTCCCTTGCGAGACTTGGAAACAGTGGTTAGCGTGGCACGGCAGCGGCAAGAGCAAAAACTCACTTTCTTTAAAGCCTTACCCGGCTTTACTGGGGAGCCCTTCCTGCTAGCCGGCAGTGCTGGGCTCTGTGCACTGCCGGCGCGACCTACCTTGCCGGATCCCTCAGTTACCACCTGCCTCTCAACGGCAGGCGCCTTCCCCGCAGCCACTCCCTCCATCTCCTCCGCCAACTCCCTGACCCGCTCCCGCTCCTCCAAAGCCCTGGTGATCTCCCGGGCATCCTGAGAGACTTCCTCTTGCCGCGCCGCCAGCTCCTCAGCCACCTGCATCCGCGCCAAGGGCACCAGAACCTCCTGTTTGCTGTGAGGAGACAAGTCAGACCACAGCTAAGTCAGAAATCAGGATCAGAAATACTTACTCAGGCGCAGGCGCGCTTACCGTCATCGGCAAGGCACCAGATAAAATGTCCTCCAACTCGTCCTCGATCGTTGGGATGGGAGGAGGCGCCTGGCAAAGCGATCAGCTAGCGACACGGCAAGAGCTGGAGGTACTTACAAAACGAGAAAAAGGCGCTAACCACTCCGCGCCACGATGATCCAGGTACCGCAATCGGCACCACTCTCGAACCTCTATTTCACGATCCCAGCCCATGCCAAGAACGCGCACCTCCAACCACCGCTCATACAGCTTCATGACGGCAACCACTAAATTTACTGGCGCGTCCACGCCAACGCCATCGATCCGCTTAAGAAAATTATTCGCCTTTTCGATATAGGTGGAGGCAGCGTCTTGAGCCTCACAGGAGGGAACAGGGGGCGGAGTTGGAATGCGAAAAGACATTTTAAATTTTATGGAGCGCCAGGTAAAGATGGGGAGAAGAGGTGAAGTCCAAACTTATGCGCCAGGACTATAAACATAATCTCAAAAACACACGGACCCCTTGTCACAAAAGCGGTAACGGTAGCCTTATTTGGTGACTGAGGACAGTCAATTTTTCAGTTGGGGGGAGATGATAGGACCCCAGACAGGATCAGCGCATCAACGGCAGGCTGCGGCAACGCGGCACCGACTCGGGATACCTTAGCACGCGCTAACTAACCATTTTTGGCAATATCTGACGGCCGCGCACGGCAAGAAGTAGATCCAATCAGTGATAGCGCCGATTGGCAGACAGAATGACAACTGACAGATGGCATCAGTCACTGACGACAGCGCTTAGCGAGAAGCCTGATGATCTATCAAGAACTGACGGACAGCTTGGCGTTTGACCTTGGTGTCTGACACTGCTTAGCGTCTTGATTTGGCGCCTGACATCGCTTAGGTACTCTGACGGACAGAAGGGTGATGGAGTGATGGTTTAGCTTCGCGATCTGTTGCCTGGCGTCGCTAAGGCTCTTGAATGGACGGTAGGGATCTGAAACCGTTGGAGCTACCCCTGTGAAATTTTCCAGTTTACCGCACTCTGGCGTCATTAGCCACTGGCAATGGCGAACTCATTGTAATATAAAAGTACTTACCGACTTGTATATACAGAAGAGAATAATAGACCAGAGTTTACTACTCCCCTTTCCTCAGTCTCCCTTACGCTCAAGAGCTCATTTACGCTACGGTCGGCAACGTCAAACTCATCGGCAGTTGCAGACGCTCACCAACACTCGACATACTCGCGCCTTGCAACTACGGCAGGCATTATCGACGCTTAGACTTCGCTAAGCTTATCGTGCTCTTGCCGCTGATAGGACCCTATACAGGTTAGGCGCATCAACGGCAGGCTCGGCACCAGTTCCGGAAACCTTGCCGCACTTGTTCCGAACTTGGCGCACGCGTTTTACCTATTTTAAGCCATTCCCGACGGCCGGACACGGCAAGAAGCAGATCCGATCAATGATAGCGCCGACGGCAGCAGGAATGACAACTGACAGATGGCATCAGTCACTGACGACAGCGCTTAGCGAGAAGATTGATGATCTGTCAAACACCGACAGACAGCTTGGCGTTTGACCTTGGCGGCTGACATCGCTTAGCGCCACCGATTTGGCATCTGACACTGCTTAGGTATGTTGATAGACAAAAGAAGGATGGATTGATGGTTTAGCGTCGCGATCTGCCGCCTGGCGCCGCTAAGGGTCTTGAATGGACGGCAGGGATCTGAAACAGTTGGAGCTACCCCTTGTAAAATTTTCTAGTTTACCGCTCTTTGGCCACTGGCGACGGCGAACTCTTTGTAGTATAAAAGTACTTACCGACTTGTACAATAAGAAGAACAATAGACCAGAGTTTACTACTCCCCTTTCCTCAGTCTCCCTTATGCTCAAGAGCTCATTTACGCTACGATCGGCAACGTCAAACTCATCGGCAGTTGCAGACGTTCGCCAATACTTGACATACTCGCGCCTTGCAACTACGGCAGGCATTATCAACGCTTAGACTTTGCTAAGCTTATCGTGCTCTTGCCGCTTACCTTTGCTGTGTTCGCTTACCGCTCTTTCCTAGGCGCTTTACCTTAGCGCTTTACACTTGCCGACTCCGTTACCGACTTTTCTCCTTTTTCACAGACGTGTTCTCTGGGACCTGCCCGGGACTCCTCAAATCACTTATAGCGCGCCCAACGCACACTCTTGGTACGGTAACACAATTGTTACATTTGTTACTGACCAAACTTTGGGCGTCATCACCGCTTACCTTTGCCGTGTTCACTTACCGCTTCTTCCCTAGGCGCTTTACCTTAGCGCTTTACACTTGCCGACCTTGTTACCGACTCTTCCCCATTTTCACAGGCACGTTCTCTGGGACCTGCCCGGGACTCCTCACATTACTTTTAGCGCGCCCAACGCAAGCCTTTGGTACGGTAACACTATAGTCACATTTGTTACTGACCAAACTTTGGGCGTCATCAACGGTTGGCGGTATGAGCACTTGGCGTGTTTGTTGAATTTGGCAGAAGTGGCAAGTCCTGATGTACCAGGCGATGTCGGCACTAGCGTGTGGCCACCAGAATCGTTCTAACAGAGAGGCTCAGGTAGCGTACAGACCTCTATGTCCTAGCTCATCATGCATGGCGCGCAAGACTCGTAAGCGACTTTCTGGCTTGATGATCAGCTTGTGAGCGCCATCTCGATTTCATCGCCAAAGTCTGTTGTCGGTAAAGAAGAAGTGGGTGGCATATCGGATAAAGGTCGCGTATTGTTCGTCGGTAAGGTCTGGGGGTTGCTTAAGGTCTTGTATCCATTGCTCAACTATTAACAAGCGACTGTCTTCCGCCTTTGCTTTGGCGGATCGGGGGACGGCATCGTAGGTCAAGTTTTTGCTGTCTTCTCTTAGCGGATGTGGTTCTTGTACGACTTTTACTGGAGGCGAGTTTTGACCGAAGATGCTTGCCATGTAGAATGTGAGGGGTGCGCTAAAGATCTTGGGGCGGTAAGGGATAATGGGATGTAAAAATATGCTAGTAGGCTGTTGTCGTCGTAGTAGGGGGATTGGCTGTTGTATGAGGTGCACGAAACCATGTAAGCGGTCGATCCAGTCCTCAAGATCGCTATCAGCCTGTGGGTCCACTGCCGGATCGCCAGGCTGCCGTGGTCGCCTAGAGAGTCCATCTGGTCCGTGGAAAGAGCTCTTGACATGAACCAGTTCAAAGTGAAACATGAGGATAGCGACTACCCACCGGTTCATGCTAGCGGATGGCTGGATGTCAGGATTCTGCAGCATGCCTTTGATGTACCTAGCGTCGACTTCAACAATAAGGTTCCGTACGCCAATCAAATACATCTTTAGCGACCGGAAGGCTTTGAAGAGTCCATAGAGCTCTAGCTTAGGCTGACTGTAGCGAGATTCTCGGTCGTTTAGCGTGATAGACCCAAAGCGGTTGTAGCGTCGCTGTTTCCGATTGTTGCTGAGGCACTGGCACAAGAAGTAGCCAATGGCAATGTACGAGGTATCCACCGCCAAGATAACTGGGTCGGCAGAGCTATAGTCAATAGGAACTAGGGGTTTGGCGTCTTGTAGGGCTTTCACTAAATCTCGCTGTGCAGTGACCTGGTCTGGCCCAAATTCAAAGGGCTCGTTGGTGCGGGTGAGTCGGTTAAGGGCGTGTGCGCGATGGGCAAAGTTCTTGACGAATATCCTGAGAACTCCAACCGTGCCAAGAAAGGCGCGAACTTCAGATAAGTCGCGGCAAGGACCCCATCGCTCCAGGAGTGCTAAGCGAGACTCGTCGGGAACGCGACCGTCGGGAGTGCAGATGTGACCGAGTATTTTGAACCTTGGCGCGCAAAGGAGGAGTTTGTGGCCGCTAAACGTACCACCGCTATACTTCATATGTTGGAGAACTCGATTGAGCAGCTGGAAAAACTCCCATAGTGCTAAGTGAATGTTGGAGTTCTCTGGATGGGTCGCCGGTAAGCCGTTTACGAGTTGCCAGTCTTTGGGGCCTTTGACGCCAACGTCATCAATGAAGCTAAGGACATTATGCGGTATCTCAGGTTGGAGGATGAAAGTGATGTCGTCATGGAATATGGGGACTGAGTTTGTCCATCCCATCAGTAAGGTGACTAGGCGCAAGGCGCCAAACGGAGTTTGAAAAGTGGTGAGGTCACGGGAAGAAGGGTGTATCAGACGTTTATCATAGCCAACGTAAAGGTCAAGGGTGGCGCCACAAATACGCCCGGCAAAGGACTCGGCAATGTGGTCAGGGAAAGGCGGTACGCCAGAGTGTCGTATTGTAACTCTATTCAGCGGTTCAAGACTTTTTGAGGACACAGAACCAACGGGAGCGGTAAGAACTATTGGAGGGCTCGTAGACGCCAGCCTTGATCTTGGTCCTAATGATTTGGCAGACCTCGGCTTTGATCCCAGGCGGTAACGGTCGGTTGTGCTCAGTCCACGGCACGTGAGGAATGGTCGGGATTACAACAGGCGGGAAGAAATCTGTACGTAGACTGCCGCGTTCTGAGTCCTCCCAAGCAAAGGCTTTATCTTGCTTAGCGACAAGATCGGTAAGGACGTTCAACTCATCTTTGGTCAAAAATCCTGTGTCGTGCTCCTTGGCGAACTGCTGCTGGCGTTCTGCGGTAAAACGTCCTGTGGGCTGAAAGGGTGGCGGATTCGGTAATAAGGTTGGCATATCGGCAAGAGGGTCGCCAATGATCTGGCGCTCGATTCTAAACGTCTCGGGAGAGTGCATAGCGACGGGTTTTGTTTTAAGCGCAACTGGCTTATATTTCTTTTTGACTTGAACCCCTTTCCTTTTTGGAGCGTTAGCTTGGTTATATACAGAGGTGGAAAGGGGAATTATAGCCTGAGGAGCGGCAAGTCCAAGAACGGCAGGAGACGAGGCTCCAGGAAGGGTACAGAGGTGGAAAGGGGAATTATAGCCTGAGGAGCGGCAAGTCCAAGAACGGCAGGAGACGAGGCTCCAGGAAGGGTAGTGAGATAGGTGTCGGTAGACGCAATATTTTGAAAAGATTCGGAAGCGGTAAGGTACAAGTACCTCCAGGAAGGGTAGTGAGATAGGTGTCGGTAGACGCAATATTTTGAAAAGATTCGGAAGCGGTAAGGTACAAGTACGCTAGAGCGGAGTCAGTAATGTTTTGATTTTTCTGGGAAAGCTCAGCGTCAGTAGCAGATAAAGTAGTTAAAACGTCTTCATCAAGAAAAGCGGTAGACACAACATTTACAAGACCAGTAAAATGGTCATATTCCAGCGTTAGCGCCACATCTCTGTGATCGTCGCCAATCACCTCCTTGATAGTCTGTGAAAACACCAATGGTCATATTCCAGCGTTAGCGCCACATCTCTGTGATCGTCGCCAATCACCTCCTTGATAGTCTGTGAAAACACCTGTGGGGAGGCTCGTTGGCGTGTTGGTCGGTAAACTCCGGGGGCTTAGCGCGGGCACCTTTTCGTTGTCCTCTAGGGAACGTTGGCACCGTTTGTCGGATTCCGGAATTGGGGTCGCTAATAGTTAAAGTAGTCTCGTCATTGGTAACTGTCTTGATGACTGATCGCGCCAAGACGTCGAAGGGTCTGCCAAGTAGTAGGTCGTATACCGGGGAACGTAAGATGTGTATTTGGAGGTAAAACGTGATGTCGCCAAGGGTGCAAGGCACGTTCTTGGTGAGGCCTAAGGATCTGTCTACCATGCCGTTAGCACTCTGCATGTTTAGTATAATGGTAGGGTCATAAATGAGGCCCAAATCGTTAGCGACTTCAGCTGCCATAGAAATGATCTGAGACCCGCTATCCACAATCGCCTCTACCTCATGCTTATTGTCTACGGTTAGCGTGACTGAGCGAATAGCGTGCGATTCTTGAGCGACGGTAAGGATTGCGGGGTCTTCTCCATGGTCTACTGACCTAAAATAGGCCTCCACTGGGTCCACAGAGGTGGCGTTAGCGATGGGGTTGGCAGGAGAGTCTTCAGTATCCAATGAGTTGACGGTAACGGAAAAACCAGGGAGCACATCGTCGAGATCCTCGACCTCGGCAACGGTTGTCACCAAGGGACGTCGAGGAGTGACTGCTGTCTTGACTTGGTTGCGGACGTCGGGAGCAATACTACAAAGTTCTTCTACTGACAAGGTCGTCGAGGAGTGACTGCTGTCTTGACTTGGTTGCGGACGTCGGGAGCAATACTACAAAGTTCTTCTACTGACAAGGTGACAGCGGTTTTCATGATGCGGCTAAATACGTGGTTTGATTTCTCTATGTCAAAAATTGGCGTGGTAGGTCAGTAGCCACCCTCAGGATGTTTCTTGAAAGCGGCAAAGTTTCGTTGTGTGGGTGCGTGATATCAGTTGGAAATCCCTGAGTAGGGATGTAAAGACGGCAAGGGCGGTTCAGGAGCAGCGGCGGTTGACAATGGTTCTGGAGTGGTGGCTGGCGGTGCGGCAGGAGTAGGAGTCGGTAACTTGCTAGCGGGAGGCATTGGCTTGTATCCTTTAAGAGGTTGTTTAGGCTGCTTAACTTCAACCCCATCAAAGACCTGATTCTTAAGCGAATCCAACTCCTGTTGGAGCTTGGCGATACGTTCTTCCCGCGAGAAGGTAGGATGGTCGCCAACGCTGTTGAAGTGTAAGACCTCGTGGATCATTTGCTGTTGGGTTGCCTGTTCAGGGTCAGGGTTGGCGTTGCCAGAAAGCATGCTGGTAACGATTTGTCCTGGGTTGTGCCTATGCCATTCATCAACTCGCTCCTGGAAGGACTTCTTGTCTGGGTAGTTGAGGATGGTGGCACCAGTGGTGAGAACTATCTTGCCATCGATAGCCCTTCGAATTCTTCCTTGCCGAATGTAGTTTTCTAGGGTAGCACAGCATCCTCTAGTCATAGTATGTCCAATTTCCCCACAGAAGTGGCAAGGGCCAGACGGGGGTACATTAGCGGGTCGGTTAGCGAGATTAGTGGTAATCATAGTTTTTATACGCGTCATAGCGGAGGCGACAGCAGCGGTAACAGCAGCGTTGAGATCCTCCTTCTTAACGAAGTCGGCAACAGGAGGCGGGATGGGAATGATACCGTTAGTTTGCTCGGGTGGTGGGCTTGTCCTAGCGCGTTGCAGCCCAACGCCAGTGTCCGTTCCCTTGAGAACCCATTTACCGGCTTCAAAAACGTTGGCAACGTTATAGGGCTTGTCTGGGTGATGGGCCTGATGAACAATTTCTAGGCGACAAGCAATACAAGTCCAAAGTGAAGTCGGGATGCCTTGTTGGAATAGGCGACGTTCCTCATTAATGTATAACTTGCCGTTTTGTACTAACCACCTAGCGATCTTTTGGAATTTGTGGTAATACGTGGAGAATGCGCTAAGAGAGGAGGTGCCACTGTCGAATGATTCCTGTACTAGTTTCTGGAGCTTGTTTACCGAGTATCGGGTAGCCTCCTCTGCGCCAGGGTACAGCTGGATCACTGCCGTCTTCCATCCTTCATACGAAGCGCCTTGGGCTGGAACTGGCGGTGCGGCAGGGACAAAGGCGACAAACTCGGCAAGGCCTGTCCACGTTTCTGCCATGTCATACGATACGTATCTTGCCGCGTACTCCTTCATCTGTGTGTGGTCGGTAATGCCACAATCCCTAAATAAATACTCCAATTCCTTGAAATACTGGGAGAGCTCCCGTGGCTTGGACTCGTCCCATTTTGGTGCCGAGAAGTGGTTGCGTGGCGGCATGCGCTGAACTTGTTGTTCCATGGCGACGGTGGTAACGAGTTCGGTTAACGGTAGTGGGGAAGGGGTTCTAGAGATTGGCGACGGGGTAAGAGAAATGGCAAGTTGAGAAAGCGGTGTTAAAGGAGTGATGGGAGTAACTGGTTGCGGTACGGTAAATGGCAACGCTAAGGGGTCGTCGGCGCTATAATTGAGGGAATGCGGGAAGAGATCAGGAAATGTGTCTACAGTGGCGTTCTGTAGTTCCTGTGCGAGAGAGAGACCCGGTAAGGCACCAGGTGGTTGTGGAGTTGATGGGTGGGAAGGAGCTATGCCTTCTGCCGACTGGTCTAGCAGGCGGCACCTACGTTGGAGACGGGTTTCTGGCGGAATTCTGCCCTAGAGATCCCTCGTGGTGGGCTCCAATTTGATGACGCCCAAAGTTTGGTCAGAAACAAATATGACTATAGTGTTACCGTACCAATTGCTTGCGTTGGGCGCGCTATAAGTGATGTGAGGAGTCCCGGGCAGGTCCCAGAGAACACGCCTATGAAAATGAGGAAAAGTTGGTAAGGGAGTCGGCAAGCGTAACGTGCTAAGGTAAAGCGTCTATGAAGGGAGCAGTAAGTGAACACGGCAACGTAAGTGGCAAGAGCGTGGTAAGCTTAGCGAAGTCTAAGCGTTTTAAATGCCTGCTGTAGATGCAAGGCACGAATAAGTCGAAGGCTAGTGATGAAGTCTGCAGCTGCCGACGAGCTCGACGTTGCCGACCGTAAATGAGCTTTCGAGCGTAAGGGAGACTGAAGAAAGGGGAGTAGTAAACCCTGGTCTGTTATTCGATTTACAAGTCGGTAAGTACTTTTATACTACAATGAGTTCGCCGTCGCCAGTGGCTAATGACGCCAGAGTGCGGTAAACTAGAAAATTTATAGGGGTAGCTCCAACGGTTTCAGATCCCTACCGTCCATTCAAGAACCTTAGTGACGCCAGGCGACAGATTGTGAAGCTAAACCATCAATCCATCACCCTTCTGTCTGTCCAAAATGCTTAGCGATGTCAGGCGCCAGATCGAGGCGCTAAGCGGTGTCAGACGCCAAGGTCAAACGCCAAGCTGTCCGTCAGTTTTTGATAGATCATCAGGCTTCTCGCTAAGCGCTGTCGTCAGTGACTGATGCCATCTGTCAGTTGTCATTCTTGCTGCCGTCGGCGCTATCACTGATTCTCGCTAAGCGCTGTCGTCAGTGACTGATGCCATCTGTCAGTTGTCATTCTTGCTGCCGTCGGCGCTATCACTGATCAGATCTGCTTCTTGCCGTGCACGGCCGTCAAATATTGCCAAAATTAGATAATTAGCGCGCGCTAAGGTATCCCGAGTCGGTGCTGCGTTGCCGTTGCCTGCCGTTGATGCGCTGATCCTGTATGGAGTCCTATCAACGTATCGTGAGTCTAGTTCGACGTAGAGGTTCCCATCTTGGGGGGCATGCTCTATGGCTTCCTTAAAGGCTAGGAGTTCACCTGTTTGATTCGACTGTGGCAGGTTGTCTGGGACACAGACACTTATGTTCCCTTCGTCTCCCTCCTCGTAGAAAATACCGGCTCCAGCATGTACGTCTTCTGTGCCGTTGTTCGTGCAGGAGCCGTCTGTTGCCAGCTGGTAGTTCATCCTGGATTCCGGCGGCATTTCTAGTTGGGGTAGGTTCTCGTCTGTTGGACCTTCTGTAAAGATTCTGAAGATTTCTGACAAAGGGCCAGACGTTATCATCTTACCCTGGAACATGGTCTACCCATCCTCTATCTCTTCGCCTTCATCATCCTCCTCCCCAGGGATTGTTGGAGGTGGATCTGGGATGGGGCTTCTGGGATCCCACTTGGGGGGCAGAGTGTTTAGAAGAGCTTTAGATCGTTGGATGCAGCTATGGGGGGTCATGCACCCTGTAGCTAGCTCCATATCCATGCAGCTTGTACATTCACACTCATTCGTAGAGTGGTGGAGCGGGTCTGTCAGCATGTTTGCTACCCTTTCTGCATCGCCGACCATGCGGATATTGTGACAATCTCTCAAGCATAGGCTCGGGCCGTTATTCATATAGCGGATTTTCTTATCCACGTTGCTATGGTACCAGATCGGCCTTTCCCTCAGGATTTTTTTTTCAAAGGCAATGCCTTCCGGTCTCACTCCATAGGCTTTGGCTACCCTGAGCAGCTCCAGGATATCTTTGCATGTCCCTGCCTTCTTACTGGTGAACAGTTTCCATGATTGTAGGAAGGAGTTGATTCTCACAGAGGGGTTAATGTTTTGCTCCGAGGAGGGAACATTCCTCGCTATCAGGGCATCTGCAACATAGGCCCAGAGCGGGTGGTTGGGGCTCAGGTTTAGATATTGCTTTAGCCACATAACTGCAATTGCCTCATTCCTTGCTTTTATGTTCAACAGAGCCCTTCCCCCTTCGTTTATGGGGGCGCACATGGTGATTTCGTTCATGGAGCTTCTCTTCTCGTCCTATATGTACTGTTGGATCATTCTTGTCAGTCTCTTTTCTATTTCTTTTGGCATGCCCTGAACCTGTGCTAGGTACTGGGTCATCCCTCCTACTATCATCTGGACTATGAGTTTCCTGCCCTCTATCAATGGGTTACTCTTTTCCCATTGCTCTAGGGTCTGTGTTATCTTACTAATCACTGTATTCCAAGGGGCTTTTACTTCAAAATCGTGGCCGTATCAAGCACTAAAGATTCGGACGGCTTCACCCTCTCTTACAATGTATATGTTGTCAGGGATTCTATCTTGGTTGGGCTGCATCTTTCGTGACCCCTGAACCCTTTCCCTGAAGGTTTTTATCCCTATTGGTATTATTTCAGTCTTTTTGATGTTGAACTTTGCTGATGATGCTAAGCACCAGTCATCTAAGAGGGCCTGTAGGGCTCCTAAGTCTCAGTCTTTTTGATGTTGAACTTTGCTGATGATGCTAAGCACCAGTCATCTAAGAGGGCCTGTAGGGCTCCTAAGTCATTGTTCTCCGATAGAAACACTGTTGTGTCATCGGCAAAGAGAGATGCTATCAATCTGTCCTCCTTTCCCGGTATCTTGAAGCCCTCCAGGTTTGAGCTGCGTATCGAGGCTGCTAGGGGCTCTATGGCCAGGTCAAACAACAGGCAGGAGAGGGGGTCTCCTTGCCTTACACCTCTTGTGATCCTCTATGGAGTGCTCAGGTAGCCGTTTATCATTACCCTTGACTCAGCATTGTTGTACAGCGATTTAATAATTCCAATGAAGGACTCCGGTATCTCGAATCTCTCTAGTGTTTTCCACAAATATGAGTGGTCGATCTTGTTGTAGGCCTTTTCCTGGTCCAGCGCAACAATAAGGCCGTTCTGGCCAGATTTCTCCGCATATTTTATCATCAGCCCAATCAGCTTCGTTTGGTCAGATATACGTCGGCCTGAGATGAAACCTGCCTGGCTCTCGTGGATTAGATCGGGAGCCATTGCCGCGAGACGGTTGGCAAGGACTTTTGTCAGTAGCTTGTAGTCCACATTCAGGCAAGTGATTGGCCTGTAGTTCGCCACTTCTGTCTTATCACTTTTTTTGTAGAGTGGACACATCCACCCTTCTGCAAAGCTGGAGTTTGGATCCACTCCATGCAGTTGTATGTCCTTGAAGGCCTTGGTTATTAGCCCAACAACGTCGAAGGTGGGGCTACTTGTCTTCGTGTCCTTGGCGTGCCATGCGTTCAGGGATTTGATTAGTTCGTAGGTTACTCCATCAAGACCCATGGCTGAGTTATTCTCCGATTTAGATAGTGCCTTTAAGACCTCCTCTCTCGTTATTTGTGCTGCCAGTGCATCTGTGGTCTTCGTATTGATGCATCCCAAAACTTGGGTCATTTTCTGTAGGCGGTGCATCTCATCTGAGGTTGGAATTTTATGTTGCAGGTTATCATGGTAGTTCTTTGCCAGTTCCGCCATTTTGTTTGAGTTTTTTTCATAATCGTTTCCTGCTGAGACAGGCTGACTCTCTGACGACGGTTTTTTCAGGGCGTATATAAGGTCTCTTGGTTTTGCAACCCTGTTTGCCTGAGTCCAGTAGCGACATATTGTTTCGCCCTCTAGCCTGTTTCGTATTTTCGTCTGGGCTCTGATGAAACAATGTTTCTTTCCCTCCCAGACCCTGATTTCCAATTTTATCTTTGCTGTTGATATTGATCTTTCCTCTTCTGACAGCCTAGTCGCCGTGAGTTCATCGCTCAGCATGGTCTTTATTTCTGCTTTACAATGTCTAGATGCCCTTTATATGCTGCTTTATAAAGTGCAGACCACTGCCAATCATCTTAATCAACACAGTATCAGCTATGTGTGAGGTCTATAAGATTTGAGTCTTACCTTTTGCATTTACATCTGCATTGTGCTTGACTAAAAACTCTACAATGTCTAGATGCCCATTATATGCTGCTACATGAAGTACAGACCACCGCCTTTCATCTAATCAACTGAATATCAGCCATATGTAAAGTTGATCAGATTTAACTTTTACCTTTTGCATGTATATTTGCATTGTGTGTTATTAAAAACTTTACAATGTCTAGATGCCCATTAGATGCTGCCACATAAAGTGCAGACTGCTGCCTATTATCTGCATCAAGTCAGTGTTAGCTATATGTAGAGATTTGAATCTTACTTTTTGCATTTATATCTGCATTGTGCTTGACCAAAAACTCTACAATATTCAGATGTCCATTGAATGCTGCTATATGAAGTACAGACCACCGCTCTTCATCTAGATTAACTCAATGTTAGCTATATATGAAGTCTATCAGGTTTAACTCTTACCTTTTGCATTTACATCTGCATTGTGCTCAACTAAAAACTCTACAATGTTCACATGCCCATTGTATGCTGCTACATGAAGTGCAAACTGCTGCTTATCATCTGAATCAATTTAATATCAGCTATATGTGAGGTCTATTCAATCTGACTCTTACTTTTTGCATTTATATCTGCATTGTTCTCAACTAAAAACTTTACAACATTCAAATGCCTATTGGATGCTGTCATATGAAGTGCAGACTGCTGACTTTTATCTGAATTAATCCAATGTCAGCCATATGTGAGGTCTATCAGATTTAACTCTTACTTTTTGCATTCACATTTGCATTGTGCTTGACTAAAAACTCTACAACATTTTGATGCCCATTGCATGCTGCTATATAAAGTGCAGACTGCTGGCTTTCATCTGAATTTATTCAATGTCAGCCATATGTAAAGTTTATCAAGTTTAACTTTTACCTTTTGCATTTATATCTGCATTGTGCTTGACTAAAAACTCTACAATATCCCAATGCCCATTACATGCTGCTATATAAAGTGCAGACTGCTGACTTTTATTTGAATTGATTCAATGTCAGCCATATGTAAGATGAAGTTTATCAAGTTTAATGTTTTATTTTTTGCATTTATATTTGCATTGTGCTTGACTAAAAACTCTACAACATTCCCATGCCCATGACATGCTGCTACATGAAGTGCAGACTGCTGATGTTCATCTGAATTGATTTAATGTCAGCCATATGTAAGATTTATCAAATTTAACTTTTACCTTTTGCATTCACATCTGCATTATGCTTGATTAAAAACTTTACAATGTCTTGATGCCCATTGCATGCTGCTACATGAAGTGTAGATTGCTGGCTTTCATCTAAATTAATTCAATGTTAGTCATATGTAAAGTATATCAAATTTAAATCCTACTTTTTGCATTTACATCTGCATGATGCTCAATTAAAAACTTTACAATGTCTAAATGCTTATTGGATGCTGCTTCATGAAGTGCAAACTGCTGCCAATCATCTGAGTCAACTGAATGTTAGCTATATATAAAGCATATCAGATCTAGTTTTTATTTTTTGCATTCATATCTCCATTATGCTTGATCAAAAACTTTACAATATTCAGATGCCCTTTAGATGCTGCTTTATCAAGTGCAGGCCAGTACCAATCATCTGAATCAATTCAATATCAGTTATATATAATGCTAAGATATTTAAATCTTACTTTTTCCATGCACATCTGTATTGTGCTTGATCAAAAATTTTATGATGTCTAGATGCCCATTAAATGCTGCTATATGAACTGCAGACCACTGCATAGTATCTAGATCAATTTAGTAGCAGTTATATGTGAGGTCTATCAGATTTAACTCTTACTTTTTTCATTCATATTTGCATTGTGCTTGACCAAAAACTCTACAATGTCTAGATGCCCATTGGATGCTGCCACATAAAGTACAGACTCCTGCCTATCATCTAAATCAACTCAATGTCAGCTATATATGAAGTTCATGAGATTTAAGTTTTACTTTTTGCATTCACATCTGCATTGTGCTTGACCAAAAACTCTATAATGTCTAGATGCCCATTGGATGCTGCTACATGAAGTACAGACTGCTGCCTATCATCTGAATTAGCTCAATGTCAGCTATATGTAAAGTCTATCAAATTTAACTCTTACTTTTTGCATTTATATCTGCATTGTGCTTGGCTAAAAACTTTACAATGTTTAGATGCCCATTGGATGCTGCATCATCAAGTGCAGACTCTTGCCAATTATCTGAATCAACTTAGTGTCAGCTATATGTGAAGTCTATCAGATTTAACTCTTACCTTTTGCATTCACATCTGCATTGTGCTTGACCAAAAACTCTGCAATGTCTAGATACCCATGAAATGCTGCTACATGAAGTACAGACTGCTGTCTATCATCTGAATTAGCTCAATGTCAGCTATATATAAAAAAAATCAAATTTAATTCTTACCTTTTGCATTCACATTTGCATTGTGATTGACTAACAACTCTACAATGTCTAGCTGCCCATTGGATGCTGCTACATGAAGTACAGACTCTTGCCAATCATCTAAATCAACTCAATGTCAGCTACATATGAAGTCTATGAAATGTGAGTCTTACCTTTCGCATTCACATCTGCATTGTGCTTGACCAAAAATTCTACAATGTCCCAATGCCTATTGAATGCTGCTACATGAAGTACAGACTGCTGCCTATCATCTGAATCAACTCAATGTCAGCTATATATGAAATCTATAAAATTTAAATTTTACCTTTTGCATTTATATCTGCATTGTGCTTAATCAAAAACTCTACAATATTTTGATGCCCATTGAATGCTGCTACATGAAGTACAGACTGCTATCTATTATCTGAAACAATTCAATGTTAGCTATATATAATGTCTATAAAATTCAAGTCTTATTTTTTGCATTTACATCTGCATTTTGCTTGACTAAAAACTCTACAATATTCAGATGCTCATTGCATGCTGTTACATGAAGCACAGACTGCTGCCTATCATCTAAATCAACTCAATGTCAGCTATATATGAAATCTATCAGGTTTAACTTTTACCTTTTGCATTCACATCTGCATTGTATTTGACCAAAAACTTTACAATGTCTAGATGCCCATTGGATGCTGCCACATGAAGTGCAAACTGCTGCTTTTTATCTGCATCAAATCAGTGTCAGCTATATGTGAGGTCTATAAGATTTGAGTCTTACTTTTTGCATTCACATCTGCATTGTGCTTTATCAAAGACTTTACAATATCCAGATGCCCATTGAATGCTGCTACATGAAGTGCAGACTGCTGCTTATTATCTGCATCAACTTAATGTCAGCTATATGTAAAAAATCAGATTTAACTCTTACCTTTTGCATTTACAGCTGCATTGTGCTCAACTAAAAACTCTACAATGTCCAGATGCCCATTGAATCTTGTCACATAAAGTGCAGACTGCTGCCTATCATCTAAATAAAAACAATAAAAGCTATATGTGAAATCTATGAGACTTAAATCTTACCTTTTGCATTCACATCTGCATTGTGCTTGATCAAAAACTTTACAATGTCTAGATGCCCATTAGATGCTGCCACATGAAGTACAGACTGCTGCCTATCATCTGAATCAATTCAATGTTAGCTATATGTAAAGTTTATCAGATTTAACTCTTACCTTTTGCATTCACATCTGCATTGTGCTTGATCAGAAACTCTACAATGTTCAGATGTCCATTGTATACTGCCAGATGAAGTGCAGACTGCTGCTTATCATCTAAATCAATTCAATGTCAGCTATATGTAAAGTCTATCAGATTTAACTTTTACCTTTTGCATTCACCTCTGCATTGTGCTTGATCACAAACTTTACAATGTCCAGATGCCCATTGGATGCTGTCATATGAAGTACAGACTGCTGCTTATCATCTGAATCATTCAATATCAGCTATATGTAAAGTCTATTAGATTGCTACATAAAGTGCAGACTGCTGCCTATCATCTGAATCAATTCAATGTCAGCTATATGTGCAGTCCATCAGGTTCAACTCTTACTTTGTGTGGTTAAGTCTGCATTGTAATCAATTAAAAGCTTCACCACATCAAGATGCCCTTTTGCTGCTGCACAATGAAGTGCACTTGATTTATTTTTATCTGAAACCATAAATCAGTAACATGTGCCATTTATTATGCAAAAATCTCACTTTTTACATTTACATCTGCATTATACTCAATTAACAGCATCACAATATCCAAATGTCCTTCTTCTGCTGCCCAATGTAGTGCAATCCACTCATGTATATCTAAGTTGACAATATCAACAAGTATATACAATACATCAAGTGCAACTCTTACTTGCATAGTTGGTATTGCATTTAATCAGAAGTTCAACAATGCCTAAATGTCCATTCATTGCTGCTGAGTTGAGTTTAGTAGACCAGTCCTTTTCTGGCTTAAGAATATAAGCAGTGTATGCAATGTATTGAAGATTAATTCTTACTTTTTGCATTTGCATCTTCATTATACTTGAGGAGATACTTAACAACATGTAGATGGCCATTTTTTAATGCAATTTTAATTGATGAATCTAAAACAGCATGAGCATCTATATTGTATCAAATGGTTGATACATCCTTACCAACTACATCTGTCTTTGCTCCAAGATCAAGTACATACTGAACAATATCTATTTTCCCCTTTCTTGATGCATTGTAGAGCTTCTTTCCAAGTGTCCCAGCATGATGTTCTAATAATGACTCTACAAGCTCACGAAGTGGCACAAGGAGTAAAAGAAGAGCAAGGGTCTGACCAAATGTCCATCTTGTTTCACCTGGACCAAGGTTTCCCTGGTGCATATTGACCCTGATTGTCACTTCATTGTCAACAAGCAAGACAATATTGATTATAAGCAAAGTCACAAGGGCTGATGTCATGGTGATCAGATGTTTCCAATGATGCCCAGGCCACCATGTTGTACCAGATTTGTGGAAAGTCAAGAGTATTGCTTCGAAAAAAATCCCAGGAATAATGAGATTCAAAATCGGGATCAAGACGATGCCATAGATCATAATGTACCAGACTTTGGGTCCTACAGAACCCAGCAGAACTTGTATCCCAAAGATAGAAATTGGTGCATTAAGAGAGCATGATTTCGAGGGTCCAAATCCAACTGGTTGCTCCAAAGCCAGAGCCCGACCGTAGACATCAGCGTCAAGTGGAGTGAGCCCACAATCACCACAAGGTTTGAACAAATCTTGCGTATTTCATATTTCCACCGGTGCCTGAGGATTAAATCGGTTCTATATGTTTCACCACCAACCATCTCCTCAACTTCTTCGCGTAACTCCTCCTTGGAGAAATTGACCCTATGCTGAATGTAGAGCAGCAAGTAAATGAACAGGTTTGTGTTATTCATCCAGCTGAGATTAAGGATGATCGTCGCATGATAATTGGTGATACTACCTGGGGTGAGAGCTTGTATGATGGTCGAGACAAGAATGGCGAAGGCAGTGATGAGAATTGTCGTAGATTGCGACTTCAAGCTCTCCAGCTCGGTGTGTGATACCTTCCCATCTCTGAGAGCTGAAAGTGCAGGAGCAAAACTGAGTAGGTTCTGGGCATATATTGCAGTCCTCACGCCGATGCCAGAGATGTCCGGATTGGCAGGAAAACACGAGTCAGTCATGGTAAACGTAGTGGTGAAGGTACAATAGCAGAAGCTTTCACAGCCTTATGGCATTGCGTATTTCGTTCGCTGCATAGCCTCAAACATGTGAATGCATCATTTATTGTCTAGTGGCGCCTATTGCGATCACCGGCTTGAGAACTGGCGGAAAACAAAGAGCAAACGACGGCCCTTGTTGCGCCACCCTCGAACCAGGATGACCATGACAATCTGTGATTAGGAAAATGGTTCTCTGAATATTGTATTGTCCACAGGCATCCACTGGACAGGACAAGCAGCCCTTGTGAAGAAGTTTCCATTTTTCTTTAGTTCCCCTTACGACGTACGACGTGCGACGTGTGACTGGGCGCCTTTGGTCACACATTGATTTAGACATTCACAGCTATTGCGTGTGACGTCGTTCCCAGCGTGTGATCGCAGTGATCTCCATGTCGTCGTCGTACCCTCCGTAAAGCGCTCAGCTGCCGGGAATGGCTCCGTTCTAGTTCGTGTGTACTACATGACCCTCGTCGTCGTCGTCGTGCTCACGGCGCTCATTACCATCTATCAAATTGTCGACTAGCTCACACCTGCCACACGCTGGCTGCACGACCTCAAGCTCGGCTCGGCTGGCTCGTCCCTATGGGCGTCCTCTTCGTCATCTCCTTCCCTCTGTTCTTTGGCCATGAGATCGTCGTCATCCTCTGTGACCACGTCTGGGGCATGTGGATCGGTTTCATCGTCGCCGCGGGCACGTTCCTCGGCGAAGTCGGCAACTTCTGGTGCGTGCTTCTGCTTCCCGAGAAACAAGCACTCATTTCCATCGTAGTACGTTCAGGTACTGCTGTCGCGCACGTGGCGAAAAGCTCGAAAAGGACAAAATCCCGTATGCCTGTCTTGCAAAGGTCGTCAGAGACGGCGGGTTCAAGATTGCGCTCGATACGCCGCTGAGTGCCATCCCGGGTCATTGTACATACGCCCTTTCTTTCACTCGTACCCGATAGGCAACTAACGCTTCGTCAAAAGTCACGACCGCGGTGTTCTTGACTTCTGGCATGGGCATCTTCGTCTTCTCTCTCGCTGCTATTCTGTCCATGCCAAAGCAGTTTATAACCGTGTATCTCGGTGTACTTCTAGAACAGTCGGCGACTGGTGAGTACTGAACAATCCCTGCAATTTCCTCCTGAATCCCCAACAATTCGTACAATAACTGACCCCACCACTAGGCACGACCGACACCAAAAGCCGAATCATAACCGACGTCGTCCTGGCAATAACGATCCTCATCACCTTCCTCGCAATGCGGTACATTTACTACATGATGAACAAAGTAAAACCTGCCGTCATCTACGAGAGGCACAAAGCCAGGTTTGTTCTCCTCGTCATTTTAAATCTCAAGTTCTGAACCTAAATCTTAAAATTTCGAAAGTTCAATTTTGAATTTCAACCCAAACACCCATCGAAACTAACTAAATATCGCCTCTAACAGACAAGCAAAACTAGCGCGTGCAGCATCGCCTACCTCGACATCTTCGTCACCCGTCTCAGGCTCAGCAGACGACATCCCACTGACAGCAACGCTTCCACCACGCCATTCTCGGCCGCCGCTGCGCTCTCACGGGTCGGACGACGTCGAGCTCGGCGAGGGCTGGGACACGGACCCAGCGCTGGCCGGCGCGCCGATGCAGCATGCGGGTATGGGCAGGGAGGTCGGGCTTGGAGGTGGGTATGGGTATGGAGGTGGAGGTGGGTACGGTGGCAGTGGGTATGGAGACGAGTATGGTGGCGGGTATGGGTCGACGTATCATGATCGTGATCATGCTCATCAACCAGGCGGGGCGAGCGTGGAGACGTTGGGGTCGTCATCGTCTGATACGCTTGCGCGTGTGCGTGTGTCGGAGCACGAGCCGTCGAGGGTTGGAGCTGGGCAGGGAGTGGGAATTAGGGCAGCGGAGCTCGAGCGCGAGTTGGGACATGAACATGGGCATGGGCATGGGCAAGCGCAAGCGCAGTTGACGGGGTCGGACTGCGTGGGATGGCCTCGAAGCGGACGAGGGTGCTTTGAACTCGGTCGGATTCTAAGCGACGGTTGAGGAACCCGTTTGAGGGGGATTCGAGGTGAGTGCCGCCAGAGGGAATTGAGAATGTATATCCTTTTGTTAGTGTATCGTGCGTTACTCGTCGTCATCGTCGTCCATCGCACCCCATCGCATCCAATCTTATCCCATCTCATGCCCATCCCAGACATTGTATTCATTGTATTTAATGTTGGTGGTTTAGTTATTATGAAGATTACAAATAGTCTTAGTGTAGAATATAGCTGCTGGTCTGCGTAGGTCTCGGTCCTCAGAAACAAAAAGTAGATGACTGATACTGAGTACTACTTTTGCTTTTGAGTTTCCCATGGATAACTAGTGCTACACAGAATGGGTCTTGCAGGATTCAATCCATCAGTGATTGTTCTTTTGATATTCAAATTATGTATATGTATGATTCTGTACAATTAAAGTTCACATTGTATCTTATGAATTGTACTACTAGACCATCAAACCATTGACATGCAAGCTCAATTAGGACACTGATACAAGGAATAATGCTACTGATCCTACACTGGGAGCACAGACCTTTGCTGAAATACCTTGACACGGACTTGCAGTCACAGAAACCTTGTAATTTGTATGCTGCAGGTAACGCGCGGGTGACAAAGGGGGGCTTGACAGTGGCGTGTGACATGGCTTTGCTGTTGTCCCATGTATATACCGCCACTGATGGACTCATGCATGGATCGAGATCGATGTGCCACTTAGTGTAATCACTAGGAAAATTGCCGAAGTGGAAGGAAGGAAACATAGTCTTGGGGCTCACGTCATCCAATTCTAGCTATCCGAGTATCGGACTGCCGTTAGCTACAAGCTCCTTTCGGACTTCTTTCAAGAAGGACAAGTCAGATTGGGTGTAACCCACTGAAACTATTGACTGGCCACGAGTGCTGTATAAGGATCATGGGGATTGACACTTTGGGGTTAGACATCAGACGTCTACGACTAAGAAACTATCGCCTAAGGTCAATTGGGACAGATACAGGACTCATCCGTGTACGTCATATACTGAGCTCGTGGTCTGATTATTACTTCCTTTGATTTGATTTTGGTTTCCGATGTCGGCGAATGACATATTTTAAGTTTCGTATCAGGGAGAATTTCTTCTGTGGCAAATTCATTATGTGTGACTTGTGAAAAAATATATACATTTTTATCCAGGCTTCACTGATACTACATTCACTGCATCGTACTTATCAAGGGTTGCTCAGACATGATTTCATGGATATCAGAGTCACGGTGTGAAAAAGTACAGACGGAATCAGGATGAGGCATAAATACATAACGTTACAGCACCCAAACACGAACACTATTCTGACCGCCCAATCACTTCATGGAAAATTCCCTTGTCAGACACCAGGATGGACTCGCGTGTGGATTGAGCCGGAGGGCTATAGTGGGAGAACTATCGGCTGGGAGGAACAAATAGAACATCTAGAACCCTCGTGTTATTTCGACATTGAATAGAGGTTGGCATACACGTTGGAAAAATTCCGTAATCCAAGGGCCCAGAAACCATACGAAACTAGAAGAGGTCGGAACG
>JAMWFC010000051.1:2634626-2829424 GCA_027475525.1 Macrolepiota albuminosa
GCCCTGGAACTGGAGAAGCTTGATTCTCCTGACCCTGCGTGACGAATTGACGACGCATCTCATCAATGGGCTTAGTGCCCTCAAATACAATGCCCTGATCGTTGATAAGAGACTGTCCCTTAGTCCTGAGGTCGCCATTGCGCATATGTTGATACGCGACTCTGTCGCTCAACGTTTCGGCCATGGGCACGCACGGCATCACAGATGCCTCGCTCTCCACCTTGAGCACGGTACTATCGTGCCCATTCAGACCTGACATATCTGTCCTACGGTCGTGGTTACGCATGTGTGGGGGCTCCTCACGCCACCCTTGTCCTGCTGGAGTATAAAAAGTACTCACTGGTCTTACTTCGGGCACTTCTTGCGCCCATGCTAGTGCCTCCACTAGCTCGATTCCGACGTCTTGATTGCATTGTGCTGAGCATTCCTCGGACGTGTGGCTCCAGGAGGTCGAGACCCCCGATTGCCGTGTGGCCTTCTGCTGCACATACATTTGCAGCTCTATCATGAGCACTCTCACTATCAAATCAGTATATTTTGTACTGAATACATTGAGCACTTCGTGCCCTTGTCACCTAAGTGCTACTATATGGGCTGACGCATAGCGCTCGAGTTGCGCTTGGGTGGTGTATTTCATCACCTCTGGGTGCAAGTCCCAGAACACCCGCAAGCTGACGCATAGCGCTCGAGTTGCGCTTGGGTGGTGTATTTCATCACCTCTGGGTGCAAGTCCCAGAACACCCGCAAGCGCATGGTGTACGCAGTTTTCAGCCGCTGCTCCTCTGCTCCGGTGTCGTCATCACTTGACGACTCCATCACCTCCTCTGGAAGCTCTACAACCTCCGGAGCTTCCTCCACTGCTGGTGTGCGCGGAAATTGGTTTTCCGTGCGGGATACTTCAGGCCTTGCAGCCTCCTCCGGTACCTCCTCTATGTGGGCTTCCGCTATTTTAAAAGGCATTGAGCCTACAGTGGACCGCCTGGTCCCACTACTCCAGCTCGGAGGGAGGGCTCTCCCAGTCCGTACTGACAACTCAGCGTCTCCTGGGGCGCCATAGGCGCCTGTTGACTGTCGGCCGTCCTCTGGGGGTCCTTTGGAAGCCAATTGGCTAGACCGTCGCAGTCCTCCTGGCAGCTGCGTAACTGGGGGCGTTAATCTCCCGGGCATCTTGTCCTGGAGGCGTTGCGGACCGTCCTGCTGTGAGCTTTCAGCTCTCCGGGCCTCGCTCTCATTCCCGGCCAGGTCGGTACTCTGACCTCGGTCTCGAGCCTTGGGTCTTACCTGACCCGCATTGGACGCTGACACGTCCTGGGTGTCTGCTGGGTCTCCCCATAGGTCATGGGCATTTCGCCCACCGTCAGTGGGCACTGCAGGTATGGGATTACTCATCGATCTCCTGTTTGAAATTTGCACAGTGTGGCTGTGCAAGAAGCTCGAGAAGCTGATAGAGTTCTGTCAACGAACTCAGTGACTCTGTTTGAAATTTGCACAGTGTGGCTGTGCAAGAAGCTCGAGAAGCTGATAGAGTTCTGTCAACGAACTCAGCGACTGACGTCGTATGCTAGGCAATAGATCCTAGCTGGCGGATTCAAAAAAATATAACGAAGTTACGGATTTTGGAGAGCTTAGTATGCACACAACACTGAATCAGACCAGACCGGTCTATTGACAATGTAGTATACAACAAAAATAAGCTGCTTTGTAAGCAGCTGGTAAACTAGTTATATAATAATGTAAATTGATATTATATTATAATAAATATAATATAATAGTGACTACTATACAGTAAGTAAAGCTATGTGGCCAATGCCACATAGCGGACTACGCTACAAATTGATTGGGAAGATTATGAAAATCCTCTTTATCGTGATCATCACTTTACTTATAATACTGCAGATCGTGATACAGACAATCCTTTTCAGACTCATCCACCTCTTCATATGTCACACATTGAGGTTGAAGAACCTACAAGTCCTTTTGATATTGCGACCATGAATATTTTTGCTACACATATTCATAATCTTCCTTTTTATCATGCACAAGATATGGACTCTCGTCGATTACTTTGGATTAGTGCATTACAAATATGTAATGAAATCTTTGTACGTTGATTGCTATGTTGAATACAACTTTATCTAAGTATTAATACAGAAGTATGAGTAGTCTACAAAACTATTAGCATAATATTTAGACGGTAGCATATGATTCAGAAGCACCATCAAAAGTTACAAAACATGAGTGAATTGCAATATCAAATAAAGTAGTAGTTGAAGAATCAACAGGTATTGGTTGAGATAAACATGAACAAAGAAGCTTATTGTCAAGAATGTCAACTTCATATGTGCATGTATGGAAAACACAAAGCAACTGATTATTGTGAGAGCTGTCGGAATCATCAGAGTCATTGATTTCATGCCTAAGATGTGCTGGCAATTCTTTAATAAATCGAAACTAAAGAAAACTTAAGATAGTAAATATATAAAAGACAAAAGACTTACGACAATCTCCCAATCTTTCTGAAATGGTGGTATTTCACTGCCCATAACCATATATAAGAATCTTTCAATTCGATAGAGTGGAGATTGTGCAGCTGGATTAGTACACATCTTCAATGTTACAAAATCATTTGTATTCGAGAATCCTTAAGAATGTCCAATGCCGTTGAGATAGTGAGCTAAGGTTTTGAAAAGACAACAGTGAAGTTGAGGTTCTTCAGCCATAGGATGAACGATAATATGCTTGATAATACTTTCAGCAGATTTCACTTTAGCAGTAGCCAGCTCGCAAATGATCTTCTTTGTTGTTGTAATGTCTCCCAAAGACTATTTATCTTTGAGATGACTTTTGATAAATCTATGGATTGTGCTTATCTGAAGTAGATTTAATGACGATGATACTTGAAGATTAAAACCATCGCAAAAAGCTTGAACTTCAGAAAGAGTAGCGATTGCAGTTTGATTAGGAGGTGCAAGAAAAAAAATGCTGTTGAACAAAGCCTGCGTATAGTATTTATGAGCATCGCCTGTCAATTCGTGCAATTCTGCAGGCTATTTACACAAAATCAATAATTGAAAAAGAATATAGAATGATTTGCATACTGTCATTGGGCTAAGATGGTTGACGATTAATTGGGATATTACTGAGCAAGAGTTACTAGTGTCGAAAGGTATATTAGAGTCAATCGGCCAATGCTGAAGTTTCAAAGCCAACTCAGGATTGATTTCTGATATAAAATCAATATTGTCCATAGTTGTCTGACCAAGAAGAATAAGAGTTATAAGCCAGGGTGACACAGGAAATGGTGACGATTTTGCCCAATAAATATGCAATGCTGAAAGGCAACCATGAACTTTTAGCTGTGCAATTCTGTCGTCTGATATATGCCCTGGGTTGAAACAAAGCGTGAAATGTCCAAGATCGTCCAATTGCTTCCAATAGCGACCATTGGATGTAACATATTTGAGAGCTGCACGAAGAACTGCTCGTTCTACTCCACTTCCAGTTGCTTGTCCACTTGATATAACAATTAGTATTGATGTAATGTAATATAAAAAAAAAACATACATTTTTCATGTTCGCATTCCAATTAAGAGATGTTTAAAGAAAAATATGCGAACTATAGTACCATTATCAATAGCAGGAGGGCATCCAGTAAAATGGCCAATAAGAGATGCAACAAATGCCTTGGCAGCAGCTATATCAGTTGGCGCTTCAATATCAAGGACTTCTTGAGAATATGGATTTTCCTCTGAAATAGTTCTTGCATAGCAAACAGCTTGCAAATGCATAAAGTCAAGCCACTCATGAGCATTGCGATGGTGAGGTGGTGGCCTAATTGTAGATCCTTGAAAGGTATGTAAAAGGAGTGAATTCGTTGGTGGTGAAGCTGAGTGCGTAAGAGGTGAAGGAGGTTGAACAATAAGCAGAAAAGAATGCAAAGATCTTGTTGGGATCAAGGTTGATGGTGGTGGTGTTCCGAGTTGAGCAAGAGAAATTAAAGGTGTGTGTAATGGAGATGAGACCACATCAGAAGCATTGTGTCAAAGCAAATCAGTAACTTTGGAAAACTAAAAAAATTGTTATATATAAAAGAAACAAAAAAAGCTATTGCAATACTTCATCGTCATCATCGTTGTTAAATAGAGGTATTTCAGTTTGAGGTGATATTGCAGTTGAAGGCAACGAAGCTACAGATGCTAAAGGTTCTGGCTGCAGTGTAAAGCCTGGGCAGTGCTGAAAACATATGATATTTTCCCCTTCAGTTTTGCATAGATCACGAGTCCATAAGCCATTAAAAACATGGTCAACAAAACATGGATGTGCATTAATAGTATTTGGTACAATTGGTCCATATAAAAGTCGTCGGCAATCTTTAACAATATTAGTAAGAGCGCTTAATTTGAACAGAATAACTCACAATAGAAAAGCAGGGGAATTGAACTGGAAGGATGTTGAATTTTTTTGGCAATTTTAGTCAGAAGTGTCGCATATGTCATTTGATTGGAGATAAGAGGTGAAACTTTGAGCTTTTGACCGAATATACCATTGATATTACCACCAATAGCTAAAGCAAATGGTGATCTTTCATAGATCAAAGTATCATTTGCAAGATCTAATGAATGGCGTGATATGGTGAAATGATGAGTACAAGCCTGTCCGATCAAGTGATCATGGATTTTTCTCCAAAGTGATTCATGGGGCCCATCAGAAATTGTGAAGAGTAATAACAGGTTGAATTTTTCCAATCTATTTAGTAAATCTGGCAAGCGTTCAGAGTGAATTCAAAGTTCTGGAAGCTCTCAAATAAGGTCGTTGTCATCAAAAAATGTTGTAGGCTTCAAATCATTACTAGACGTCTAAAATTTATAAGAAATGAACATACCCCATACGGTAACAAAGCAATAAAAAACTGTTGATTGACTCCACGACTTGGACCAGCAACTGAAGCACTCAAAAATGATAAAGGCTGGCTAGATCCAGTATAAGGTATAGATACAGGATGTCGTCGATGGTTTGAACCACATAAAACACTTGATCGAGCAGGACCTCGAGAAGTTGAATAAGCAGACTGAGTTGCGGCATTTTGTTGAGCAGCATGATTGATGTGACGATCATTTGTAGTTGACCCAGATACTCTAAGTTGAGGTGGATTCCATGAAGTGATAGCTGGTGCAATAGCTACTTGAGTAGGCAGAGAAGTGGTCGGTAATTGAGGTGATTGACTAAAATATAAAATGAACATAGAAAGTTAAAAAAGAAATTGGAACATACGATAGAGTAGGTTGTTCATAAACAAGCCAGCTTCCTCCACAGGATACACATAAAGAATCTGGTGTGTAGTGTAGAGACGGCTGCAAAATAGTTAAATTCTGACATATATTTTTACTAAATAAAGCATACTTCTTGGAAACGTTCACACAAGTTTCCTCTTCCTCCTCTTTGAGGAGGATTTACATGTGCAACGGAAGATGTAGCATGTTCATCATAAGAGTGACCACACCAACAAATGCGATGCTAAAATAATTCAATTTGATTACATTTTTTTCGAATATTTTAATGGTAAACACACCTCTCTTGGCTGGAAAAATGTATATCCACGACATTGTAAATGTGTACATTGGTCCCTTGCTGGAAGATCCATATAAAAGGAAAAGGACCAATGAGTGTTTGCACACAAAGATTAAAGACAGTTTACACAACAGTTGAAAATAGAAGAAAAGATGATGACGTCCTCTGTCCATCAGTAGTTCAATTGAGGCAGGTGATCATGTGGTAGTCAGAAGCATTGCTTCCAGCACTGAAAAGTCCAGAGCAAGTCCAGAGCAAAACAGGTAAATCAAAGTCGAAATATGTAGATTCAAAATCAAAATTCGATTTGAAAACTGAACATGTGATACAAAATCAAAATTCTGTTTAATTAACAAATCAATAATTTTGTCCAATGAGTCCCCTCATACATGCAAGCTCAATTAGGACACTGATACAAGGAATAATGCTACCGATTCTACACTGGGAGCACAGAGTTTCACCTTTGCTGAAATTCCTTAGCACAGACTTAAAGTCGCAGAAACCCTGCAGTTTGTATGCTGCAGGTAACGCGCGGGTGACAAAGGGGGCTTGACAGTGGCGTGTGACATGGCTTTGCTGTTGTCCCATGTATATACCGCCACTGATGGACTCATGCATGGATCGAGATCGATGTGCCACTTAGTGTAATCACTAGGAAAATTGCCGAAGTGGAAGGAAGGAAACATAGTCTTGGGGCTCACGTCATCCAATTCTAGCTATCCGAGTATCGGACTGCCGTTAGCTACAAGCTCCTTTCGGACTTCTTTCAAGAAGGACAAGTCAGATTGGGTGTAACCCACTGAAACTATTGACTGGCCACGAGTGCTGTATAAGGATCATGGGGATTGACACTTTGGGGTTAGACACCAGACGTCTACGACTAAGAAACTATCGCCTAAGGTCAATTGGGACAGAAACAGGACTCATCCGTGTACGTCATATACTGAGCTCGTGGTCTGATTATTACTTCCTTTGATTTGATTTTGGTTTTCCGATGTCGGCGAATGACATATTTAAGTTTCGTATCAGGGGGAATTTCTTCTGTGGCAAATTCACTATGTGTGACTTGTGAAAAAATATATACATTTTCATCCAGGCTTCACTGATACTACATTCACTGCATCGTACTTATCGAGGGTTGCTCAGACATGATTTCATGGATATCAGAGTCACGGTGTGAAAAAGCACAGACGGAATCTGGACGAGGCATAAATACATAACGTTACACCACCCAAACACGAACACGCTCTGAATCTTAGGAGAGATGGAAATCAGTTCATGGAAAATTCCCTTATCAGACGACAGGATGGACTCGCGTGTGCGTTGAGCCGGAGGGCTATAGTGGGAGAACGGAGCAAACAGAACATCTAGAACCTTCGTAGCGTCCCGACATTCAATGGAGGTTGGCATACACGTTGGAAAAATTCCGTAATCCAAGGGCCCAGAAACCATACGAAACTAGAAGAGGTCGGAACGTAGACCATCCGTAGAATTGACATCGAATCGCCGGTAGACTCGATCACTCCCAACTGACAGCAATGCACTCAATACCTAGAACAAAGAGGGTCCGAACGGATCGTTGTCCTTATTCCAAATGCTTCCCTTCCTCATCATCAGGGCCGGCGCCATGTTCCGTCCTCGTAGACTTCGTTTTCTTTCTGATGACGTTTGTCAACTATCTAGGACATAAATGCTATTGGCCACAATTGGTAGGCTTCGCCAGGAGAGAACGCTCTTTTGGGAAGGTTAGTCAAGGTTTGAGCTCAAAGGGTTTGTTGAGCTCGATGCCGAGATGATGCCGAACAGAAGTAGTTGTAGATTTTTTGGTAAAGCAGTGTGATGAAGTCGATACGACTGAAGACGGTGATCTACAGACTTAGAACCAGCGGCAATTTCATCTATTACACGGTAAGCTGAGCAGCTACTAGGAGATCGACCGCCAAGCGTTTCAAGGGACCCGCGCGTTATTTCAGAAATAGCTGCCGTTCTATTGGATCGATTAAATTGTAATCTTGATGATCTTAGGAGGTATGCCTGCCGTTTATGCAAAGGTCCAGAAACCAGAGAAGACATCCAGAACATTCTTATACAACACAGTTTCCCAGATGTTGCATACTTTCCCATAACTTGTACAGTTTTAGAAGGCCGGCACGTGTCATAGTCCGAGGAACGTCGACGCGTTTGTAACATTAGTGTAGACGCGAAGATGATAGTTATTGGGAAGCTTCGCAGAGGGAGAAGCTGGGAAGGGAGTGTTTGCATGCAAGCTTGCAAAGGAAGAGTTTGAGAGACGTAAACGGGTGTGTCTGGATGGTGGCAGGAATATATTACGCGTGGCTGGAATGAGACGTGGGGTCTGGGGCTCGGGAGGGAATGGGATTGGACAGATGTGGATCTGGAGGCGGGAGAGAATATGCAGGTGGGAGAAACGAGGATGAGATCTGGCCAGCTCTGGGCCGCGTCTCGGTCACTTCCGTGCAATCTTTCAAATCAAAATAAGTCTCTAAGTTTATAAAAATCTGGCGGCATCTCCTGGTTTCCCATGGCCCGCACTCACTCGCGCTCACCTTCTCCCGACCCCGTCGCAAAGCGGCCCAGGACCTCTCACGACCACATCCCCCCCGATCCCAAAGTCCATTTCACCAACGATCTCTTCGACCACAACACGACCGCAAAACTCCATGGTGCATACAAGGCAAGCCACCCTTTCAAGTATGCCGTCGTCGAAAAACTCTTCCAGGACGACCTCCTCAAAAAAGTAAAGGACGAGTGCCTGAGTGAGCTCAGCTTTACAGAAAAAGAGACTGATATCTACAAGGTAACATGCCATTATTCTCGGAGCTTATTCGACGCACGCCCAACATCTGCGATCTCTAGGTCAACCAGACAGGCGATCTTGCCTCGCTTAACTACCTCACAGACGCCCAGATATCTCTCCTTCCCAACCTTCTCTTACTCCGTAATGCCCTCTACTCAGAACAATTCCGCTCCTTCCTCCAGACCGTCACCGGTTGTGGCCCCTTGTCGGGAACAAAACAGGACATGTCTGTCAATTCATACACAAAGGGTTGTCACTTGCTCAATCACGACGATGTCATTGGCACACGACGCGTCTCCTACATTCTATATATGCCTCTACCACATTATACCTTGTGGCAAAATGATTGGGGTGGTGCACTAGAACTGTACCCGGTAAAAGAAGGCCCAGACGGCCACCTAGAGCCAGAGGCAATGCCATCAAAGTCCATCCCCCCAAGTTGGAATCAGTTTATCTTTTTCGAGGTCCAGCCCGGTCGAAGCTTCCACTCCGTTGAAGAAGTTGTTGTCGGCGGTGAAGGCGAAGACGGGAGAGAGCGCTTAAGCATCAGCGGGTGGTTCCATGCCGCCCAAGAAGGCGAGGACGGCTACGTCCCCGAAACCTCCATACCAGAAACCAGAAGCTCTCGCGAACAACTCGTACGCTGTTCCCCTCCTCTTCTCTATCTCCGCGTTAAACCGTCATCCCATAGACCTCAACCTCAACCACATTCACCACGTACCCCGCTGACCCCGAAGCCCCACACCCCGACCAACCTCTCTCAGACGAACACAAAGACTTTCTCTCCGAATTCCTCAACCCCGTCTACCTCCAACCGCGCACAATGGAAACCCTTTCCGCCCGCTTCGCCTCCGAATCCTCCCTCGAACTCCATTCCTTCCTCGCGCGTCCCCTCGCCGAAGTCCTATTACCCCGTCTGCGCTCGCTCGACCTGCGCGACGGTCTAGGACCCGACCGCGCCGGACGTATACCCCCACACACCTCAGGTACGTCCGGAGCCTGGTGCGTCAGGGGGCCCCCACACAAGTGGCGCTACTGCGTGCTCAATTCTCCACTTGCGAACGCGCCGGAGGGGGCTTACAGCCCGAGAACGGCGCACGAGTCCCCCGTCGAGATCTTGCGGACCCTCCAGAGGGAGCTCTTTCCCTCTACCGCTTTCCGCGCGTGGCTCGCGGCGGTCTCGAGGTTATTGCCGTTGAGCCATGCGGTGGAGGCGAGGAGGTTCAGGCCTGGTTTGGATTATACGCTCGCGACGAGCGAAGATAAGGATGTGAGACTTGATGTTGTGCTCGGGCTCACGCCGGGCGTTTTAAGTGAAAATGCTGGGAAGGGTGAGGGGTCGTCGAATAATTCGACCTCTTTGGCGAGTGCATTGGATGATGTGAGGGGCTGGCAGGCTGCTGAGTGGGGTGGTTGGGAGGTAAGGATGTTTCATTTGTTTTTCATGGTTTGCTGATTTTCGATCTCTTTCTTCTTTTGTAGTGTTACATGGCCCCTCACAATGAGGAAGATGATCCGGCGATCTATCGCTCCGGCACACGCAGCAAACCCCCCACTTCAACTTCCCCGGATAGTTCAGCACAGGACCATGACAACAACGGCAACGGCAACGGCAATGGCAACGGTCACAGTGCAGTTGACTCGCCCAAGTCGCTAGACGAGGACCAGGAGATGATGGATGAGGAAGAAGACAGTACCCTTTTGACAGTCCAACCTGGCTTTAACAGACTGCTTCTCGTGCTGCGTGATGAACGCGTCATGCGGTTCGTCAAGTACGTGTCTGCAGCTGCTGAAGGCTCCCGCTGGGACGTGTGTGGTGAGTTTGAAGTGGGGATGGTAGCTGACGATGAAGATGATGATGAATAGTCTGAACTAATGTAAGTACATTTGAATTCTTGTATATTCATGCTATCTTTTTTTCATCTTTGGCAAAACTGTCCTTTTACATCACTGTTGATTACCCCCTCTATTGCATTGCCTTTCCTGTCTATGCGCCACATTAGTAGTCTACAAGCAATGGTTGTGTTCTCGAGGAATCTTCTATCCCGCACATTCTACTAGTTAAAAGTACTGACTTACGTAAATGAATATTCGTCGCTTCGTTCCCTTAATAAATAAATGCTCGTGGTTCCAGCCAATCACATTCTTCGTCTCAACGGCTTAGAATGTAATTTTGTTCCCTTTGCTTGGAAGAATAGCAGCAGACTCGCGTTTGGCTTGCGCAAGTGCCGCTCCCGGTTTAGGACGCGACCGAGGCCCTTTCTCCTTCCTCTCCTTCCCAACAAAAGTTTTCCGTTCTTCTCGGCGGTCCTGTGCCTTACCATGCACATCGTGTCCTTCCTTTTCCTCATCCTGCCCCGTCGACTCATGTGCCTTGGCCTCAACCTGATGATGACGAGGGTTTCGTTCTTGGCGTTCAGCCCGCTTCGAGTGCGGAGGCACATCTCTCTGCTTCTTCGAGGGAGAAGGCGCAGGGCCGTCTTCGCGTTTGCTACCCTTGGGCGCACCGCGTCGTACTGCTTCGGGCCCTGCGTACTCTACGACAAGATCTCGGCCATTAAGTCGGTGGTTTTTGGGGTTGACCAGGGCGGCAGTGGCGTGTTCGGTGGATGTGAAGTCGACGAATGCAAATCTATAATGATGGACGTTAGTTCAGCGGATATCATGGAGGTGAAGAGAATAAATACCCTTTGCAGAGACCGCTGTCTTCAAAGGTTCCCATTCGAACCTTTCGCAACCAGACGTCCTTGGTCTTCTCCTTCTCCTTCTCATCTGCCTCTTCGTCCTGTTCCCCTTCACCTGTCTCCGCTTTCTTTTTCGGGGGTTTTGTCCTATGAGCCTCCAATAGCTGCCTAATGTCTTGTTCTGTAGTTTCAAATCCTAGATTGCCAAGGAATAGTGTAGGGGCAGGAGGCTGCTTTTGTGAACCAAGAATTTTCCGTGCCGTCTTGGAATGCGTATGGGCACCGGCCGCATCAACGCCTTCCCTAACAGGTCGGCCGGCAAAGTCGTCACCTGAGAAGACCAGCTGAGAAATGTGTTCCGAATATTGTCGTATGAAGAGCTCACCATCTTTTATGAGCAGTTTACGGCCAAGCAAAGGCTGCTCTGATAGTGTGATAGCGACAACTTTCGCGTCTTTTGTCGCGAAATCTACATATGCAAATCTATGGCATTGAAAATAAATGGGAAATACAAGGTAGATGGTATAAGAAGACGAACCCGCGATTTTCAGGCTTCATCGCCTTGTTTGCACCAGGCTTCGTAGGCATATGTATCCGCACAATCTCTCCAACATCCTTAAAGAACGCCTTGAGGTTCTCCTGGGTCGTCTTGAACGACAAATTCCCGACCCAGACAGAGTTCTTCCTCTGAGCAGCTGGTACCGGCACCGACACCGATGTACCGTTTTCGAGCTTGCGCTTTTTCTGGGTACGGTTCGTAGTCACTCCTTCTTCGGCCTCCTTTGCCTTCCGCTTCTCTGCTTTACGTTGTTTTCGGCGATCGGCGTGGGACAGAACTGGCTCGTCGGGAGTAGGCTCGGCTTCGGAAACCGTGTCGTGGTCGTCGTCAGCGGATTCCGCAGGAACATTTTTTTTCCTTTTTCGTTGGTCTCGAACCGATGGGTCTGGGCTGGAACTGCGTGAAGACGCTGCGGAAGAACTCGAGCTCATTTTTCTGGAGAGAGAAGTTAGAACTTCATGTGAGTGGTGAAATCGAGCAAGTGTTTCTCACGCGCTGATTGGGCACGATCGCGTCTCCTCACGCGACTGGTAGTCCCGCTAGGGGTCGTATATCACCCGAAGCTAGATCCGGTGTGCTCAGTCTATGCTCTACCTCGAACAATTATTTCGAATCTTGTTCAAGTCCTCGGTTTCTCGCAGCCTCAGGATGTAATGGACATTACTGACCAACGATATATCTCAAGGACATTATGCGAGCAGGCAAGATAGGTCGCACCATTTGGATGGAACGTACACGGCTTATCACGATAGGGATATGGACAACCCACAAAGTCGGCCTCCAGTCCCTGGGATAGTGTAGCGTGTGTCATAGTATTCTTAGCCCGTTCACCTGTCAGAAATGGTACCACTCCGAAGTAAATGCATTTACGCACTCCGTGTGGGGCTCGGCTAGCCAATACCCACTAAAACCTCGGTCGCGACTCTCCATATTCTGAGGGGGCTTGTGGCTTCGGGTGGGAATTTTTTCCATGTGTTGCGGACCATCTTCTCGTCTGCTGCCTTCCTTCCGAAGCGAGCTTTATCAGTAGTTTGGAAGTATAATTTGACTCTTCTGGCGATGGCGCCGGTCAGTTTCCTTTTACTCTCTGTTGGCGCCAGGATTTGGTCGGGGTCCGCCCCTCTTGCAATTTTCCAGTTGCATCGTATGGTCCATATGACTCTTGCTGCTTCTGACACCACAATTTTGGTGAACCTGTGTGCACCCTTATTTCCTTTATGCTTTTCTCTTGTTGGGTATCCTAACTCTCTGGAACGAGGATTCACATATCCACACTCAAAGCCAGCCAATCAACGCGCTGTCTTCTTCAGGGATTGACTTTTTCTCGGAACTCCTAGGGCTTGACAGTCCATGATATTATTCAAAAAATGTGTTACACGTTTATACATCGCAGGACGTAGTTTTACTACAAGCACTATATATATATTGGGTATGAAAAAAAAATCATAAGGCGAAGAAAATATACTTGGTAGATCTAATTCCTCAACGCACCAAAGACGCAGTACGAGAGCGTCGACGACCTCCAGCTCCTGCCTCTCCCAATACAGACTTGGGCCCCCTCCTTGCCATCGCCCACAGGAAAACCAGAATAATAATCACAAACTGGAGCCACAGCCAGATCTCCAACAAAATCGCACCAAGTCCCCTCGGCTTCTTCTCTACCTGGCTCCCCGAAGCTCTTCCCGCCTCCTGACTGTGGCTGCCGTCAGGCTTTGACGCAGGCTGCCCAGTGAAACTTTCGACGGCGGCGTCGAATTCTTTTGCCAACCGCTCGGGTAAAGGCGTCGAAGGCCGAGAGGCATATTGCTCTCGGTCTTGCTCTTTCTTGTCTTTACGTTCGTCCGTAGGGAATGTGACCTTGGTACTCCCCGTCAACGAGCCTTTGAAGCGCCCGTCGACCCAACGGTTGGTCCGAGATCGAACAGTCTCTGACATACGGTGATACCTCAATGAATGCGGAGATACCTCCGCACGAACCTTTGCTGCTGCTGCGACCTTGTCAGGTGTCGGAGGCTCAACGGAGAGACGAAGAGCGGATGGCCCCGAAGACATTGACATGGGAGTGGGGAGCGCGCCACGGTTCTCCTGCGGCGAGCCTATGTTTCTGGACTGATCGAAAGACCTATTCACAGAGGAAGGCGAAGGCGAGGGCGGAGCAGAGATCTGACAGAAGTCGTACAGGCTGTTCGTGCGGGATTGATTAGGTGCACTAAGTCCCCAGCCGTCATTGAACTCTTTGCCCAACTCCGTCTCCAAAGTGCGCCGGGAACTAAATGAATTCTGCGTGTCGTTCTGGGATGGAGATAGACCGATGGGAGAAAGCGCAGGAGAGGCTAGCCCAGTAGACTCAGTGGACAACGATTTGTGATGTCCTTCTGGTGAGGCAAAAGGTACGGGAAGATGGAAAGATTTGAGCTGGTCAGGTGTGGATGCGCTTCGTCGGTAGTCTCGCTTCTCTTCGTCGTGATTATCGAAGAGACCCACTACAGACTTGCGTGTTCTCGGTACGGTGGCCACATTCAGATGTTGACGTACATCATCTGCACTTGGGGTGGACATGTACTCGGCTGCGAGATTACGCGCAAAGCTCTTGAACCTAACTGTCTCGTCATACGTAGCACGCTCAGTACCTTCATCTAAAGCCGAATCACCAGCCAGTTCGATAAGATTCGCGTCCGCGAGGCATTCATATACCTTGGTGATGTGCTCCGTTTCACGTTGCATGGCGTTCAATTGGTTTTTAGTCTCGTTCTGTTGATCTAGAATGCGTCCATTTGTCTCCTCGAGTTCTTTAATTTTCTCCAGCAACTGAGCAATGAGATTCGACTCAACGACTGTCGACTCCGGATGAGGAGTGAGAGGAGCAGGTACGAGCGGGGGTCGTTTCAAAGGAGTACCGGAGACCTTTCTTGGAGTTTCACCAGATGAGTAGAAACATCGAGATGTGCTGGGTCCACCAAGTATTGAGCTCTCTGGAGCAAAGTCTCGGACTTCCTGCATCTCATCATCCCCATCGTTAGCACGACCAAGATTTCGCATGGCTCTAAACTTTGCCTCCCTCTCCTTCTTCTTCTGGGAATGCCATCCAGCTTTTGCCTTCTGCTCCAACTCTTCACTTTTAGCCTGCGTCTTTTCGAGCTCCTCACGAAGTGTCGTGATCTCCTTTTCTAAACGCTTCAGCACGCGGCGTCCTGCTTGGTCAGCACTCAGAGACTCGGACTCCATTCGTTCGAGCTTTTCCAGGAGCTCGGCGTTCTGATCTGCGAGGTGCGAGATCTCTGTCGTCGACACGGATATTTTTCGCGCATGTTTATATGCCGATGATGCGACGGGTGAAGAGTCGTATTCAGATATCGGTCGATTGAGGCTGATACTGTAACGGGAAGAGGTACGAGAGATAGGTTCCGGCGAAGGAGACTGAGATGGAGGCGAACTCGGCAAACGAGCAAGGAGCTGCTGATGCTTCGTCTTGAGCATAACGTTGTTGTCATAAAGACTCTTGCACACTGCAGAAGCTATTCCTAGTTCTTGAATGGAATGAACATGCATGTCAGGTAGAGTGCCCCCATTGAAACAGAGCGTGACAAACCGTTCTCTCGCTCCTTAATAAGACCATCGGCCTTCACAAGCAGTTCTGAGAGCTCCTCGCGCGATTTCTCATTCATCCACTCGAGGTCTTCCTCCATTGTGGGTGACAACTGGCGCTCATCATCCCACCCGACTCGCTGAAACGTGGCAGCCATTGGGGACCCAAGCAAGCTATTTTTGACACCAGGTTTACCGTCCGGAGTGAGTGTGAAAGCTGCAGCATAAGATGGAGGTGGTGTGGAGGCTGCCTGTACCAACGCCGAAGAACGACGGATCTTCGCAGGAGGTCGAGGGCGAGGAGTGTCGTTCACGCTCGCAGCAAGCATATGGAATGAACGAACTGTATGGATGGATTAAGTCTGAGTTCTGAAGCAGATGAGGTTGTAAGGCGTAAAGAAAAGAGGGGGGCGTAACTTGGGATGGTAGGTCAGCATTCGACTTTAAGGATTCCAAGGCCAACTAACATTTCACTAGTCAGCCTCTTGCATAACTGATCTAGGCCATCCCTTATAAGGGTGAAGACAACGAACGGAAACCACATGACATTCAGCAATGGTAAGAAAATATACACATTAAGCTGCACTATTTTATGCTCGTATACAGTTGAAAGACTCTACTTCAATCCATATACTACTGCTGTTGCTGTCCTGTAGACGCAGGAGCCTTTCCAAATCCACTAAATGCACTACCACTACCAAACCCAAATGCGCTGGCATCCGCTGGTTTTCCAAACGGTAAATCAGTCGACATTTGTGCCGGGGTTATTGATGGATTCTTTGCCGCACTCCCAAAAGTAAATGCACTAGATGAGGAAGATCCGGACGTCGCTCCAAACGCAGAAGGCACTCCCGTACTGGTAGGAGCCGGTGTAGAACTGGGCGTCATCAACGGCGTAGTAGACGATGCGACAGCAGGCTTTCCAAAGGAGAAGATAGGCTTGGTTACATTATCCTTGGAAGCAGCAGGGGCAGCAGTGGTTGCTGGCTTGCCAAAGCTGATGCCCGCTCCGAATGGAGAAGATTTTGAAGTACTACCACTCAAAACTCCAGAATCCCCTCCACCGAAAGCCGACTGTGCAGACGCGGGCGCTGACGACGAATCACCATTAGGCTTCAATCCAAACGCGTTACTACTGCCAAAGGGGGACGAGGTAGATTGAGTCGTCGATGATGTATCCGGCGCCGCCAATGTTGACTGTGCAGGCACAGGCCCAAAAGCACTAGCGGTCGGCTGGGTACCGAACGCTGACGGTGTCGACGAATTTTCACCAGGCTTGGTTCCAAATGAAAAAGACCCAGCCGAAGGAGCTTGTTGAGTCCCAAAGGCTGATTGGGCTGGTGTCGTCGTGGAGGCACCATTTGGCTTTGTTCCAAAGGACCCAAGAGTACTGGTAGTGTTGACTGATGCAGCGGGAGTGGTCTGAGATCCAAACGCGCCAAAAGGCGACGGCGCGAAGGTAGATGTTCCAGTTTCTCCACCAGGCTTTGATCCAAAACTGAAGGCCGATTGCACGGGAGCCGTGGTCGTTGCTGTAGGAGTTGAAATTCCATTTGTCTTCGGTGCAAAGGGATTCTGGTTCGACGAAGAAGGCATCGCAAAACTAAACTTGGGCGCCGTCGTCGTACTGTCAGTCACCGTAGAGGCTGGGGTGGTGCTCGATGTCACCTTGTCAGCCGTATTTGATGTAGTGGTGAAGGTGGAAGGACTGGCTGCAGATTTCGTCGCAGATAGTCCGGACGCTGTAACTGAGGATGTGGTGGCCGTACTACCCACTACAGATTTGCCAACGCCAAAGTCGAACTTAGGGCCAGTGCTTGCGGTAGAAGGCTGAGATAATGAAGACGATTGAGTGGTACTCGAATTTCCAAAAGCGAAAGTTGTCTTGGGAGGTTCCATCGCAGAAGGTTTACTGGATCCAAAAGGCGATGTAGCATGTAAGGGTTGACTAGCTTGAACAGCAGACATAGGAGTGGAGGAAGGAGCGAGCCTTGACAACAAGGAACCGCCGGCAACTGACTCGTTCTTCTTCTCACTCTCCTGGTTCGCTTGAGTTGGCTGAGCCTGGGATGGCTTTGGTTCAAATGAGAATGCAGACTTCGAAGTAGGGATACCAGGATTAGCGGGTGCAGGTGCAGAAACAGGGATGGAAGAGGCAGCCGAAGACGATGTAGATGAAGAGGGAGGCCCAAATGATACAAAGGAGTTCAGTTGCTCAGGTTTGGACCCAAAGAGGCTGCCCGTCGTTTTCGCGGGTTGGGTCCCTGCTGTGGTTGCAGTAGCTGGTATCGTAGGTTGCTTCATCGTCGATTGTGATAGAGTCGGCGCGAATAGAGGTGGTTGAGTTGTCCCTTTGGCAGGACCAGACGAGAACAAGGGATTCGGGGCATCTTTCTTGGTGAAGTCAGCAACAGATTGTTTTGCCTCGGTAGGTTTTGCATCATCAGCCTTTGTGATTGTAATCGTTGGAATAATTTTGCAAGGTGCGACAGCAGCTTCTTGTTCCTTTTTCAATTTCTCCAGCCTCTCTTCCTCCTTTAGACGATTGGCTTGTCTCATCTTCAGCATAGCCTTTGCCTCCAAATCCTGCTTCTCCCATTTAGAGAAGGCCTTGTGACGGAGACTATTGTTTGTGCTATCAGATAGACTGTGCACAATGGATCCTGCAGGACTGGATGGAACGGTGGATGTGCCATCGTGCTTCAAAGAGGAAGGGCGACGGACAGCTGAGATACGTTTACCTGCTGCGGGAGGGTTGACAAAAGGATTGATGCGAAGACTAACATTCGAAGTTGAAGATGACCCAAAGGAATCGTTACTTCGCTGTTTGGTTTGAGGGGTGGTAGGGGGTGTGATTTGTCTGGGTATCGATGTTCCTCCAGGTTGAGCGCAACTCGATGTCGAATTCCATAAAAGATCCTTTCCAGCAACTTGTGGCACCTCCTCCTGCATCGAAATGCCGTAATCAGCTTGAGAAGGAATAAAGGAGTCAGGGAACGACTTTACCGGTGATTCAATAGTCGGTGTTTGAGGCTCTACAGAAGGTTTGTTCGAGTCTTGCCATGCTAAGAGCTGTTTATCTTTCGCCTCCCGGTACTCCTCTTCAGTGAGCCAGGCCTCAACATAAACTTCAAAATTCGCTTGACGATCAGGATGTTGCGAATCCTCAGGCTGTCAAAGAGAATGTTACAGAATGAACAAAATGAGATATTACACGGCGCACCATCGGGAACTTTTGTCTTTCCTTCTTGATCAAAGTCTGGCGAAGACGCTGCCCGTTGGGCCCAATCTTGTACTTGACCCCGTTACTTTCCCATTCATCACCAATGTTACGCCTCGGTCGACTGCGTGAAGACGACAGTAAGGAATCGTCCATGGACACGTCACTTCGATCATCTGGATGTGGAGCCCGGGCGGCTTTTTTGCCTCTCTTTTTGCGCGAGGCTTTAATACCCGTGTTTTCCTCGTTTTCGCTCTCACTGTCACCCTCTGCCAATTCTCGATCACGTTTTCTTCCACGGGACAAACCACCTGCATCAGACTTCCTCTTTGCATATGTCCTCCGCTTACGATGGCGGCGGCGAGCTTGTTCTAAATCGATTTCGTGGTCACTTTCATCCTCTTCATCACCACCGAACGTTGAACCAGCTTCTGCACGATCTCGCTTTTTCCCACGGGAAAAGGATGGAAGCCCACTAACTTCATCCTCCTCCTCGTCGATAACCATGTCTTCACCGACGAATTGAGATGACTTGTCGAGGGCGACTTTACGCTGACGTTTGTCTCGAATATGTAACGAATCATCGACTTCATCATTATCATCAAAATCGTCCCCGTGGCCACGTTTCCAGCCGCGTGGTGAGCCATGCTCCTCGGTCAATTCACGTTCCTCGTCATCACGCAACTCGTTTTCATCCCTCACCATCTTTCGAGGATAATCCGATTCATCACCACCATTGTGAACATGTTTCCGACTGTGGTCTTTTGCTGCTCGACGGAAAAGACTCGACTTCGGGAGGCTGTCAGTGATTTCAGGATCAGCTATACGGACGGCTGGACTAGGGTTGTGATGATCTTCAGCACCGAGGTTTGAAACGAGTGAAGGACGAGGACTAGCAAACAATGAACTCTTGAAACGTCATCAAAGAGATATGCGTACTGGTTGAAGCCACTGACCCGGCCATACGCAGATGAGGTAATATCTGCAGAGTCGTAACGGCCAGGAAGTTGATTGGACTTTGGTGAGGCACCGCGTGGAAAACCTGTCCAGCAGAAAATTGCAACAAAAAATAAGGGTCACGCCAAGAGGAGAACACGGAATCATTACGTTGCCTTGAGTCTTGGTCATGCGGTGCACTCTGCTGATCTTGAATCAACTCCTGAAGCCTAGCCCTTCTCGCCCTTTCCTCGCCTTCCTGTCGGGAGCGTAACACAGCAGCATAAGCCACGTTGAAAGGTCGATGATCATTGTCTGGTATACCATGTCTTCGCCGCATAGACCTAGTAAAGAATGATTTCAGACACTGAATCAACTAAACAAAAGAAATATAGCCACAGTTTATAAGCCTTCTCCCGCCATGCAAGGAAAATCCTTCGTATGTGAACAAAGACGACGTTTAGAATGAAAGAGACGATGAGAACAAAAACCAATTTCGCTCCAAATGGAAGACTAGACCACCATCCAAACTGACTGTCGCGTGCGTTGGGAAACGTCGGACCGCCAAGAATATCAGAGGTGTCGCTGTCCATGGGATTCCGATGCGGCTGAACTCGCAGCGGGGCAGAGGTGGTGATGGGTACAAGGTGAGAGCGCTCAGCCACATCATGTGTTTGGCTCTGTTCGGCGTCGGGATTTGAAACGTATTCCATATAAACGCGCATTTAGTTCATGTATTGATTCCGACCTCCTTGTATCACGATACTATGCAATGCGATTCTTGCATCTCTCCGACCCACTTTTTAACTTTTGTTTCACTTCGCTTCTTGATCCACTTACGAATGCCTAGGGACATGGCCTTTCATGCCTTCGTTACCTCAACTTGTGTGTGGAAGAGAAAAATTTCATCCCTTGGTCCACGCTTGAATGTCCAACTGTTAACAGTTCGTCTGTGGCCATTTGAGTACTATACCGAGTAGACATCTTGAGTCTCACCTGTACTATTTTTCCAATGTGATGATTATCATTCCAGTTTGAGTTAGTGAACTTGCCTGCTATGGTATTCTTGAGGATTTTGGAATGCAGATTTGAAACGCGCCACATTGTAACCACGGCATAGAACGGCTCTTGAATTCAATTTCTAATTCCATCATTTACATCCGTCCCACACGTGGGAAAATTGATACGTTTTTTAAAAAGTGTTTGTGAAGCGGACTTTCTTCACTCCGCCGCCTCCCCACTCAACGTTCAACCCTTCTCATCTTCCTGTAAATACAATGACCGACAGAACTATCACCCTCGAGGAACTCCGCACCCACAAGTCTAAGGAAAGCTTCTACATTCTCCTTCACGGCAAGGGTACGTGCCGACCAATCCGGCTGTTTATTTTTGTCCGCTCACTTCGTCCTTTACAATGTAGTTTACGATGTCACGAAATTCATTGACGAGGTATGCAGTATACCATCCTTTCCTTGTTCTAAAGCTGCATCTATCTAGCATCCCGGAGGAGACGAGGTCATGCTAGCTGAGGGTGGTACGTGGCAGTCTGTGGACCGTGGTATATTTTCGTCGGATTTGACACAGCCTTTTCCCTACAGGACAAGATGCAACAGAAGCCTTTGAGGATGTCGGCCACTCCGACGAGGCCCGCGCCCTGCTTCCGGGTATGCTTATCGGTGAATTTGAGGGTGGTGTACGTCATGGATATTTGTCACAGGGTAGTGTTGATAGAGAGTCGTACAGGACGTCAAGTTGAAATCAGGTGCTGCCGCCGCACAAGAGTCTCGGATGTCAGGTGCCGTTGAGAAGGGTTCAAAGTTTGTCCAATCCCATATTTTCACGATTGTCATTAACTTGTCTGGATCCAGTCTCTCTTATTTCTTGCCTCTTGCACTCCTTGGCGCCTACTTTGCCTACAGATTCTATTCGAGTGGTGCATGAAACGTTACCTCTGAACAATATACCTGTTTCTCTCTCTCCTGTCTACCCCCGTGTATTCTCTGCGCCCTTGCCTGACAAAGGAAATTCTTGAGAAGCACTAATTTGGGAAACATCAAGTCGATTCTTCATTCTTATCGAAACACAAAGTATCACATGTTACACATTGCGTAGACGAGTCGTTGGGAATTTTTCAGCAACCAAGACATGACTGGCCCGAACATGCTACATTGATTCAAATCCAAGGGGTCCAAATACTTCAGAAAGCAGTTACAGAACATATAGAAAGCACTGGAAACATAGATAAAGTCATAAACTCTGACAGAAAACCAATTGCGTTGTTAAGCCCAACCCATAACCTCTACACACTTGAGCTGGCATGGGAAAAACTTATCCAGCACAAGTCTGGAGAAACCATGCAGGGGCGGTAAACTTCCAAGACAAGCATCTGTATGGGAATGTAAGAAAGCAGTCCACCAGAAGCTAGGAACACCTGGTTTGGTTGAACCTTAATACATTATTTGAACTTTTCCAGTCTCTCCAACCCGATTTTAGCAGCCTCATTTCTTGCAGCCCTCTTTGTATTCCCTCTCCCGGTGCCATAGAACTCACCATCAACAAGAACCTTAACGTACCACACTGGCGTCGTCTTTGACACGTTTTTTGCAACCTCATCAATTTCCACCCCTTCCTCAGGAACATCTGAATAGACCCACTCCACTGAGCGATCCAACTTCTGCAGGTACTGATTGAAAAGCGAGAGGTGTCCAATAGTTGTCATGGGTATTGGTATATTGTTTGCAATGGAGGGCTGGGTAGATTGGGCCATAGGCAACATGGGGAGACCATACTGCAAGCGGACCCTCTGGTATGCAGTTTTGGAATAGGGCGTGAAAAGCGGATCCAGCCAGCATCTGACCGCCTCAATCCCCTGTTCATGAAAGAGTCCTCCAATGTAGGACTTCAGAAAATGTGATCAAATGAGTATTATCGGTAATTCAAATAATTACCTCAAGGACATCAGCTAATTGAAAGAAGTATCAGATGCCATGGATCTGATTAAGTTGTGGATTCAAAAGCTTACCTTGGATATTGGTCGAAGCACGCAGAGCGACCGCCTGGGCAGGGTGTAATCGTAGTCGATCGGGAAGCTTGTATCGTAATGAACTAGATTAAAGTTGAAAAAAAATATTAACTCTGATCTAAACGCCTCCGATGACGATGGATGCAGGGTGAATTACGAACATATCAGCAAGCGTAGCATTCCCGACGATCAGTGCTCTGATTTTCTGGAAGAATTGTCATCAATGGTCTCAATATAGGCCAAGGCAGCCCGAGCCCGGATCGCTGGATAATCGCTGGGCATGTAGGCGCTTACAGTCGAAGGACCGACATGAAGTCCGGGATATAGCCGCGTCATGAGGCTGGTCACACAAAATCCTAGCACAGCGTCGCCGAGATGCTCAAACCTGACAGTAGCGCTTGATGACAAAGCGGTGCATACAAGGCAAGTTAGCTTACTTCTCATTGTCGGGACTGATATCACTGGGATGATCCTCAAAAACGTGTGTTGGGCGTGCGTGAAAACTGCGGTGAGTATAGACTCTCTGCTCAATCTCACGCGAGTAGATGATAGGGAGCGGTGGGAAATCACGTCCATCAAGCCCAAAGTCCGGTCTGAGGCGACGAATTGAATATGGGCGGCGTCCGGCGGCCGAGGGCACCACTTACTTGAGAGTCATAGGTTTGTAAAGGTTGTCGAGCCTGTAAAGAAAGGATGGAAAAGACCTCAATGATAGGATATAGGGAAGGCGAGCTCTAATGGATTGAATGGATTGAAGGAGACAGTCAAAAGGATTTCGGCCTTTGATAAAGTCAGAAGGTAACATGGAAAGTTAGACTCCGCCGGAAAACATGAACGAGCAGGTTGAAAGACACGTTCACATGATTTCGGGACCAGTTAAATCTACTCAATTAAATAGATAAAATACCGATGATACTGTATCCGGAGTATCACCTTGTATACCTAGGCTCCCGAGATAGAATACGGTTGTAATTGAATTAAGATGAACTAAGGTCAACGGGAAGGAAGCGGATTTTTGCGTACTCAATATTCAACCCCGACACACCAAATTACCATTGACGAGATTTTAGGACTTCAAAAAGCTCTCTGGATTAAGCTAACAAACGCAGAAATTCATCAAAGCTGGGTACATACACATCCAATCGAAGGTTTACGTACCAGCATCGGCTTTAGCCTGATCCTTCATGGCAAAGTAATCCTTATGTAACCCACACTCAGTCTTCTCCCTACCAGCCCATCTACCAGCCCTCTCATCCTGACCCTCTGCAACTTTCGTTGTACTGTGCCAATCGCCAACACTCCGGTATCCTTGATCCAGCAGTTTATTCCTTGGAACTCCGTTTTCGCTAATATACCATTCCACTAGATGGAAATTCCATTGGAAAAGCGGGTTAAGCTTTAATAACCCTGTGGAATCGACTTCAAGCGGCTGTAGGGTTGCACGGTCGGCTCCTTGAGACGCGCGTCGTCCAGTGATCACGGCTTTGACTCCCAGATCTGCATATGCACGACGTGCTGGCTCCACCTGAAATGGTCACAGGTCAAGGCAAGGTTAGCTCAAGATTTTTTAGTACGAACCTTAACGACATAATCATAGGTATCTTCGTCCGTTTCCCAAAACTTCTCTCCATACTTGTCCTCAAACTCCTTGACGTTGTTACATCCATCGGGTTTGTAAACATGTACTGGAACGTTGTACTTCGTCTTGACTTCTTCTACAAGTTCATATGTTTCTGGGAAATGATAAAGGGTATCTATGAAGATTAGAGGCGGAGCGGATAACGCGATCTTCGATAGCATATCAATCGCGACAAGTCCAGTAAGACCAAAGGCTGTCGTTTGATACAAGCCTGGTATGTGGTCTATGGCCCATTCGAGGATCTTTTCTGGGGTGAGTGTGTTGAGATGGGCATTGATCTCGTCCAATTTCTCTTCGGAAATCGGAAGATCTAGAGGTTCGTACGCCATGACTGTGAATAATAGAGAATACGAGTAAGATTGAAGTTAAGTCCATTAATAATGAAAGCAAACCACCTGCTTAACTGAAACCCACAGAGATTTACTCAAGCGATCGTCTTCCGGCAGACGCCGACAAACTAAGTAACGCTGAAAAGGAAAGGAACAGTGAAACACAAGTGAAACTCTCGGCCCTCCTGCCGCCGTAACGGCATCTGCCATGGCACCGTGCCGGGAACGTTTGGTGAGAGTTCGGCACGCAAAGAGCTGCCGAACCAGCTCTTCCCTTTGGAACCCCGCCTTTACGCTGACCAAACAATGTGGTTGTTCTATTCATTCAGGCATAGCACAGAAACCCACGCCATGAGAGGTAGGCACACAACCCGCGTTCGGACACAGGAAGTCATGGAAACACACAACAACACTAGATCGACCATATGCATAACACAAAACCACCTGAATCCAGATAAAGTTTACGACGTGATCTCGCGCCCATACATGCCACAGGAAAATCTGTGAGGAAAGATATACTCAATATAGCAACACCTGAGATACACAATATATACACGAATATCTAATAGGCGTAGGATATATTGACTTACATGATTCTACCCCACCTTGATGGCGGTATAAACAAAACCCTTCTTCTACTTCACTCTTGTATTTCTTACTTAGTACGACGCGACCATGGAACTTTGGATAAGACATTGGTAATTTACAGAAGAGGAAACAATCGATTTTAAATGTAACTACAACATGCAGGTCAAAGCTACACGGGAAGAGACTAAATATAGGTCGCGGCTGTAGAATAGTCTATAGATTGGAGAAATTTAGAACATGTATATCCTGCAGGGTTCATCAACATAGATTTTTATGCAGCAGTGACGCGGCGGCTCGGGGGTGTCAGTTGTTCTTTGAGTGCAGCACGTTCTTGTGCCTCCTGTTCCTGAGCTTCCAACTTTGCAGGATAAATTCAGCAAATCCAATCACAACAAGCTGAACTGAGACTTACCAAATCTCGCCAAGAGTGATCTGTGACAGGCTAATGGCGAGTGTCAACAACAAACCTTGTTTCCAGTAAACACGTAGGGACTTACTTGTTTAGCGGCGGCTGCACGTCTACTTTGAGTTAGAGCACCAGCGACGATCAAAAGGCCAATAGTCAATCCCTGTGCCCACATACGGGCCTGGACGACCTGCAAAGCATCGATTAGGTTGTCAAAAGACAATTGCACGGCATCCTTGTTACCTTCTGCGCCGTCGTTTGCACCCTAAATCGTCGACGTAAGCATAGAGGCCACAAGAATTGAGGAAAAACACACTTGTCTCGTGAGATGACGGCACCAGCAAAGGCCAAGCTGGAGGCCCAGCCACCAAGGATCAGACTGTATTGATGTCGATCTGCCCAATCAGCCAATTTGTCCCTAGTGCTTAACTCTTCCCAACGAGAGTCCTCTGAATTCTGTTTATTATGCAAGAATCGAACGCCTTCGCCTTCCCTAGTAAATGGCGTTAGCGTTAGGGGGTTTTCTAGGGGGTTTTCCTCGTCGAAAAAGAAAGACCAACGTACCACTTGGACTTGTCGTACTGGAGACCACGGCGTTCAGCCTGGATAGAGAGGCACGGAGCCACAACGATGATGACACCGAGTAATTTGAGGGAAAGAGGCAGCGCACGATACCCAGGAAAACGTTGATGGGCATAATACGATCCACCGACCGCAGCGATACCGCTCACTACCGTACCTTCAATAGCACCGCGACGTGAAGCGGCTGCATGACCTTCAATGTCTTCTTGCGTGGCAAGCTACAAGGACTTGGGTCGATAGTAGACCATTAAAACAGGACGGGCTGACCTTCATGAGAAGTGGTGTGGGTGTTTTAGATAAGTGGGTTTCACATCTCTTATAATAGCCAGGTCCAGTAGCATCATAGGTCTAGATTGTCACGTGGGTCTTTACGGAACACACCTCCGGTTCACTCCATTTTCCTTCCGATTGACAAAGACATGGAGATTGGATTGCAAAAGGTAATATGGACGAATGTAGACTACTGCTGTACGTAACTCAAAATTACTACATTACCAACTATCAACGACATAAGAAAAGATTAAAAACCAAGCCGTAGCATCAGAAATGGTCAACTTTAAAAGTCCATTTCCCGTCCGTAATGTTGAAGTTTTCGAAGTGAGTATTGGAAATCTTCTTCAGGCGCTTCAGATGTTTGGATGCGCTGGGATGAGATTCGTCCTTGATAGGCTCTCGCGTAGCCTTGTCGACGGCCCAACAATTCAATAATGATAATCGTGCTGCGACATTGAGTCCTGAGCCTGGCGGCGGCTTGTCAACGTCGTCGCTTTCCGGATAGACGCTGCACTCCTTCTCATCAAACCGGATAACTTCGCCAAGCAGCGCTCCAAGTTTTGGCAGTCCAGTCAAGTCGACAGGTTCCAGGAATTGAATTTCTCCAAACCCGACCCGACCAACGACGAGATCACTGAAAGAGGATAACTCATCGTACCCCTTTTGCTTGAGTGTTGCAAGGTCAGGCTTCACGTAATAATCGCCTTCCTCGAGCTCTCGTCCTTGGCCATCTTCAGCGGACTGCTGGTTTTGCGCCGTGAAGCGGTTCGGAGTATTCTTTGGTCGAGGCGTGGGGGATTCAGTCACATTGATGGGATTTAATGCTACCTGCGCGTCCTTTTCGCGTGATGCAGTGCTGAGTGCTGGGCTGAATACAACCTTGCCACCACGAAGCCCACCGGGCGAGCCACCAGACTTGACGAAGATTTCAGTGGGCTCAACCTTTTTGTCCAAGATAACTTTTTTCACGCTCTGCTTGGTGCCGCTTCCAAGCGCAGGGCTCGAGCTACGACCAAAAAGGAAGGCGTCAAAGCTCGATGAATTGTCGGCGGTTCTGCTAAAAGACAAGCCATTAGCCCTGCTAGAGTTCAACGAAAGGCTACCAGCAAGGGGGGACGGGGAAGGAGCTGGCGACGACAACGAGCCAAATCCTCGAAGTTTAGAGTTTGCCGGTGTGTATCCAACGCGAGGCATTGGCGACCGCGTCGGTACATCTACAAAGAACCCGGGCTTCTTTTTCTGGGAGGTATCAAGATCGAGGAGACGAGGCCCAGGAGGGAGTAAGTTAAAGATAGGGAGGTCGGATCCGATTGGTTCAGATATCGACGCCGTGAGCATACCCTGAGCACCAGGAGCGGTTGTGGAAGTGTTGAAGAATCCACCAGGTTGGTTAGTCGAACCAAAGAGACCGCCCCCGCTGGTGGACGCTGAAGCACCTAAAGCAAGCGTAGGCTTGCCAAATAACCCACCGGTCGTATTTTGAGCATTTTGACCACCAACGGTACTGCCGAAGAGGGAGTTCGCTGGCTGGGGGGCGTTTGTGTTCGTTGGCTGCCCAAAAGTCCCACCTCCGAAAATACCCGCAGGCTGAGCAGGCTTCGAGCCAAAGGCACCAAAGGCACCAGTCTGAGCGGGTTGTTGTGTCTGTTGTTGCTGCTGATTAGTGTTGCTTCCAAAGACGCTACTACCACCTCCAAACAGATTTCCTGTATTGCTCGTCTGTCCCCCACCGAACACTAGCAACTTGATCAGGATAGAGATTGACTAACAGCGGATAAACATACATGGATTGGAAGCTGGTTGTTGCTGAGAAGCCTGTTGTGGCTGTTGTTGCTGGCCAAAGATACTAGTTCCAGTTCCTCCGCCGCCAAACAAGGGGTTCGTCTGTTGAGGCTGCTGGTTCTGTTGCGGTTGAGTTGAACCAAAACTACCGAACCCAGCCGCAGGTTGTGTTGTTGAAGTTTGTCCGAATACTGATTTATTGGCGTTATTACCTAAAAACACATGTTAGAAAGAGGCAACCTCAACCGTAAGAATCGCACCAAAGCCTCCAAACGCGCTATTGGTGGAAGCGGCGTTATTAGTGGATCCAAATAGACCGCCAGTAGGTTGTGTTTGTTGCTGCTGGTTCTGCCCAAAGGCCCCTCCGCCACCGAAAGCCGAAGTTGCGGTTCCTCAAGATCAATCAGGCTGCAGGGCTCAGAAGCCTCAGTGTGATTGCTTACCAGTTCCACCTCCAAATGCATTAAAGGGCTTGGCTGTATTAGAACCAAACGTTCCGCCACCGCCACCGCTGCCGAACAATCCACCTCCGGTTTGCTGCTGTTGAGGTTGCTGTGTTGTTGATCCAAACGCACCGAATCCACCGCTCTGCTGCTGCTGCTGCTGCTGTGGTTGTGGTTGACCAAAAGCGCTTCCACCACCAAAAGCACTGGTTGCTGCTGGAGTTGTCGTGTTATTAGTGCCAAAGGCACCGAATCCACCGGTAGTGGTCGCAGGAGCTCCAAATGCTGTTGTTTGTTGAGCCGGTTGTGCACCGAAAAGTCCCGAACCCGTGGCGGGCTGGGGAGCACCAAACGCTCCAGGACCAAAAGTGCCTGCGGTTTTACGCCCTTGATTGTAGTCTTGAAGCCGTATTTCCTGAATAAAACTTTGAGAATATTGAACAAACAACGTGATGACACTTAATGTACCTCGACTGAAGTGTTTGCATAGGCAGGCATACAAGAGATGGATTGATACTGGAGAGTTACATTCGTGGTACCGGGATCCTTTTCCGTATGGACAGCATACGGCGGACTCGACGATCCAGTAGTTACGGGAGGCGCTGTTGTCGAGCCTACCACGACACAATTGTCAAGAAGAAAAGTGGAAACCAAAAGGAAGATCACGTACCCGTCGTGGTACCAAACGCCGTCGTCGCAGGCTTGCTCGCACCAAAGATTGAGTTGCCAGTCCCAAACGCGCTCGTGGTCGCGGTCCCAGCAGGTTGCCCAAATGTTCCGGTTCCAGAGCCGCTCGCAGTGTTGGATTGACCGAAAGCACCCCCTCCTCCAAAAGCACTCGTTCCCCCCCCGAACGCGCCGAAGCCTGTAGATGGTTTTGCTCCTCCAAACATCGGGTTTGCTGTATTACTCTGAGAGGTGTTTGTCCCTCCAAACGCGCCTTTCAAGCACAAGATAAGTACAAGATGTGCATGATAAAAAAAGAGAAAAGGAAGACGCACCAAAGCCGGTGTTCGTGTTCGGAGCTGGCGCACCTAAGTTACCAAACATTGGATTTGCCTGAGGCTGCTGTGCAGGTTGCCCAAAAGCGCTTGTGCCCGCGTTGCCGAAGGCTGTTAAATGTGGTCGGTAGACATATTGAGTGAACGATCAAATTTGACTGACCAGAGGACCCGAAGCCGCTCGCGGGCTGTGCAAAAGCACTAGTCTGCTGCTGCTGTTGCTGGTTTTGTTGTGGAGTTGCCCACGAGGACGTCACATTACCGAACATATCGAGCCAACCAGGAAATATCGGTCCAGTGCTTGAATTCACAACGCGAACCTTGCACAAAGTCTTTCGATCTCCGGCACCCACGGTCCCGTGCATATAGTGATTTAGCTTCCGTCCCGTCACGTGCTCAATTTTTCAGAGCTTGAGGCCCAGCTGCAACTGGTGTCCACAACATGCTTGATGGTTCCGTAAACACCGAGAGAGTTCCCACTTTCAACACACTAGCGCGCGAGAAAGCATTCAGAGAACCACCCAAAGATGGATCGACTTACAATATCCTGAACGATTTTGTGGCTCCTCACATTGAATCGTTCAACGCTCTGTTTGATGACTCTGGGTTACCTGCAGGTGATGGTGATGGCCGAGGGTTGCTGTCTCTCGCGATAAAAGACATCGGAGAACGCGCTGTATTTGATGGAACGGGTGTAGCAAATTCAGAAACTGGGATCATTGGGTGGGGGAACCGTATGAGGAGTGAGTACCATTTTACTTAGCAGGCGAAACAAAATATAATATCTGGCTAGTATGGATCGATTCCGTTGCAATCTCACGTCCCCAAGTTCCCGAGAAACTGCTAACGGCTTGTAAAGACATACGAGTGTATCCTTCAGAAGTAACCACGAAATTTATCATCATTAGCCAACTTGGCTCACCATCTCAAAATTAGGCACGGGAACGGTTGACATCATATCGAGGTCGTATGAACATGAAACTTTGTTGGACAGATACCTCGGGTCAAGTGCACACTACCATTAAAGATTGTGGACTGGTACCCATAATGGTTCGAGTACGTGCTGCGAGCGGTTTTTATGCATTCCTGAGATCGGAGGACTGAAATATTCTCCAAGTCTGCTAGATGTAATCTCCGCAACTTATCTTCAGCAGATCTCGTGCGCCACCATGAAGAACCAGAAGAATTTGGCGGTTACTTCGTCATTAACGGAAACGAACGTCTTATTCGCTACTTGATCCTCCCCCGGCGCAATCATGTCATTTCTCTCATTCGCCCTTCCTTCTCTAATCGTGGTCCATCATACACTCCTTACGCAGTGCAAATTCGCTGCGTCCGACCTGACCAAACCAGCGTTACTAACAATCTTCATTATCTATCGAACGGAAGTGCAATGCTTCGCTTCAGTCTACGAAAACAGGAATATGTGCTACCAATAATGCTTGTGCTCAAGGCTCTTGTTGGTGCTTCAGACCGGGAGATTTTCGAAGGAATTATGATGCAAGACTACGAGAATACCTTCCTATCTGATCGTGTCGAGTTGCTTTTACGGAGTTTTAAAATGTTCACTATGCACACCGGAGAACAATGCTTGGAATACCTGGGTGACAAATTCCGTGTCTTAATGAATATGCCTGAAGACTGGACAAACGCTGCCTTGGGCGCTTATCTTGTTCAAAAGATGATACTCGTCCATTTGGAGTCGCCTCGTGACAAATTCCGGATGCTCTTGTATGTGTACGCTGGGAAGCATCTCTTTTTTGTCTGATGCTCTTCATAGGTTCATGCTTCGGAAACTCTATGCACTTGTAGCATCTTCATGCTGCGCGGATAACCCAGATTCGCCTCAACATCAAGAAGTCTTGCTTCCAGGGCACTTGTATGGGATGATTATCAAGGAGCGAATGGATGAAATCCTTGGCAATATTCGCAGCACTATCAGGATCGATGTGCGAAATGGAGCTGCTGTAGATTTTAACGATAGTGAGTGTTACCACTGTTTTCTACTCTTCGGGATAGTGAGTTTTCGTAGAGAAGTACTTTATGAAGGTCTTGTCGAAAGTCAACTTTGACATCGGCGCAAAGCTTTCAAATTTCCTTGCCACCGGAAACCTTGTCTCACCAACAGGTCTTGACCTTCAACAAGCTTCTGGTTTCACTATTGTTGCTGAAAAACTGAATTGGCAACGCTACATCAGCCATTTTAGATGTATACATCGTGGTGCATTCTTCGCAGAACTGAAAACGACCACTGTACGGAAACTGTTGCCTGAAGCATGGGGTTAATCTCATTTCGTCTTTTTAATCTTGCCACAATTGATTCATGAACACCAGGATTTTTGTGTCCCGTTCATACTCCTGATGGTTCGCCATGTGGTCTGCTCAATCATCTCTCCAGGACATGTCGCATCGTGACTGCCCCTTTATCTGTTGCCCACATCCCGTCCCTTCTTGCAGCTCATGGAATGACCCAGGCTTTTTCCCCCTCAATAGATGGCCGGAAAAATATCTGCGTCCAACTTGATGGGCGTGTCATCGGTTGGGCACGGCCATCGTTGGCGGCACAGCTTGCCAAGAATCTTCGTATATGGAAGACCGAAGGAAAACATGATGTACCACTGGATCTAGAAATAGGACTGGTACCAGAATCAAAAGGAGGTCAATATCCTGGCCTATTCCTTTTCTCTTCAAGAGCAAGGATGATGCGACCGGTCAAATATCTTCTAAATGGGCGTGACGATCAAGTCGGTCCCTTTGAGCAGGTCTATATGAACATTGCGGTTACTCCAGAAGAGATCGAACCAGATGCCTCTAGTCATGTTGAACACAACCCTACTAACTTCCTCTCGATTCTTGCCAACCTTACTCCCTTCTCCGACTTTAACCAAGTAAGGACACTATCATTGATCGTCTTACCGTGTGGTAACGATATTTTAGAGCCCACGGAATATCTATCAGTGTCAGGTATCCCGATTAGTGCAGTTACTTGAGTTGCTAGCATGTTATTGACGAATGATACAGATGGGTAAGCAAACGATGGGCACTCCTTCAACAGCTCTTGGTCACAGAACAGACAACAAACTTTACCGTCTGCAAAGCGGCCAAAGTCCAATCGTTCGCCCTGCCTTACACAACACCTATGCTATGGACGCTTTTCCCAATGGCACCAATGCTATCGTCGCTGTTATTTCTTATACAGGTTATGACATGGAAGACGCCATGATTCTCAATAAATCAGCACACGAACGGGGCTTCGCGTATGGGACAGTCTACAAATCACAAATTATTGATCTCAAAGATATGAAAGGCGCTGTCAAATCCTCCTCTACTCCCACTCTACATTTCGGCCTTGGTAAAGACATCAGACTAACTGGTGAAAGGGTTCATCCATGCGTGGAGACGATCGATCTTGACGGTTTGCCCTACATTGGTGCAATCATCAGTCCTGGGGAACCATTGGCTGCTTACATCGACGAGACTGCGAATCGCACACAATTCGTAAAGTATAAGGGTGATGAAACCGCACATATTGACCGAGTCCGCCTTATAGGTGAGCTTTTGGTCGGATAGCATATTCTCTAATTCAATGACAACAAACTTAGGTAGCGATTCTGGTGACAGCGAATTGCAAAAGGTCCAGATCACGATAAGGATAACGCGTTCTCCGGTCATCGGCGACAAGTTCTCGTCCCGTCACGGACAGAAGGGTGTCTGCTCACAGAAGTGGCCTGCGATAGACATGCCATTCAGCGAGAGTGGGATGCAACCAGACGTGATTATTAATCCTCATGCATTCCCTAGTCGTATGACCATTGGCATGTTAGTCGAGAGTATGGCGGGTAAGGCAGGCGCGATGCATGGGCTTGCGCAGGATGCCACCCCATTTAAGTGTGTGCGACATCCTTGTCATGCTTTGATCGTCTCACAGCTTCATTAGATTCTCTGAAAAAGACACTGCCATTGACTATTTTGGCGAGCAACTTCTCGCAGCTGGATACAACTACTACGGTAACGAACCCATGTACTCTGGGATAACGGGCAAAGAGTTTGCAGCCGACATTTATCTTGGTGTTGTATATTACCAACGTCTAAGGCACATGGTGCTCGACAAGTTCCAAGTGCGTACCACGGGGCCTGTTGATCACGTAACACGACAACCTGTCAAAGTGAGTACCTGATATTCAGTACTTCTATCAACATTTCTGACTTTTGAATAGGGTCGGAAACGTGCTGGGGGTATACGATTTGGTGAGATGGAACGTGATGCACTTATTGCACATGGTACATCCTTCTTGCTGCAAGACAGATTGATGAACTGTTCTGATTACTCGACGGCTTGGGTATGCCGTACATGTGGAAGCCTTATCTCCTTGGGATACGAGGACATCAGTCTCGGAGAAATGTCAGTTGGAGGGACAGGCTCGATTAGAGCAACCGGTCCCAGTGGTGAATATTGCAGGACATGTCGCGCAGCTGCTGAAGAGGAAGAGGAGAAGGAGCGGCAGGCTCTGGAGACAGGCCAACACCTGCAAAGGCCAAAGGCTGATGTTCGCGTTTCGATTACTTCGCAACACGTTCTTGGAAGGGCTTCCAAGGGGGGTGACCTCGACGTTGTCGCTGTGCCTTACGTCTTCCGCTACTTATGTGCGGAGTTGGCATCAATGGGCATCGCCGTCTCTTTGGAAGTGCGATGAATAGAAAAGTATCGTACTAACTTTTGTTATAATTCCGCACTAACATAATTGATTTGGACAATGAGTCAAAGAAATCATAAGGACACGAGCTTGTTGCTCCTGAAGATTAGATAAATGATAAAGGTACAGTGAACTCCAAGGCATATATGTTACATAGCATACGGGTTGAGTCGCCATCGGGGTATAATTTTTGCGCAAATCTGCGATGTATGGGTCATTGGAAGCTACAGCGAGCTGTTTTTGCCAACTTATGGAACTCCCATTCATAAGTCATTGCCACGTGACATGTCAATCTCCATTTACAGAAATTCCAGATTTTCCTGATTCGATGTTGATGCTGTTTCAGTGACAAGGGCAGGTTCACCTCCGAGTAATAGCTCCAGCACGGATGCTTGAAGACGCGAGTCTGTAGCGGCAGCCTGGTCACAGTAAGGAGACTGTGGCTTATCGAATTGTTTAGAATCCAGTATACCTGCCCTAGCGAGGAACATTTCGAGAATGAGACGACATTCGTCGGCTGTTGTAGCCTTCGAGAAGAGCCGGTGCATATGGAGTGCATCCTCACGTGAAATGTGAGGCTGCACACCTTGGTCGACACATACTTGCTGAGGCTGGTGATTCGGCGATGCAGGTGGTGTGGGTGATGCAATCTGAGAGCGCGACCGAACCTTTGAGGAAATGGGTAAAGAACTATCCAACCTCTGTTCACTAACAGTGTGGGGAGGATTTGCAACTGACTGGACATTATCGACCGTACGCTGTCGTTGTGGTTGCACATGCCCGTTAGCAAGAACGGACTGCTCTGTTTTGCCACTGGAAAATGGCTGAACATGTCTTTTGCCATGAGAATGTGGTTGCGAGTGACGACTAGATGCAGTTCCATTATGTACACGTTGCTTGGGAGATAAAGGAACGGTAGACACTAGGATATGTTCAGAATGATTGCTCGTTTCCAAATGCGACTTGCTTTGAGCAGCAGTTGTGCCACTCGAACGAGAATCATCCTCGAACGAGCAAGGTGAATCAGGGGGTGAGATTGGTCGAGGGGCTGGAGGTGGACGAGGAGGTACCGGGCGATTCGCGAGGGAAGGCAGATTTTTCAGCGACGACTGTGAAGGTATCTTTCGAGCTTGCTGTGCAGGTAACCTTGAGGAGGCGTCATCAAGTCCACGTGAGCGGTCCCCACTACCAAGAGACAATTTAGAAATCATCTTCTGCAATCTTCCCGTGCCCTTGACTTTTCCGTTTTGCGAGGTCCCACCATCGGTTGTAATATCGGAGAAAGATCCCACTGTGTCGGGTGGCCCCTTTGAGAGAAAACTGATCAAATCTTTCGTATTTGCAGAGACATCGTCCTGGACATTGCTTCTGGGAGTCGCCGGTCTGGCTGAGAGCTTTGCAGGAGCTAGGACAAGAATTTGGTCGTCGTCCGACCCACCCATGACTTCGCCCAAATCAAGAGAATCTCGCTTGCGTGCTTTGCGCGCATGTGAAGGGAGAGAAGGGTCCTGAATCTTATTAATGCGATGTGGCTGCATCGGGGAAGGATCAACTGTGGTGGCGGCGGTAGCAGGAACAGGTTTTGAGGTATGAGACGATGGTTTTGCAAACAAGCGTGCGGCAACACTGGAGCCTGAAGTAGAGACTGACCGTACACGGCTAGAAACTGGTGAAGTCGTTGGACGTGCACTGACACTAGCCTGACGGTTGCGAGTACTCGGAAGAGGAGGAGTAGGTTTTGGACTACTTTCTTCTTCGTCTTCTTTGATGGAATCCACACGGCGGAGAAGAGAGGGGCGGCGACCAGTTGCTCGTGCAGCTGGCGGGGAAATTTCAGATTCTGATACCGGACCTGGCCGTCGATTTCCGCTTTCCTTCTCCTGTTTGTACACCTTTCGGGTGATGATTGGGAAGTCAGGATTGATAGATAACTAATATCAGGGCGCAAAGGCATACCTCCATGGTCTTCAAACGGTCAGGCGTAAGTGATACTTTCATGGTCGATGACGAACGCATTAGATCGTCGAATTCTTGCTGGAGCGCATTACTCTGTAGAGAATCAAGCAGGATGTAATAGCTTTTTTTGTTGAATAACCTACCTCGTATACTGAGTCGTCGAGCAGAGTGGCCGTATGTCTAGAGCTCTTTTCACTAACACTGGCAAAAGAATTGGATCTTTTATGACCATTCGAAACATCACATTCAAGAGATGATCTGCTGTTAACTCCAAACATGTTTCGTGTTTTTTCAATTGAAGGCCTGGACCCAGGATTGCCAGTGGAGCTTATGTTAGCTGCAATGGAGGTTTCAACCGAAGTCGAGGACACATCTTGCTGGGGTGAAGACGTGCGGGAAGACTTTTCATTCCTTGTTAACGACTTACTTCGACGCACTTTGGGGGGTTTACATAATTGTTCTATCTGTTCATAAACTGAAGGAATGTCAGCGCGAGTGATAAATATAAAGGTGACATTATGACACGCCTTTCATCTTCTTAAAAAGATCATAGATAGTATGGTCTTCGCAGAGGGCAATGAACAAGTCTTGGGCGGTTGCATTACTACGGCTGCTGTCTCGTGCAACGACACGACCGACATTGGACAAGATATGTCTGAAAGAACATGAATTTCGAGGACATTGGAAGATGTTTTGTACTCACTCGCACAAAGCTCTGAGCATATAACGAGTCAGTCAGAAAGGAAGACAATATACGTAAGTCCGGAAACGCACTCAAGGATTGCCGTGAGATACAAAGCAGCGGGCACTATTAGAGCAGCCTTAGGCGGTATTCCTCCTGCAGCACTCATCCTATCGTTTGTACGATTCTCAGCTGTCATGTCCTCATCAGATTCGTTAAGAGTCGAGTAAGCTCCACATTTGAGTCTCAACAACTAAGAGGTACCAGTCAGAGAACTAATTGAAGAGATATAGAGAGAACAAACTTCGAAAGTCCATTGCAGATGGAAAACCTTCGAATCATCCTCATGAACACTTAAATCAAGTGATGTTGTCCGATCCCAGTATGCCCTCAACTCAACTTCTGCCTCAAGAAGTGCCTCTTTGCCAAGGGTAGTGGGAAGCAAGCTAAGCAAGCTGGCACGCAGATTATCTGTTAGAAGAGAGCCCGCTTTTTTGAGCATCGTGAAGAGAAATTCGTCCAAAAAGACATTTATTGAGTGGAGAGCCTCGACCTTGAGCTTTGTTGGCCTTATTTCCGAGAGAATCACGTCCGCAGAGTGAGCAGAGATGTATGAAGGGCCTGTACATTGAAGATTGATAGTTGAAAAGAAACATGACGGAGTCCGAATGGGGGCTTACCAAGGCTATCGAGGGAGCCAGCCATGGTGGATAGACGGATACGGGCCTGAGAGTCGAAGATGAATAAAGTACATAGACCAAATGCGGGAACTTATCACAAGTTCGGAATGTCGCAGTGATCGTATCAGTCTTCCGATGCGACAGTTAACATAGCTACCCATCCATCACTAGCCTCAGGCGACCTGTACTGCAGTACCTGTCCCCGAGACCCATATACGTTTCTTCTGATCATCAGTTCCGTGTGTGTCGTGAACTGTTAAGAATCAAGCTCGCTGAGTCTCAGTCATTTTGGAGTCTCGGTGCTATTTTGAACTCAATCCATGGTACAAGCCGTTGACGTGTTCGTGTCCATGTCCTGAAACACCTTAGGAAACCATCATTCTCGTGGCGAACAATACCCATCTACAACTTCTTACCCCTCTGACTGACTAACCGCTGGTACAAAAAGCGCTTTTCAACTGAAAAAGCCAAAAGGAAATCTGTTGTACCACTTCTTTGTCTACTTTTTACCTTGGAAAAGGCATTTTCATTGTCTTAAGTCCTTTTTTTGAGAGATGTGTGCACTGGAAATGGCATGACACATTTCTTTCTCCCTATTTCCCAAGGAAAAAGTATTGGCTGCCAGCAGTGACTGGGATTTCATTCAACTGAATTATGGAAGTAACAATACTCGAGTTTTTCTGTCGGGAACACGAACTCGAGATTCCCCACATTGTCCACCTTCCTCAACTCCACCCATTAAAATTCAACAGTAAGAGTTCTGTACCCGTCCTCTGCAGCGTCAGTCCCAGCGAAAGTAATAATCAGGATTGGACACTTTGTGAGCATGCTCGCACGATTCTTCACGCGCCACCGATGGGAACATAAATCTTGCTGGCCATCATACGGCTGCTCATAAATGTGTTTTTCATGCTCGGCTGAATATAATCAAGAGTTCTAACTAACTGTGGATCTGAGTCTCTAATCACGATATATACAGGAACATCAACTCTCCAGCATGCTCTGGACGGCATTGATGTCCAACTGCTCGTCCACCATAGCCTTGTCATCGAAACTTGTTTGCAACAATGGTGATGAAGGTAATAATAGTTCATCCTCAGACTCAACCTCCTCCGGGGGACCCCAAAGTACTAGACCCTTGCGAATCATCTTTGATACCTCCTCAGAAGGAAGATACTCCATCCCGCGAATTTTTGAAGGCAGCGAAGGTGCCGATGAATAATTTGTCGACGGAAAACTGAGAAAATCATAGGGCTGATAGTCCTGTTGATCAGAACGAGAAGGGGATTGCAGAAGTTTCGACGCGGCGTTGTATCGTTTGACTTCATGATTGACAGGACCCGCGATCTGTCGTAGGACCTGAGAATATCAATTTATGATAACGTGAGCCAATAATGAACAAAGCAATGCTCACCCATGGCCCTAAGCTACTATGTCGCTCCTTCGTCATTGAAGGCCGCTGGATAGGCTCCATAAGATATGAAGGGAGGACTAGCGGAGAAGCAGGGGGAGGGATTTTGAGCGTTGGGACAAACGGTGTGTCAGAGGGCTTGAGTGAATCGTTCCTGTGCACACTTTGATGGTGCCTTACCAGTTGTCGTGGAGTCCGGAATAACTCTTTGCAATCTTAAAAAGAGTAAGCGTCAGTCAATGAAAATGACGAGGCTTGGATACCTTGGTAGGCACACCGTAAAGGAATGAGTACATGGCTTTTAAGATGTCGAAAAAGCTTTGTCCAATTGACAGCAGGCTGTCCACAGTGCTGCCACCTACAAACAGAGAATTCCTGTTGTGGTATATCAGAGCAATAGAAAACGACGGAAATGTTTCTTTGCATACCTCGAAAAGCTCTTGGTGGGCATAAGCCAAGTGCCGAATTAGCTTCTCGGCAGAATTAAGGACGACGCTACAACTGTTCCATTTGCAAGGTTGTTCCCTCATTCGAGAACATGATAAGAGTATTGCCTCCCGTTCAAACTCATCTGAACAGCTGTAAGATTCAAAAATGGATGTAAACACTTTACGAACCGGAAGCCAGGTTGTTTGCAGGGTCCAGATCAATTACATCATTGTCTTTATATTTGTTACTGTCAAGACGAAACTAAGGTCACAGCAAAGCCATACCTTCATCTATATTATCATCCTCAACCCTTCGATGTCTACCCAATGATGTCTCTTCGTCACTCAATATCCCGCTACTCGAATTTCTTTTTGACTCGCCCACAAGCCACCGCCCTTGTTTCCTCGATTGCTGAGTTTTATATTGCTTGACCCAGAATGGTTGAGGGGGTACAATGATATAAAACGGTTGAGTGAACCGCCGCGAATATTGAATGGTATTACTACTGATGTCCGTTGGGATTTCTTCGCTTAGTTCAGGAGGTGATGAAGACAGAGAAGGTAAGAAAAGAGGAGTTGTTGGTCGGTTGGGGGACAAATTCGCACGAACTGAACGTATATCATCGTTATTCGACGATGAACTCTGTGGTACTTCCTGAATGGATGCAATAGATGTCGTCTCTATAGAGGAAGCATGTGATTCGCTGCTATTGTGTGCTGTTGAACTTTGCGGCAATGCAGATTCTAATAGTTTTGTTCTTGACACAGGTGATTCCGACTCGACGGATGTCAAGGTCGTCTGATCAGAGTTAACTGCTTGCGGCGGGTAGGTACCAGCAATTTGCGGGGAACGTTCAACATTTTTTATGGAGGCATCGATTATGACATCCACAGCGCCAGAGGTCTGTGATGTGATTCCAGAAGCAAGTCGTTTAGCAGGAGGTTCCAGTGCCCGCAGCGCTGATGAGTCATCGGGCCGGGATCTCTTCAGAGAAGAAAAGCCAAGAGCACGCAAAATGTCCTTTGCAAGGCTCTTCTTATTTGCCTGCGAGGGTGTACGCTCCGACGATGACAATACCGCTGATGACCTTGTATGTGTGGAAGGAGCTATAGGAACCGCGGAAGTCATGTTTCCTAGATTATTGATGTTCAATGGTCCATTACTAGCAGATGCATGCGATGCCTGATGCTGCGGGACACTATACGGACGGTATTCGTGGTAAGAATCTGGAGCGGCAGGTCGATTCGGCACGGCAGGTTGATTCGGAGCGACAGGTTGATTCGGAGCGGCAAGCTGATTCGGAGCGGCAGGTTTATTCGAAGCGACAGTAGTCTTTTGATCAGGGGGGGAGGTTTTTTTGCTGTTAAGGAGAATAGAAGCCTGTAGTGTCTGGAGCGTCATCTTGATTGGGTTGCGGCCATCCACACCTGGGATTGTAACAAAGACTTGAGATCTAGCGTCCTTCACAACTTTAACCTTCGTATTGACGAGCGGCATTTCAGAAGATGGAGTTGCAGTCCTAGCCCAGCTTTCAATAGACTGACTAAACCGTTGCCATGATGCCGTGATATCAACGAGTGGGCTGTTTTTCTCACTAGAACCAACACTCAGTGGTAGGACAGAAACTAGATTTGACAGCGAGGGCGTCTTGTCGACAAGCTGGACCCGTACTTCGGCTGCAGTAGTACTGAGTCCAGCCCCATCTGGCTTGGCTGGTACTTTTGGCAAAGGGGCTGCGGTGGACGGTAGAGGCTGAGATACCTGTTTCTGATTGTTTAGCTTTAGAACTAGTGTAAGAAGGTTGAACGGATTAACCTCAGTCATTCTTGGGGCGTTCGACACCCCATAAGTGGATACAAACGGTGGCGCTAAGAGACAAATCCTCAGAAGAGAGATCTTGAACAATAAGAGAAACATTTACGGGCTTGATATTCTCGCGCCCTGAAGGAAGTCACGAAGTTTGGGACGGCAGATCCTTGGCCAGACTGGGTAGGTGTATGATTTTGTTGTTGCACGGACATATTGAGTGATACCGGCACAGACTGATGGTATCCTTGAACTTGATTCGACTGCAAGCTAGGCATGACCGGCTGCATTGGTAAGGCTTGTCGACCCAGTTGTACTGTGCCCTGTTTTGTTACCGGGGGAGAAGGAAAACTTTGTTGATATTGAACATGATTCTGTATATGGACAGACGGGATTGTCTGAGGCTCCCGATAGTGGGCAAATCTCAGAGTATCCACATTCTGCTGACTAGACGAACTCCCCGAGGGTCGTGTTCCCGTTTGGGGCGTTTGATAATTCGTTCCATATATCTATTGATGAAAGCAAGGTCAGCAATTGAATCCTTGGCAATGAAGGAATCAACAACCCCCTGTTGCCTGTATGTATTTGTAGAAGGAGGCCAACGCTGCGCGGCAGGAGGGTTTGCCTGTCCTGAGGAGCCAGCTAAACTTAGCATCCTATGGCTAGAATGAGTTACGAGACCGAGCAGAGTAGAATTCAAATTGCCTTGACCCAGAGGTACTCGCAAGGGTCTGAAGTTGACGCCTGGCAATTCCATGAGTTACGTCTATGACAAGGATGTAAGACGCGTACTCTGCTTCCTTTCCTTCTTCAATTTTCCGCAAAAGCTCCTGCTGCATATCATAAGCCTTCTTAGCTGCGTCATTCATTGCCTTGAAATGGTCCAATTGGGCCTGTGCCTCCTCAGCACGCCTGACGTTCTCCCGGTATTCCTCTTCGCTCACGATACGTAAGTTAACGAGGTCAGAGTTGTGCGGCATCCCATTGGACATCTTCTTTCCGGAATGAGAGGAAGAAAGAGCTTTGTCGGTAGTCAGTGGATCGCGGTAGTCAACGTTTTCAAGTTTCGTGTTGATTACTAAATAATATTATCGTGAGAAATTCACCTGAAATGTCTCTTGCTCGTATCGCTCTTTCAAGAGTAGGTTTTTTTCGCGGTTTCGCGGACATTTCGTCCAGCTTACCGTCACGAACGGGTACTGTTGGCCCATATCAAGTTTTTGACCGACACGTCAAAAGGACTCAAAAAGATCAGGCAGCGACACGCGATGGAGGTGAGAGGAGTAGGACAGTTGATTATGTTCGTGAAGAGGTTGCAGACAGAATGATGGAACGCTTTCTTGTATGTTTAAGTACTTCAATCGCGCGCGTTAGTTTGTATCATGATTGAACTGTAGGACATAAAGCGCAAATTCAATACAATCCTTGACTTAGGTGCTGGACCTGGTCATTTCTCTAAACTGCTGGAGTTGGATAAAACAAAAAAATGCATCATGGTGGACGCTTCCGGTACGCGTGATTTTTGATGTTCCAATTCTCAAGATGCGAGCCATTCCCTAGAGAAGACGTTGCACCGAGATTCGGACTCGGATTTTGAAGGTTGGTTCACCCTCTTGCGGGCCATTGACTATATTCTAAGCTAGAATAGTTGAAGTTGAAAGAATACATGCGGAGGAGGAAGATTTGCTGCAAGTCGTGGAGCCGAACTCACAAGAAGCAATTGTTTCTTGCCTAAGTCTTCACTGGGTTAATGACCTTCCTGGTTCGCATCGTCAATACCTTATGTTTTACCTGTCACGTACTAACGTTTTTACGTCGGCAGGAGTGCTAGTACAAATCAAAGAAGCTCTCAGACCCGATGGTTTATTTCTGGGAGCCATGTTTGGTGGGGAAACCCTATTTGAGTTAAGGTTAGCGTTCTATGACACGCTAGAACGTTCTTTCGTTTCCTTACCTCTCTAGGACGGCACTGCAACTGGCAGAGGTAGAACGGGAGGGCGGCATCTCGCCACATGTCTCTCCCATGACTGGTGATTTCATCGATCCAATGCAATTGTGATATGAGGTCTAATCAAGTCCAGATACCAAGGACGTATCCAATCTTTTGGGTCGAGCGGGGTTTACGTTGTTGACTGTTGACATTGACGAGGTAAAAGTTGCTTATCCCAGCATGTGGGAACTACTTGAAGACCTGTCCGACATGGGCGAGGGAAATGCCGTCATAGGCCGGTTTGTTATTCCCGTGGTGGTTCTCAAACCTTCTCACTTTCCCTCTCTTATAATAGACGCAATATGATCAAAAGAGATACCCTGGCAGCTGCATCTGCGATCTACAAAGGTAACGAATTGACTATCTAATGATTATAGTTTTGTGATTATTCAACGTCTCATCAGAGCTTCATGGAAATGAAGATGGGTCTATTCCGGCAACTTTTCAGGTTGTTTATATGGTCAGTTCTTGACATTACCAGCGCGTGATGCTCCCACTCACTAGATATCCTTCAATCAGATTGGATGGAAGCCTGCTCCTACCCAGCCCAAGCCTCTAGAGCGAGGAACTGGTGAGGTAAATTTGAAGGAGATTTTGTGACGTATATATCTCCTTGTGTCATAGATATCGTTCAAATTTTACTTTGTGATTTACTAACCTCGTATGCGAGGACATCGGCTCCAACCTGGCTGCGAAATTTGAGTCATATATCTTACGTTTTACGTATGGAGGCGAGGCTTATAAAGGATCAAGCTTCAAGGATCAATCCGTCATGTGAACTCCCACATTTGCAAAGTAAAAGAAAACCATGTTGTAAAAGTTGTGCTCAATCTTGTGCGAGTCTCGAGGATTGTATGTCATACAGTCGGGGACAAACAAACTCCACACATCGGCAATGACTGTAAAGCCATAAGAACCATCGGAATAGACTATCTAGACCCAGTAGGCTTGAAATCATTGGGTACCTTTTGCTTAATTGTGGTTTGGGTTTTAGAACCCCCAAATTTGTCAACCCTCCAAAAATTATTAGCTGAAATCACAAAGCAGTAATAAACTCCTTCTGTTTAATGATATCCAATCCAAGCTAAGGTTGATTGACACCGACAAGCATACACTACTGAGCTCAGAGGCGGGGAGGTAGGCCATTGTGCATTGCCGTACAGGGATCAGCGTGGTTGTGCGTCGATGTATTGTATAAGTTGCGTTATATTTTTTTTCCTCCCTCGCAAATGTATAAGAAGCACTGCTGGTGCTGGAAATTGTTTCCAACAGAAGAAATGTGTCTTTCCTTGTCACATTTTTGCCTTAGAAAAAGGCATTTCCCACTGTCTTTTCCCTCAGAATCATGTACCTCAAAAATGGCATGACACATTTCTTCCTCACCTTTTCCTGAGAAAAATGTACCTGTCACCAGTGAAGGTAGGGCAGATCATAAGTAGGGTTAGGGTTAGTATGCATTTCAAATTTCCCCATCAATAATTACATCATTGGATAACTACCAGAAATGGAATGGCATGAACAGAGTGGATCTGGAAAGAGTCCCAATGACATCAGAAATGGCCATGGTCCCTTTCGCGAAGAGCTTCGCAGAGTTCCTTTGGGAAGCCTTGCTAGTCTTATAGCCTGTTTAGGAAGGCTTACATCAGGCTGTGCCTTGATAACTCATTGAATATCACTCCGACGGTGGCGTCGCATGTTATTGCGTGTGAGAGCACACCGCATTGAACCCCTAGATTCCTTTCTCCAGAACAAATGGTTTGCGAGGTGTCGCTCAAAAAAAGGACATATCCGCAGAGATCGAGATGGAGGATGAGAAATTGATAGCATATGTCTGACGAACCAAAACATTTTGGCATACGGAAGATATTAGTTTGTAAAATTGCGATGGGATAATGAGTTGAAGATATTTATAAAAACGTTTATTCATCAATGATCTGACTGATCATGACACATGGCCTTACACGAATCGTCAACAAAATTCAGAATTTCTGCTTCCAGCTTAGGCCCATCAGCAAGGCATTTTTTTCGAGATATGCCGGCAAAGTTTGCCTATCTCCACCCACGTTGGGTTGAAGAGAAAGCCGAATGCTGCCGCTGAGCCAGCGGAAAGCTCCGAATTTGATCGCGTGGAGTACGTTTACGGAGGAGTATACGTTGACTCCCATTACCATTGGGTCTAGACCTCTATTCTACCCCTATGATACACTCACTTTGTGCCTGAATCCTTCAGCGGATTAATTAAAAGACCACATTCTAGACAAGATAGAGTAGGAAACACGGCACGATAATCATCGTGGCAAGTTAATGTCGGAAGCCGACAGACAATGATCTGAGGTGACAAGTAACTGACCTATTCTCCTCTCGTCTTATTATACAAAGATGCCTGATCCCGGCGGCAGTAGACCGGCGCACGTTCAGCTGATTGAGATCCCGCCGGTCGCCGTATCTGCCATCTGCTGAAGAAGCAAATGAGATGTATATTTATTGCCACAGATGGCAACTTTTATCACACATGTTATGGTATTGTTCTGCCGCGATGACCAGGAGGAAAAGTATTTGCTCTCCTACGATTATACCCGACAAATCTTCAGAGGATACTCTAGTGACAAAACCTTGGATATCACATTATGACTGGAATTAGGCAACTAGACAGATCTATTGATTCTCAAAGACTTCCACCTCCTCAGCTTGCTCCACCACCGTTGATAGATCAGTCTCGTCCGCGTCCCCATCTTCGTTCACGCGATCCTCCGCATGGTCCTCTGGCTTTGCCGTGACAGAATTGCTCTTTACTCCAACCTGAAATTTACGCTTGGGAATGACGGTGTACAACGCCTCCTCCCAGTTTCTCGTTTCTACCCACTTGAGCAGGATCTCAAATACCTGATTGACGGTCAAAACCTTGCGAGTGGGTAGCGAGGCAAGATAACGACCGATAGGCAGACGCGCAGTCCGAATTCCAGACGATTTAGCCTTGTTCAGGCAGAGATTCTGGGTGAGAGTTAGCTTTAGCACGGAGATTGAAGTCTCATGATGCTTAAAAATAAGCCGACCTTATAGCGGTTGTGGTCGCAGATGCCACCAATAATATACGTCTCCTCAGGCTTAAGTTCGTTCAGTTCCTCCTCAGAGTCTGCTGTGAGGTATATAATGTTCTGCCGTATGTTCTCTTGCGACTTGACGTTCCCACTCGTGGGGACCTCGCTTGGGGTAGTTAGACCTTCTTCAGCGCCCTCGGCATGCACTTCATCCACTTGCGTGGAGCCAGGCTCCTGGCCCTGCCATAGGCGTTCATAACTTTCACGCCACCATTCAGTATTGGTCCATCTCTTATAGCCAGCGTCATTCATTCCCTCAAGTCGGGTCAACGTGCGGCCGTTGAGCGAGGTGTACAGGAGTGAAAAGGGATATGCAGAATTTCGGTTCGCACTGTACGTGTACGCCAACTGGGAGCATAAAGATTTTATTTCCTAAATTCAATAGTCTGACAATCCAAAGTATATGCACAGGACGAGCACAGCCCACCTTTTCGTTCATCTTATCATCAAAGCCCAGGTCCACGACGACCCTGCCGTCAAAGTGGAGCTTGGGCTTCTTACTACGGCGCTTCTTATTCTCATCCTCATCGATCTCGCCCGCGGCGCGTTTGGCCTGGAGCACTCGCTTTTTCTCTTTCTTTGCCTCCTTTTCCTTGGCGCGGCGCTCGAGCTTGTAAGCGGCAAAACGCTCGGCTCTGGCGGCTTTCTTTAGCGCGTTTTTGGACAAGGAATGGGATTCAGACTGTGGGAGCACGCTCGGACCAGACTCAGAACTATCGGGTTGCGCGGGCCGCTCTTCATCGTCCGACATGGATCGCGACAGCGCGGAATCAAGGACAGAAAATGATATGTTGAGAAATTGACCGGTAGATGCCGATCCAACTGAGATCGATTATTCCGGTCGGGACTGGACTCGTCGTGTTACTTACAATTTCTCCTCCCTTTGTGGCTTATCTCCACTTTTACATCATGGCTATACCTGCACTAAAGTTCCTCACTATCAATCCCATTCAAAGACACACTGCGACTGTCATATTCATCCATGTCTGTACCCACTCCACACTCATCATCCCTCTGGTCTAATCATCGTCCCGTTAGGGCCTTGGAGATACTGGTAACGGATGGAAGCCCGTCGCAGACCTATTCAAAATAGATCCTAAGCTACAACACGTCAAATGGGTTCTTCCTCACTCGTGAGTTGATATCTGTACCATTCATTCCCTTTCCCCCATCGCTGATCCAAATCAAAGTCCCACTAGAAAGGTTACTGCCAACATGGGAATGGAAATGCCTTCATGGTGCATGAACAAACTCATGTGTTCCGACTCATGTCTCAATTCCTCATCAGGTTCGACATATACTCTTTTGGATTCAACACTGAAGAAGACGAAAACGGCATGCTGGAGTCAGCAAGGTCGATCGATCAACTCATCTCTAATGAGATTGGTTCAGGCATAGACGCCAGTCGTATCGTCCTAGGTGGCTTCAGTCAGGGGGGAACAATGTCATTCTTGACTGGTTTGACAGGCGAGAGAAAACTCGCAGGGATCGCCTCATTGAGTGGCTGGCTTCCACTACCGGGCAAGTTCAAATCGGTCCGTATCCCTATCCTCTCTCCATGCAATTTTTCTGCCAACTCACAGAAAAACTTGTAGCTGGCATCATCTCATGCCTCATCAATTCCTGTTTTCTATGGACACGGTACAGCTGATCCCCTCGTCAAACTCGAAAAATGCAAAGCTTCGGCCGAGTTCCTCGCTACGGAATTGAAGATTCCTCTCTCAAACAACCGTCGTGTAGCCCAGGGATTGTCGCATGCTATCTATAAAGATTTGGCCCACACAACGGATCAGGAGGAACTGGACGACCTCAGGGAATGGATCATCAGCGCGTTACCACCAGAATAATGAAAATAACATTTAGCATCTCTCATATTCCTTCCGTCTCCATCAGAAAATTGGTGCCTCAGAGAAGGGTGCAAAGGTATCTACTAACTTTGTATTTGACATCTTTACGATCCATGATACCGTCATGACTATATTCCACCGAACAAAATACAATTTGGCTTCCAATTGCAACTGAGATAAACGGCCACTGAGTGGTGTCGGAACAGCAGATCCACATTTGTCCTAGGTAATATATGACGATTTTGTTCCTGACTTTGCATCAGCCTGCTTTAAATTCATGATCGTTCCGTTCCGCATGCGACTTATATTGTCCAAGTAGCAACACGGTTATCTGGTACATATTGCGGAGCTTCCTTCACAGCAATGCGAAGGTAGATGTCTGTAGCATACTTTTGGTACGACCAGATTTCTGTCGTATGAATCCTGAATAATGGTTGTTCATCTCTAAATCTCCTGGGATAATCCTGCCCTTACCTTACCATCTCCTTTACTTTACCACACATCCTAGCGTTCTGCACGATCGAGTAATTCAATTCTATAAAATCGCCTACGAAACTGTCAGGTTTCGTCGCAAAGAATCATCATATCCTGGTACTTATGAAAATCCAGCTTCCGTAGCTTCAAATCATGCACATTGCAAATTTGGCGCTTGCTTCGACGGATTAACACAGTCACGTTACTCTTACGTGACCCACCACGGTTGCTACATACCATGTCGTACTGCACACCCTATCCCAATGAACTTGGTTCCCCACCTCCCTATGATCATACTTTAGTCGGCCCAGCTTTACTAGTACCGAGTCCTATGCATTGTCCAGCCCCAGGTGCCATGCATATTCCGACTTCAATGCCCACTTCTCCTGGACCAGGAAGCCCATACCCACAGAATCCTTTTCAGCACTACTCCGTCGGACCCACTCCTATCAACGTTCAACGCCCTACTTATTATGCATATTATGACCCTCGGTCACCTTACTCGATCGAACAAGCAGGCATCAGAGCACGACAGAGATTCTTCGAGGCTCTCTTCTGGGCAGTGACGACTTGGTGTTTGATTGGATTCCTTATCGGTTCTAGTGCCGTTCACATTCTGGATTCGCTTCAGTGAAGGCACCTCTTCTCATTTGGACAGGTTGATGGACGTATGGAAACTGTTTATCGCCTTCTGCTAGAATAATCCCTGTATATTATGTGAGCTGTTAGTTCTTAGGGGTGTTTTCCTGACTCATCCTTTCTTGTTACAGAATCCTTGCTTCCATTAATTGTGCGACATACTCTGAATGGGCTGAGCTTATTCTACCATCACTACCACATTCTTTGATTGCATGCACCTTTCTTGGACATGACATCGATCCAGTTCCTGTATTCTATGCCTGATACATCATCTCGCATTTTGCGTCAATCGATGTCCCGTATATGCAATATGATCGCGCATATCACATTTACATTCTGTATGGATATAGATAGGACCTCATCCATCTTTTCTATATATGCTATGGTCTTCTCCGTTCAGATGACGATCACACAATGGCCCACCAAATGCTAAGGGCGCCAGGTCTCGTACACGGTCTAGAATTCGAGTGTATGATCACGGAATTATTGGACAGGGCCTGATATCAGTTCAACTCATCAAATGATGCTGCTGGAACGTCGACGTTACCGCATGATCAGGCCGCGCGGACCTTCCATCCATGCATTTGCCATTGCACCCCGGTACTTTGACGAATTTGCCGTGAACAACCTCCCAGGGCTGCAGAAAAGACACTTTCCCATTCGGCACATTTCGACTTCTCCATTAGCGATGACCACGTACACCCAGTTTCCTTTCGATTCTTTCCTCTCGATTTCATGTTCACTGGCATGCATCCCGCACTAATCTCTTAGTACTATTCTGCTCCTGTTAAGTGATTGGGTCTCGCAGTTGTCCGCCCATCACCCAGGGACAAGGAAGAGGGATCATGCAGGTGAGAAGGAACAAGGGCAAGCCTGACAGGATCTGATTATTCCATCAATTTCTCTTAACCAGAAACCTCCACCACATCCGTTGACCACTAACTTTATTGAGGCAACTTCAATGCCGAAAATTCTATATGCAAATGATACACAAAGTTGCTTCTCTCCGTACGAAGTAGCAATTTGCCTGTCCCTTGACTCCGTGTTTGTAGATTGCCAGGCATTAACCAGATCATCCATCCATTAATGGACTACGGACGCTCTTTCTAAGTACTCCGGTCATGCACCTTTTCCAGTGCGCCGATTACGCCCCATAGCCATTTCACTACATGATTTGGTCCTTTGGAGTTCATATAGCTCTCACGCAGAAATCTCTAACCATATGTTGTTAGTGTGCTGTTCCTACTTATACCCAGTCTGTTCTATGCAAGGCATACAAACCCCAGCTCCAGGTTGCTGGAACTTCAAAGTGGCAGAAAATGAGTATTGGGATAGATAGAATTACAATCATCCACCCTCATGGGTCCTGCGGCTGGTTTCAGAAACATTTAAGTCTCGATCCCAGCGCTAGCGCGCGCCACCAAGGTTTGTAAGCTTGGTTGAAATCAATTTTCCATGAGACGGCGCAGGGGTAAAAAAGGTAACAAGTGGCATGATTCAGCGAGAACAAAACTTTACAGTCTCACAGTCGACAAGTGCTTATAATAGCTCAATGACCACGATGTCAACGGGAACAACTTTGTTGTTCACAGACACATACGAAATAGTCAATAGCGTGTAGTAATGTAGCAAAGTATATAATAAAGTCCCTATCTAACATCATTTATTTTGTAGAATCAAAGGGCAAGTTTTCTAATTTTGCTTTGCCCTCATCAATCCATTCCTGCTTGACCAGTTTCTCCTTCTCCGCATAATACAACCGATAAACCAACCGTATTGTACCCTCGCTAACTCCAGCAACCGAGCTGATGTCCCTCAATGACTTGACTTTGCCCAGCAGATGACAAGTGAAATAAATCGCGCCTCCTGCAATCGACACGGGACTCCTGCCGTCCGCAATACCATGCGAGCGCGCAGCGACAATGATATCGGACGTGATAGATTGTACGCTGGCAGGAAGGTCCAAGTGATTACAGTAACGAACAAGGAGATTTTCTGGGCCGGTAGTAGAAGAAGTCTGGTTGTTAGCAGCAGTCGCACCCGGAGATAGATTAAATGCCTGTTCAAGCGCTTTATAACACTGTCCAAGTATTTTTTTCGACACATGAGTGAGATTGCATATCTCACGGAACGTCCGTGGTACGTGGGCTTGCCGGCAGGCGATAAATATGCATGCTGCAATCACGGCATCGAGCGGTTTCCCTCGTAATAGCTTTTCTTCGTCCGACCGCCGATACAGCTGCTTCGCAATATCGCTGATCGTCTTCGGAAGTGAAAACTGGTCGCACCAACTGGCTATATCACGGAAGGCAGTGAGAAGATTGCGCTCAGAACGGGAGTTCTGGGAACGCGATGCGGCACGCTGGAGCTCGCGCGCAATACCCGAACCACCATCCCTAAAACTGATTACGGTGTCCAGTTGCTCCATGCCTTCCATCAAAGGGTCCGACGCTGCACCGACACGAGAAGGGTCATCCCCTTCATCATTGGCGAACGTCTGGAAATCATTTTCACAGTTTTAATGGTGCACGAAAAGGGTTGAGAGGCAAAAGAATCAGAAATACGACTCACACGCCATTCACTTCTCGTGTCCACAATACGATCACCCAAAACAAGGCCACAGTTCCCGCAAACGAGGTCTCCGCTACCGAATTCTTCAACAATGTTTGGATTTGGATCTCTGCACTCTGGGCAAATCAAGCGAACGGCAAGGTCCGGCGCATAACTGGGCGGCTGTACCACCTTTGTTTGGGATTGCGCCCGAGGAAAAGGCTGAGAATAGGCCATCTGTCGAAGACAGACGGTGTGAAGACGTTCGTGCGGGAATCTGGGTTGAAGGCTTGTTCAGGCTGTGTTGCGCGTCTACTGAGGATAACGTGTATGAATGAGACTCCTGTGAAATTTTCTGTACAGCGAGGGGCTAATACTAGTGAGTTCGGAGTGACATACGGCTGAACTGCAAGCGAATGCAACAGCGCTAATCCAATAGATAACTTTTATAGTCTCTTCCAACAACGCCGATGTGGTGGTTGAAGGGACAAAACAAATGATCACTAACTCATCACGAGAGCCAACTTCGTGGCCAATGCGCTGACTAAGCTTATTTGATTACTTTGCTTCCGCTCCAGCACACAATGCTGGGCCACATATTGAGATCGATTCTGCCTATCGATTCCGAACTCGAAATCCTTGAGCAACCTATCAAAGACAGTCATTGTGGCCGGAACCGGTTGTTAGGACGTGAGATCAGGTGCAAAATTCGTGTCAATGACCTTAAAATATACATGGGAAACTCCATCCAGCAGCCGTATCATGAGTGCATACGTTGCGGTCGCTCGCTGGCCCCTGGGTTTTCGCACGTCAACCTTTAGAACATAGCGGTCCTCCTTCTGGAACCCCCTTAACCATGATGTCTGCTGAGAGTCTTCGTGTTATTGCAGAAGAGTGGCTGGAAACTTTCGCCACGTCTTTACAAGCAGCTGACGTTATTGGAGTTACATTGTCATTCCTTCCGTCAGGATGGCTTCGCGATGTCCTGACATTCACTTGGGATAATCGTTCTCTTGCTGGCCGTGACAAGATCTCTGCTTACCTTCAGGATACCCTTTCGAAGGCCAAGGTAGCCGATATTGTCTTAGCTGATACTCCAGGTTTGTCTCCGCAACCTAGTTCCTTGAACCCAGATTGGGTCGCCAGCGGCTTTACATACACTACGTCCGTCGCTATTGGACAAGGTTATTTCCACCTTGCCAAGGATATCGATGGAGCATGGAAGGCACAACTTGTCTTCATGTCAGTCGTGGACATCAAAGGACATGAGGAAGCCAAACCAGAGCTGGGTTTATATGAAGGCCATACACGGTCATGGATTGACGTACAAAAGGAGAGGAGACAAAAAATCGAAGAGAACCCCCATGTTATTATCGGTTTGTTCAATGCTATCCCTCTTAGGGTTATATGTTCTGAGATTGGTTTCATGTAGTTGGTGCTGGTCAGACGGGTCTCATCGTTGCAGCAAGATTTCACCAGATGAATATTTCGTGCCTCGTCGTTGAATCCAGCCCACGTGTGGGTGATGTCTGGAGAAATCGCTATCCCACCTTGTGTCTCCACACACCGCGGACCCACCATCCTCGTGAGGTCTTCTTTTTTCGAAAGGACAATGGGCTGACTTCGTTTTCGTTATAGTCCTATATCAACCTTATCCTCAGAATTGGCCAATCTTTACACCTCGTGACAGGTTGGCTGACTGGCTAGAAAATTATGCCATCTCCCAAGATCTGGTTGTATGGACCAACTCTCGTCCTCTTCCAACTCCAACGTTTGATTTCTCTATGAGGAAGTGGACCGTTGTCATTGACAGGAACGGACATCAAGTCACACTCCACCCTGCACACATTGTACTTGCGACAGGACTGCTTGGGAAGCCTCGGTACCCTCAAATTGCCAACAGAGATGTGTTTAGAGGTATCACCATGCATGCATGCGATTATGCGGGTGGTCAACCATTCTCTGGTAAACGTATAATTGTTATTGGCGCAGGAAACACATCCGCAGATATCTGCCAAGATCTGGTTGTCCAGAATGCAAAATCTGTCACGATGGTGCAGCGCTCATCGACATGCGTTGTCTCTGCCAAGTCGGTCGACGCCACCATCACTCGCTCCTGGCCAGAGGGTGTTCCGCCGGAAGTTTCAGATTTTAAATATATGGCTTGTCCGTTATCGTTCTTTAGAGCCTTTCTTCGTCAGTTTGAGAAGCAAGCATGGGATCGTGATAGGGACCTGCATGAAGGGCTGATCAAAGCAGGGCTGAAATTAAACATGGGAATTGACGGTTCTGGCCTAGCATCATTAATCTATGAACGGTCAGGAGGTAAGCTTATCTATCAAATCAGATTATGGCTTCTGAAATCATAGTTACCAGGATATTGTAAGCCAAATAAATTGTTGATTAAAGGTGAATTAATCATGCTTATCTGACTGAAGGGATTGATGTTGGGTGTGCTGAGTTAATAAATGCTGGCAAAATCCAAATTAAGCAAGGGGCCGAACCCGAATATTTTACAGAGGACAGTCTGATATTTAAGGACGGTACTACGCTTCCGGTTGATGTTGTTATATATGCGTGAGTCCTATGACACCATCTTTTCCATATTGTACTCATTTCCTCTAAAAAAAAGCACGGGGTACCACAATATCCGCGAATCGATGAAGGAAACTTTTGGTGAAGACACAATTGAACGAACCAGCCCCATCTGGGGCCTGGACAAAGAGGGAGAACTGAGAGGATGTTATCGACCCTCGGGCCACCCAGGGGTAAGTCACATCGATTGATCATGCGCAGCAGTTATCTCATTGTCGTCTCAGCTCTGGTACGCGGTTGGCGATTTTGCTAATTCTCGCTTCTGTTCAAAGCAACTGGTAAATGCACTCAAAATCAGGGAAACTCAATCGCTGACTTACTCATCAGGCGTTAGAGATTAAAGCCGCGGAGCTCGGATTGGTGAGGTTCTAAATTGTAATTTTTTTCACCGACCTGTGCAATATCACAGAAGTAATTCTACGACTATTCTCTGTTGTATGATCTTCCATTATATCATGAGATACAGATTAGCATTGGTGTATCTATTATGTGACTTATCCATGAGCGAGAATTTCGGTTGAAGTACTTCTGGTTACTGTTACACAGATCAACACGAGTCTATGATGCAGTAATCACTGATTATAAACCCGTGAAAATCTTGGCTTCTAGCTCAATGCTGGCCTTTGTGAGTCACCATCAGAATAAAAAATCTTCAAAGGTCGAGGTCTGCTGAGGTAGGCTTGTGGAATGGGCGACGGAAAACGTCAGGAAAAAGAGGACGTCATATATTCAAGGAACCTGCGATGTTTGATACTTATGAGTACTGGAGACAGCCAAGGGAGCAGTAGTAAGACAGCATAATGGGAAACCGGATAGCATGAAGGGTTAAAGTCTACTACGGCATCATACCGAGAGACTTTCCCTCTTGTCGCATGGGTGGAGAGCCGCCAGAGACATTCCGAAGCGGGGGAATGTATGCAGATCGAGGCGATGAGGTTATAACTTGATGATCAACAGGAGATACAATCATTGCTAGTGAAGGAGAGAGTGTCTGTTTATGTCGTATGGGAGCTTCAGGAGGGGAAAGTGGTGCTGCTGGAAGTGGAGGCCGTCTTTTGGGAGGAGGGGCAGAAGAAGTCGAAGAACTGACCCGGGATAATTCCTCAGGGCTAGACACATCTTCAATCTGTTTTCTCTTCCTGGAAGGGGCTGGCTGGGAAATTGGTGCAGGATAATCATTATAACGGTATTGTGACGTTGGAGGCTGGCCCGGCGTAGACACAGGAGTCCATCGTGACCAGGGAGGTGGAGTTGCTCCATACTGTGAACCAGGAGAACCATTGGGGGTCTCGACAGGACGGCTTCGAGATATCGGGGGTGAGCGTGGATTGTGATAATGGTCATGATTTGAGGGGCCTGCAAGAGAAATTGATCTTGTAGGCTGATGATTTGTGCTAGACCGGGGAATCGTAGTTGCTGTTCGGGTAGACTGACTTTGTCCCCAACCATAGTCAACTAGATCGACGAACAGTGTTTGCGAGAATGGCGGGGCTAGTTTCTTGTATAGGATCTCCTTGCTGTGAGTTTCAAGCATCGTTTTCAGGTCAACATATATATCCTCAGAGACTTGAACATCTGATAACACGCGTTGTAGAATAGAGGAATTGGCAATAGAACTGGACGCACCTCCCGGTTTAATCCGAACATCAGAGTATTTGTAGGCTACGTTTCTGCGCAAGCAGCATATTGGACACATGTATTGAGACGATCCAACAAGGTCTTTCGAGTAGAAAACGCAGCCAGTGTGATAGAGTCTGCTACAAGATTCACATTTGATGGTTGGATAGTCAAGAGCATAAGGTGTTCGACCTCTACACATGCAGCGTGTGTGATCTGTCCAGTCAAGATCTTCATCTTGTCCAAAAACTAACCGCAGTCGCTTTTTTCTCTTCTGACGAGGAGCAGAAGATTTACCACCGGCAAGGATACGGTGTAGACCAGCCAGATCCAGGCCGAATGATACATCAGGGCTAGGAGAAACAGCAAACTGTATCTTGTAGAGCTTGCGCATGTAATGTCTGACATGATGTAGATATCTAGGGTTTTGATTGGTCGGCTGGGACGTGAAGGAAAGGAACTGTCCAATGGCGACAGACAACCTATCGAGTCGATGGACAATCACTTCGAGTTGCTTCCAATCCTCAGAATAGTGTTTCGAAATGTCCGGGGCTTTGGAGAGAATTTGAGGTAGGTAGCAGAAGTGCCAATTGCGCTCCTTACGAATTGCGCCATTCCAGTGGTGATGGTCGCAGAACGGACACGAACCACCGGTCTTAGCACAGTCCCCATGGAAACGAGCAAAACAGTGGTCGCACTGAACTGCATCCGAAGCTTCGCCAGGACCAGGAGGAAGGACAGGAGAGTTGCAAATACAGGTTAGAAATTCATCGTTCGGAGGATAGTCATCATCGGGGTCAGTGCAAGCAACAACATCTTCATAGACACTCTTGTTATGTGGTTTCTGGTGATCCTTGCAGTACCATGGAATTTCCTTGAGCCATTGCTCATGAAGTTTGATCTGCGTATTAAGTTTGTCGAAGATTGGAAGGACAAACATACGAAGATGGTCTTGAGCATATGATCTCCACTGCCCAATGGTAACAAATAGGTCTTCGTCGTTGTTCTGAACGAAGTTATTTCTGAGAACATGGTCGCACCGTGTCTCAAGGTCTTTAGCGATCTCGGCAATTCGTTTGAGATCCATGACAGAAGGAATACTAAAGTCTTTCTCAGCTCGGCTGACCATTCGCAAGGCGTCAATCACCCTTGGTTTTGGTGCGTCCGGTTCGGGTTCAAGCCATGCCCTGGCTTGTTTGTCAAAGTCTTTTGCCTTGGCCCTCCCTGCCATTATACGGTCCAGCAAAGTTGGATCCATGGGAATGGAAGGATCCAAGTCGGCAAAATCTTCCAACTCCTCGATCGTCTTTATAGGTTGTGCCAATATATTCTGAGCTCGTTCTTCCCAGCTGTTACCAACTCTGAGCCGGGACTCCAGTAATCGCATATGCTTCTGATCAGGATCGACGCCACAGGCTTTGGCGCGCGATAGGAACTGACGGACTTGCTCAAGGGTCAAGGACATATCGTCGTCTTCAAATTTCTCCTGCATGTCCTTCATCAGCTGTTCTCGATCGACAATTTTCTCTACTTCCGATAGTTCATCCAGAATAACATTGATCGAGGAACCGTCCATCAAGAGGCGCTTGCATTCCAGGAGGAAATTTTCCCGGTCGTCAGCTGGGGGCTGAGATCTGAGAAGTTGTCTTGCCTTCTCCCTCATATGCTCAGCCTCCCGCGCTAGATTCGCCAAAGCACCAATTTCTTGAGCGTCGAAGCCAAGGTCCTCGACTTCTCGCGACAACGCGTATAAATCATCTAAGCTACGATCGGGGCGATCGCCAGGGTCATCCAAAAAAGGTATGGGTTCGCTTAGAGAGGGGCGCCCTCGAGGTCGTCGTGATCGTTTTCGGCTTTGCTTACGAACAATAAAGGTATTAGCCGCATCAATCCACTCGTTCGCTCTGTCGACGCATTTACGAAGAGAGTTGAGTTCAGAAAGGGGATAGTTGATACGGTCTCCTTCGGCCAGGAGAGCCCTGAGATGGCGAATGTGAGGCCGGCCACTTTCAGAAAGCACTTTGTTGAGCTTGTTGCGCCAAGAAGACGGCGCATTGGCACGTTCTGTGAATTTCAGCTCCGTTTCCGTGAGGTCTTTGTCAGAAAATCGTTTCCGCAAAGTAAGTTGATGGCTCGTACGATCCTCGCAGAGCAGTTCTGCATGGTCAATGCAGGCAACATTGGAGGTGCAAGAGCACTTGATGAAGGACAAGTAGCAGAATGTTTTACAGATCGTGCATTGATATTGTTCGTCTGGCCGATCTTCTTCCTCAAGAACTTCAGGGAGCCCCATAGCCCGAGCTTTGGCGCGTGCAGCAAGTTCTCGATCTGTCATCTCCTTCAAGCTTTCGTGGAGCCTAAGAAACAAACATCTATCATTACTGTCTCCAGATATTCATGGAACTACTGACCAGGTTGCAGTCTTGATAGAGTGTGACTGCTGAGTGATTGTGACGAGCAGTTCATCATGAGAGAAAACTGGTAGTTTGCGGTGTTCCCGATACCTAACGACACAATCGCGACCGTAAGATAGCCAATCTGGAAGTGCAAAGTTCACTGCCTCGTTGAAGTTTAACTTGATGGAGAAAAAAAGACGTTGATGAGATCTGTTTTCCTTTCCATTTCAGAAAACGATACTTACTCCATGGTTGAAGCCTGCATGATAAGCTTTTGGAAAAGTAATGACAAACTCGCCTGCTCGCTGGTTGCAAGCGTAGACACGGACGCCAGCATCCGTCACTCGCTTCGGGTTCATCAGCGTGACTAGTTGAAAAAGCAGATCCGGCTGAGCCTCAAATAGGTCAGGTGCTTCATACTTGATTGCTGCTTCGAATTTTTCCGCGTCATCACCAGGAATACCATACCAAGTTTTAGTTTCACCCCAGTGCACTGGAAAACCTATTGAAAAGCAACCCCATACTAACTGGCAGAGAAACTCACTATAGTTGATACTATAGGTATAATGATCCTGGCATGAGGATTGGACATGAGTCATATGAAGAACAATGGTGACCATTCGTGGTGTACCTCATTGTGCCAACAGAATGTGGAAAATGCCATGCCTACGTAAGTCCAAGGGACGGTCATCCCAGAAATATCGGACTTGATGTAGCGGAGGAGCGAGTCCTTGAGAATGGGTATATTGTTCAGGTTCCAGGGATCTTTGGAGTATGGATTTAGGGGATGCGTCTCCATAGTTGGCATGGCGCTGAAGCACAAGTGAGCAACAAGCGGATCGAGACGAGCGAGACATTGGGTACCTTCCATGTGTCGTGGAGTGTACATCCGCTCCATATTCCACCTCAACGGTCTCGTTCGCCGACTGCACCAAACGCCAGAACTCTTTTTCGACGTCGTACTCATGGACCGGTACGCCACCGATCAAAGTGACTCTCGGATCATTCGGCTGGCAGGGTTCCGTTCTTTCAGGCACATGGTCTTTCCACCATCGTCGCCTGAATTCCTTATCACGCGCCTGAAAACTAGAGAGGCTGTGTTCTTCACCCTCTTCAAAACCAAAATCACCCCCCGTCCCAGAAAGGCATGTATAACAGAACCAGTGGTCCTTGGGAATCGACGTCAAAGGTGGTCGAAGGCAGAACGTGTGAAAGCCTATAGAAAATGATGAATGACTCTGTTTACGAAAACACCACATATGTATGTACGTACCACAATCACAGCCATCACAGAGTAGCATTGCTTCGCCACGGTTCTTCTTGTGGCAGATCTCGCAGTGTTGCTGATTCCGGCTGTGATTGATATTCGACGTGGGAAAATCTGGACGTACCTCGGAACTACCCTTGGTGTCTACCTTGGGCTTGTCGTAGAAAGTGGGAGGAGGTACGACGGGAGTAGGGATTCTAATCGCTTTCTTTGGGCTCGCTAAAGAGAATTGGAATGGATGATGTAGCTGGAACATAACCACATACATTGCTCGACAGAACTCATCCTTGTGCTTCGTCGGGGCCTTACACTCTGGTTACTATCAGCATCATGACTGTCCTTATCTTCAGAAGCATCGGACAGTGGACTAGAAGTGTCAGTCAGGGGGCTGGAGGGCAAACTTGATTCGTCCACTTTGACGGTAGTCGAACTAAACCGAGGTTTCTTCGCATTGGATTGTGGCTTTCCTGCAGACTGAGTGTTCTGATGCGTCTTAAGTGTTGGATCGTGTGTGAAGGGGGCCATCCCTGGAGTATTTTTGGACTTCTCACAAAAAACTTCGTACGGAAGGATAACACGCATGTACGACTGTTTGATCTGTGTTGATAGGCCTGGAATGCCACGATAGCCGAGTATACGACCAAGATCAGACCATTTCTTCTCTAGAGTGACCTGAAATAGAGATAAGACGAACGTCTGTGGCGTAGAAGCAGACTTACTGTTTCGTAACCGCCCATTTTTTGTACTTCTTTGCGTAAAAGCCAGAGATCAAGAGGCTTGTGGTTGATTGTAGGCACAACGACTCGAGGATTGCCTTGTTGTTTGTGGTACTGATAGAGTTGTTCTAAAAAGTTGAGTTTAGCTCTCGCGGATGCCTCAATAGAATTCAGACGCTGAAGCCGGGTTCGAAATCGGAAGGTCTGTCATATTAGATATTAGCAAGGCTCAGGACGGACTTTGATAGCAAACCTCTGTGTCTGTGACGAAAGGCATTTCCCAGCCCTCAGGTGGGATAATCTTGCAAATTCCATGAATCCTTGCATGTTCTGAAATAGATCGGATGTAGGTCATGGGATCTTTGAATTCTTCAACTGTAGGATAGAATTCAGGGCAATCCCGGAGCCCAAATGGACGGGGCTCTCCGGCTTCGATCCTGGCCTGGTGTGGCCTGGAGGTCTTCACAGAGGACAAATCCAACGTAGAAGCAACAGGAATACGATATGTATCATCGACATCCATTACAGAATCATCTTCCTCCAACATTGGCGAAGATGACCTTGCATGAGTGTGTAGTGCAGCAAGGGCGTCTGTCTTTGATTTGCGCGGCGCTCGCTGAGATTCACCAGGTGTGGTCAGCTGAGGTAGAGAATGTGCGCGGTCCTTATCTGAGTCGGACTCAATCGGTACAGCGCCCTCGACCAGAATTTTTAACGAAGAGGTGAGAGTGGTCCGGGGTTCCTTGGTAAAGTTGGTAGGTAGACTAGAGCTGCCAGAGGCTTCTGATGGACTGTCGGCTCGAAACCTAGGGGATTTGCCACGACGAGATGGGGTCCCGCGTGGAGAAGCACTGGAATGCATGTCTCTAAAGAGCAAGCAGGATTTTTTGGAGAAACCAAGCTCCCCTTCAAAACGTTTCGACCAGTCGCAAGGCCAAGGAGTGAGTGGCGGAGTGTGAACTTCGCCCATAGAACATGATTTGATGCATCGGCGTGGGTAATCTTTCCTTTTCTGGCCTTCCTTTCTTCCACTCACCAGATGCCCTGGAATGCTTTGTCTGACCGTGCAAGAATATTTTGCATATCTCTGTACACCAGAACCACTCCTAAGCTACTACTTCCTGCCCTGTTTGTATTTTTTGCTTCAAATAGATTAGCCGTAATTGTGGCCAAGCCACCTAACCCTGAAGCTTAAGCGAGTACACGTGGCCCCGAAGATTAACACCTTTCATAGTAGTGTGCATTAAACGTTAAACACTAGTACTGGAGGTGCAAGGATACGACGAGCTTCAACGATGTGGCGCAATCATTTAACTGGATACCTGCGTCTATCGTTTGGTAGCCTTTATGGCTGCCTTTCAGTGTATGCACTCGGTTTTCGCTAGTCTAGGCCGTTCCTGCAACGTTTTAATTGACAGTCGATGGCCACGCGGTAACGGAGAGGAATTTTCTTATTTTATATAGAACACATTTCTTAAATTACACTCTGGGCCAACTTTTGAAAAGTCCGTTATCAACGTTGAATATGAAAAACGACACAGAAAACATTTAACTGAATTTCGATTTGCATCCAAGTCGGCTGACAATGCAAGGGGTAAATTAGCTCAAACTCATTCTTTTTTTACTGGAAAGGCAACCAGCTGGGAGCCGGACGTTGTTTATACCATCGTTCCTATCAAGCACGGATGTGATAAGATCAGTCAAATGTGCACAACTTCTGTTTAATCTCTGTCAATCCTACTATGAAACATCAGTCTGAACGGTTTATGAAACCTCACATGATACCATGTTTTAACCTCTACCTTGATAATGACGTTCAGGAAAAAAACACAGATTTTAAACTCAGCGACGCATCAGACGACATGGAGTTTTCAAGTGGGTCCATGTTTTCTCTTGGATATCTTCTCAATTTAGTTCAATGTCAATCCGCCAAAAATAGCAATCAAAAAATCTATCAGAATGACCTGTTGTCATCCAACGACCATGACGCTCCACCCCAGTATCGCCGCCCAACACGTATCACAACGATAAGTCCGACAGTGATTGTCGTCGCGTCAAAAACGCTGTAAGCTTTTCGTGGACCAACGAAGAAAGCTGTGCTGGCAAGTACCAAGAATAGCCACCTGACGGAGAAGGTACGTTCGAACCTGATGATCAGATAGATTACGAACAGTTGTTTCACAAAGATCCAATTATAATTCTCTCACCTCTGTCGCTCAAACAGAGAACCGGTATTCCAGGACGCAAAATCAACCAACACCAGGAAGGGTGCGACATTGAGAAAATCATGGTCGCCATCGAACGGGGTAGTCCACCCGGCAGTAAATAATGTCCTCACCCATACCGCTAAGACGGGCGCCACCAGAGGTAGAAGCCATGTCATAAGAAGTAGATTATGTAGATTATGGTTATGATTGTCCAGTCTATACTTTTGCAACAACTCGCGTTGTGCTTCATGGTTGTGCATTTCTGCAGGTTCGTCTTCTTGCACCGTGCCATCTACGTCAGCGACGCGGATCAAGGGTATAGCGGCGGGGGTTGTTGTATATCTCAACTGAGATATTTGACGTGTCGATGAAGAGCAATTGAATAGATGGATGAGCCAACAGCCGAGGTAGGCTACTTGCCAAGGGACCAAGATGAAGATGAGAGCGAAAATTAATCCCATAGATATTAGGCTGCCGCGACGAACACCCGTATTTTCTCGGAGCCTAGACCTGCAATAAGTTTAATCTTGTGGTATAGATGTTATATTACAAGGTACACGCACCTCCCAGAAAGCAAAGATGAAATTACTCCGATCGGCCACATCAAAATAACCAATAAACCCCAGGCCACACAAACCAACCCACTAGCAATTAGCAAGACGAGAGGTGCAATGATAGCAAAAGATGAATCTCCACCAGTCCCAAGATAGACATAGGGCGGAAGCGGTAAAAGAGCAACCACAATCGATGTAAGCAATAGTCGTGTGAGAGTGTACCGTCCATAATAGGATAAAGATTCATATACGGATGGCATCACTAAAATTCATGTTGGCCGTCAACACATTTTTTCCTCTCACATCAAAAAAACCAACAATCGTACCAGCTCCCCGGTCAGCTACGCCCCATGCCTTGAACATAACCAAAGCCACAACACCCACTGCCCAGGTTACAAGAGTAGTCGGGTAGCGCGAGGCCCATCTACCAATAGTCGCGGGCCAATCGATCCCGATAGTATATCCTACCATGTTGCATCCGAGAGTGCCGGATGAGTAGAGTGAGAACTCCAAACTTCGGCGTGGCGCAACGGACGCCACGTAAGGAGCGGAAGAATGTGTATGCAGGAGGATGCGGCCGCTCGTCGGGCTGACAGGGAAATAGTGTGTTTCAGCAGGCTGGGAGGTATGTGATATCAAGGGGTGCAGTAAGGGGTCTAGTTGCGATCAGTAAGCTACCAGAACGGGAAGGCTTCGCAGAAGATGTACCTGAACACCACGTTTCTTCGTCCGGAGTAATCGGAATGTACTTGTACACAAGTAAAGCGCTCGATATGAGATTAGGAAAAATATAGTGAGATCCTAAAGTCGTTTCGTCAAACCAACGAACCTCCGCGTCGTTGAACAGCAGCGCTTCGAAAAATGACGTGAGCTGTCGCCCGCCACACATAAAAATTACTCACACAGTGTACTCGGCCCTTCGATCACATTCTCTCGTAACCCAATCCCAGCCATAACCCATCCTCTTGCATCTCCATCTTTAATATGTACACCAAGCCACCTCTTGTCTGAATCATCCCCAATAATTAGTGGAATATCAGCCTCGAATACCACCACTCCCTCCGACTCGCCCACTCCCTCATTAGGCACAGGGAACATCGTCCCAGGCCTGGGGTTTGGTATCAGCTTAAGCAAGTCTGGTTTTATTGGGCTACACCTAGGCCCTTCTTCAGACGGGGTACACATATACACAGATGCCTTGAGAGGTGCGGCATTCTGCGGGCTCACATTTAATATAGATCCCAGTCCAACGAGCACAGTAGCCTTAAGAAGTGTTTTTCTAGCCGGAGGAAGGGGAAGCAGGAAAGTACCTGACCCGCGGAGGTACTTGCTGACTATGACGAGGTGCTGTGCCTCTGGCATGATCCTGTAGTTCTCTGGATCAGTCAATGTGAATCCTGGTTCCTCTATTGATGCAGCGGGCGGTAACGTATGACCATCGCGTAACCATTTACCGAGTACGGCAACCTTTTCATGGGCTGTGGCCGCACCCGCGGCTTCCAAAGCAGCACGGGCAACGCGCCAGCGTACTTGATGACACCAGACCATTTCACGGTGGCCTACACCTGTCCAGGCGCCTTCCAGGGCAGAGGTAAAGATAGTGTGCCGCGGGATGTCATTACCAGAGTCTGTGACGGGGAGGATACAGGATTCAGAAGGTATCATCATGTCGGTCGCTCCACCGCAGAGTGAGATAATTGGTGTAGGGTCCGACATGAGCAGACGCTGGTTTCTAGCATATATTCTGTCAATTCGGGAGTCGAAGCGCGCAGGAGGGAGGGTATGAGGCGTGGACATCGTAATGATTGCAGAAATATTGGGGAATGGCAGGAGGGAAGTCGCGACGACGCCCCCCATGGAGTGGCCCATTATAATAATCGATGTGCCAGGTGGATATAAAGAAAGAATGTATGATATTGCGTGTGAGGTGTAGGAAATTTGGGATTCAAGTGTGGGTCCATGAAAAGCAGAGAGATCTTCATTAAACTCCACTATAACAGGTCGTCAGCTCAAAATCATACACCAGACCTAGGTAGTCCTTGGTACTCCTTGAGAGTTCATGGTATTTTGTATGAATGAGAACTACTCGGATACATGGTCGTCAAGTGGCACATTAAACTAAACGCGTACCTGCAAATACATCGAGCGCCTTTAGCTGCCGTGACACAAACTCTGGAGCCGCAGCATAAGGAGACGCGTAAAACTGTCTTGCAGCAGACGATGCGATAGAGCGAACCTGGTGCGACGAGCCCGCGTTGCCTGGAATGAACAAGACCGGTGTGCCTTGAACCTTCATTAAACACCTACGTTAGTCGATCTACACAGTATCGAAAAGCGACATGTATGCACCTCATCAGGTTCCCATCCAACCTCTCGATAGAGCGAGAGTGAGTATCTCTTTGAGAGTGGCGTCCACGAGGCATTAAAGTCGGACTGTACTATATAGGACGGCGACATCCATGACATGCGACATCCTTGCGGCGAAAGATTCTCAGTAATGTCTACCGTTGCGAGGTATAATACAAAGAGTGCAACGAGAGAGACTGAGCCTAGAATGAACGTGTTGTATATTGACATAGCACTAGCATATGGGCAACTGCCAAAGTTTTCCATCGTGATGGCATCACGACCCCCCACGAACGTCAATCTCAAACTTTTTAATTAAAGTACACTTGCCCGCTCAATTGCACTCATATTCATGAAATAGTGAAAATGTATGGGTTGATTCATAATGTGTTACTATGATACGAATGCAATACGGTGTAAGGATGTGTGATAATGCGACAATGCGGTATGCGTGCAATGACCAGACAACACATGATCAAGGCGCGCACGGAAGTGGCGGGCAGAAAACAGGAAACGTCTAATCATCATCAGCAGGAACCTCTTCCTTGGCGTCAGAAGGCTTGTCAGCTGATATACAAGTCAATATACGACCTTAAAGAACGGAAAAGAAGTACTAACCAGAGTCTTGCATATCTGAAGTCCAGAGGGTAAGGTTGTCCCTGAGTAGTTGCATGATCAAGGTCGAGTCCTTGTAGCTCTCTTCCGATAGTGTGTCAAGCTCAGCGATGGCGTCATCGAAAGCCTGCTTGGCGAGGTGGCAAGCGCGATCAGGGCTATTCAGGATTTCATAATAGAAAACAGAGAAGTTAAGCGCAAGACCGAGACGGATGGGATGTGTGGGAGGCAATTCAGTAACAGCAACATCAGAGGCAGCCTTGTAGGCTTCCAAGGACTTGTCGGCGCTATCCTTGCGTTTATCACCAGTCGCAAATTCGGCTAGGTAGCGGTGGTAATCACCCATCCTGACAATCGATAAACAATGTGCGTGTACACGTAACAAGACGACTTACATCTTGTGGTAGAAGACCTTTGATTCGCCAGAAGCAGCCGAGGGGATGAGGTGCTTATCGAGGACATCGAGGATATCTTCGCAGATTTTAGCAAGCTCGCCCTCGATCTTCTCCCTGTAGCTCTTAATCATTGATACCTGGGCCTCGTTGCCCTTCGACTCTTCTTTTTGCTCGATCGAGGAGACGATTCTCCATGATGCACGGCGGGCACCAATAACATTCTTGTAGGCGACAGAAAGGAGATTACGTTCTTCAACGGTTAATTCCTGGTCTGATGAAGCAACTTGCTTCATGTTTTCAACCATCTCTGGAGACACAAGTCAGGAAGAAACGAAAAAGAAGATATGTGAGTTATTACCTTCGTAGCGCTCAGCCTGCTCCGCGAGCTTGGCGAGGTAGACAGAATCTTCACGACCGGTGGTCATCTGGACGCGAGTCAGACACGTAGACGCGAGCAACGCGTCTAGGAACGTACATTTAGGAGATGAATGTGGTGACCTAGAGGGACAGAGAATGAGCGGGGACGACGAAACGACGGGGAGCAACTCACGGGAGGTACGCTGATAAACGGGGTCGAAGTGAAAAGCAAATTGAGACTGGCAGAGATAAAAACCAGTCTGGGCAGAGGGTTAAATAGCACGTGACAACCCATCAGGGCAAAGGGTTGATCCCACAACGTGACATGGCCTCAAATCGGGCCACCTGTCGATAACAGGACCTACAAACGGGCCAGTGGCCAGCTTGAAACAACATCATGTCGCTTTATTTCGTTATTAAGATCTCTGCCATCAGCATTGTTTTCAACATCCCTTGTTTTTGATCTTCCGCATCGCCGTGACAATTTTTTCCTTCAGAAGCCACGTGGTGACGCGTCTTGACGCGTCAACTTTTCCGCAGTGCGCAAATATCAGTTCCGGCCCACAACACGCCGTCCCCACAATAAGGAGCAGTTAGACAAACCTCCTGCCCTTGATAGCGAAGCTGAGGTTCGAAAGTCTCTCCTCGAGCTTTCTCTATATACAGGTAGTTCGAAGCCCAAATCAAAAAGCTAAAAGGAAAGGGGCCTGAGGAGTCCTACGCATAAAAAGCGTTCGTAGACAGATGACTCGTGCACCATTCATCGCTATTTTCCACAAACATTCCTCCCGGGTGCCGTATTGAGTTTATTCCTTGGCCTCGATGGTCCCCCAAATGGAAGACAAAGAAATTTCCAACCAAAGGACAACTTCGAGGACTCGATCGGTAACCCATCCGCGAGATTTCTACTTTGATTCGGGATGATTGTGGGCATGAAGCGACCACACTCTCCGGAAAAGCCGGTGGAGGGACCTTCAAATGTACTAGTGCTAATGGAAAGTGATAACGGATTCCTCCGAGTCGGCTTCTGACCTAGTACTGATACATTTGCTATCGTCCACACGGTAGTAGTTGTATTTCAGAGTTACTCAATACATGGTCCAAAAATCTTCCCACTGAATCTGCTTGACTTGTTGTAGACAACGTTTGGATTGATGGTGGTTTTGCAGTTGCCTAATAACGTGGTCAAAAATAGAAACCATGTGACAAAATGATCGCTTGTCGCGCCGACCCATGACTGGCCAAACGACATTCATGCCTGAACCACAGAGAGCAGCAGCCCCCGCACCTCGCGGTGCCCCCGCCGCCGCAGGGCCACAGGAGGAGTCTAATTTTCGAAGATTTTTCGGTATCGTTCAGGTAGGGCCTCGGATGATTTATATAACACTGACCGATATTTTGGAATAGCAAGTATTCTTTATGTGGGCATTGTTGCAACTAGGTACAAAGTGTCTATGAAAACGTCCTATATTTGTTCTTATATCGTATTTTCCAAGCCACAAGATTCTTCGCCTCGCCCACTGAAAAAGCTACAACACCTCAGTCGAACGATCCCAAGGCCTCTCCTGTTGACCCATGGACTCTCCCACCGAAAGAAGTCACACTCGCATGGGCACTTGGCCAACCACTTGACATGCATGTGCAGTTTACGACGGCCCCTCCCGCACAAGTCTTCAATAAGCCCAACTGGCTGAAGGAGCAAGACAAAGGTCTACCCACGTTTGTGTGGTCAAACATCACTTTTGGTGACTGGAATGCTGCCTATACTGCCGAGCTTGATATGAAGTTTCCCAAGGTGTGTATCACAGTTATGGCAGCGATTTCATCGTACCGAAGGATCATATTGATTTTTGTATTATCACAGAATGTATTGAATAATGGCTCCTTGTGGATGGACGTGTTTCTCACCAAGGAAGGCGCAGTGCCCGACCCAAATAATCCGAACTTCAGCCCAGACAATATACACATTGTTCGAAAGCGTATATTAAAATCTCGCTGTCAGGTCTTCTCGGCCTGATGATTCTTCTCTTCCATAGTTTTGACACCATACCTTGCCAAGCACAAACCTAGGAAAGAAAAGAAGCTTCTTGGAGCAGATGATATTCCAGTGTCGGAGGTAAAGGAACCCGAAGAGGTAAATATCCCAGGTGTTTGTATCTGGAGACACGACTTATTAACGACAATCAGGCCGATCAGTTTGTTCCGCACTGGTATACGGTAACTATCAGTGGAAAGACGTCTCTTGCTTCGTTACTGACACCGAAACAAGAACGTCACTTTGGCGCTGATCTCGGACGCAGCAAAAGTGCCATATAGCTCTCTACCAATTCCTATCCTTGAACGTCAGTGAATTTCGTTAATTCGAGTCGCAAAAATCGCCCATTTTCTTGCCAGACTTACACTTGACTCCTGAACGTGATGAAACGGGTACCAAGGGCTTCTACAAACCTATCATCTTTTCTAATGAGTTCTGGCATCTCCGCGAGTACTATATTGAGATCAACAGTACAACGCCGTCACTGCCCCTACAAATCACTTTACAGCCCATGTCATACTTCAAATTTCAAATGTTTGCATCACTGACAAACGGATTCAAGGAAGCTGCGAAACAGCAGGGGGCGGGAGCTGGAGCAGAATTGGACGAGCTCAAGCGCATGTTGATCGAGACTAATCCCTGGTTCCTCGCCCTGACGGGCCTTGTCAGCATCTTACATGTCGTGTGAGCGAAACTTTTTCTTTTGCCTGGCGGGAAAAATGGCTTAACAAATTTGTTCATGTGACAGATTCGAAATGCTCGCGTTCAGTTCTGACGTCTCGCATTGGCGTCAGAAGAAGGAGATGGTAGGTGTTTCTGTCAGGTGGGAATGCATTTCAATCTTTGCCGCCGCTCAATCATTTACGTGGAATGATATATTCTAGGACGGTGAGTCTCATGACATTTGGATCGCAACGGATCAGTGTTTTATTCACTGATATGAAACAGATCGTTACGAACGTTTTTGTTCAGATTGTTGTGCTGCTTTATCTTATCGACAACAATGACAATACGAGCTGGATGATTCTGCTGGGATCGGGTATGGGAGTAATCATTGAGGCTTGGAAGGTGTGTGTTTCCAGACTAGGATGGCTTTAAAGAATTAAAATTGGAACAGATAACAAAGGCCGTGGATATCAAAGTGGCATCTGCACCCGCTGGTTCGCGGTTCCCCTTTACGCTTGAAATCAAAGGTATGCCCAGATAGCCCTTAGTATTATGGTATTGACTCTATCGTTGTACAGACAAGCATGTGCTGAGCGAGGACGAAAAGAAGACACAAGAGTTCGTTTTGTACCAATCATACTGGATTTGACCTGCTAACTTGACCCCCTAGATATGATAAACTTGCATTCCGTTATGTCTCTTATGCTGCAATCCCTCTTCTCATCGGGTATACTGGATACTCCCTTGTCTACAATACGCATAAGGGATGGTACAGTTTCGTTATCTCCACTCTCACTTCATTCGTGTACATGTTTGGATTTGTACGTTCCTCTCAGCTCAAGGTTCCCAGCTAAACACTTATCATCTGTTGATAGGCGCAACTCGTCCCACAGTTGATCATCAACTACAAGCTCAAGGTACGATGGACATTACCCCGTAGTACTCGTTGCTTATTACATGATTCAGAGTGTGGCGCATATGCCTATGAAGGCGATGATATATAAAACACTTTCTACTGTTGTTGATGACCTGTTCGCGTATGAAACCATTTCCTTCCCAAACAGTCCGAAAATTTTATTGACACATCATTCGCAAGGTTCTGCATCAAGATGCCTTTCTTACATCGCTTAGCCTGTTTCCGGTATCTCCGTTCCCTTCAAGTCCTCGTACTATGTTTAACAAACTGTCCATTATAATCCAGGGACGACGTGGTATTCCTCATATTCCTGTATCAGGTAAGCAATGCTATAAATATCCTGGTTTATAGTAAATCATCACCAATGATTTAGCGCTGGATCTATCGGGTGGACCCGAAACGAGTCAACGAGTATGGGCAAGTTATGGTGCAGGATGTGGCCGCCGTTGAGGAGCAGGAAAGCAAAAAGGAGAGATAGACGGCCATCACTGTGTCAGCTGTCACCAGTTCGGTTGAGGAGTGTCAATAGAGCTGGCTTGGTGTGCCCACCGTGGCTGTTTCCGCAACGAGTTTCCTGATGTCACGGAGGTATGGTAAGGAGCCAGGTTCATATCCGGGCATGTAGTCCGTGAAAAATAGAAGTTCATTTTTACCGGGTCACATACGTGGCCTCTGGATAGATAGATGTAGACTGTGGACCAGACTGCCATATCCTGTGGAATGTAGGATGAATTCGATTATCTTGCCTGATACTTAAGTGCAATGTCTAAATGTTCATTTATCATTGCGGAGGTAGTAGATGGGGTAATCAAGGACTTTTACGAAGAACCAGCCGGGCGTCAGCCATGAAAGGAGTTGAAACATACATACTTGGTATACAAAGCTGAGTTGAGTCGGAACCGCTTTTCCGTCCTTTACTCCCATCTAAGCCATCCTCTCGTGTCTTGGCGTTGCGACTCCCAGCACTTACATGCCCGGTACCACAGCGGGCGGAGAACAGGCCACTTATGCCTGCCATTGTCTCAATATCTGCATGAGACCAGGCAAGGCCGACGAAGTTGATACACCCCCGCCTCCGTCAACAAATGAACCAGCATTTTCACAAGTGTTCGTGGGTGAACGGGGAATCTCTGTTGTACGTGCCATTTTGCTACACGATCTTCTTTTCTCAATTTTTTTGTATAGTCTCATCCACAATTGACTGTAAGGATACGGACACGAGGAGTACCTGTTGCGGGAACATCTCGGTTTTCACGATATACCACTATAATGTGTTTACTATGCCATTTTGCGGTGTATCGCGTCTACCAAACGTACTCTCCGGATATTGAGGGGAAGGATGGGCCGCTCCTACCTACTGAAGATTGGGTAGAACGCGATGTCTTGAAGAGCCTGAACGGATGGATTGAGATACACAAAGACTGTCTGGTGAGCCAATTTGACATTACTTTGGACGCTTCATTTTGCGATTTCACTCATTTCTGGCTTTCATAATTCTGCTATGTATAGGCTGGACGCTCTGTCGAGGAGGCGGCCTCGTCTGCAAACTTTTCGGCACTTTTTAATCTTGTTCTACCCTCACCAGAATCGCCTGCCACCACTCCTGAACCGATTTATGAACGGCCGCCGTCACGTTCTTTGACAGTGTCACCTCCTACACCGCCTAAATTCTTTGCCAATCTCCAGCCGGTATTTCTCCCACCCCCCTTTACCCCTTCACATCCGGTATTTTCCTACCTAGCAGACTATGCAAGAAAGGAATCGCAGGCTGTGCGAGATGCGGCTGAAGAGTACATGACCGAGCAGATGAAATTCAAAACCTCGGAAATTGAAATTGCCGATATGGAGCTTCGAAGGAGAGTTGACTCGTTGTGGAAGAGAGTCAGGGAGGGCGTCAGCCAGATACAGCATGTGTTTGGTCACCCGAGTGTGCGAAGAACTTCCACCTCCGGATCTAGGGAACGGGCTACCTTCAATGGGCGAGAACCAATATCGTCCGGGACGCCCAGCGTCAGTGTGATACGGGATTTTCTTCCGACTAGTGCCTCGCGTCCGAGATCATCCTCTCCTCCAGCGCCTCGTGTGTCCGCTCTCTCGGCATCGCTGACTACTTCTTCGTTTCATCATCCTAGAGCACGGGCGACTGCTATATCGCCTCCCCAATCGGATAGTTGTGCGTCCTCTCATATGTCAAATAGAACTCCATCTTCAGACTCCATGGCGGCCTCGCTGGCGATCGCCATCCCACATTCAGTGGATAATGTTCATCGAATGCGACGGAATATAAGCAATGGACTGGACATGGCAACGAGTCACAGATATTTTATTGTTTCGGATGAAGACCAGGCCCGGAAGCGGGGACGGTCTCTGACGAAACCTGAGGATGTGCCAAATCAGAACCAGTCTGGAGATTCTTACGTCCCGATCGTCATCAAGGATGACGACACTCAGAAGCAGCAAGAGAAGCAACCTGAGTCGACCAACGAACCTGTCTCTCCGTCACATGCTGCTGATAAGAGGGGGAGGCGGAAAGTTACATTCGATGTTAAGCCCGCCGTAGTCACGATCAAAAGGGAGGTTACCGCAGAAGAAATAGAGGATGAGGCGAATGCAGCCAAGGGAGATACTGGTAATCTTCTTGTCATTATTTCCGTGGCATCCCTTAATTTTGTCTTACAGACATGGTTTTTGTGCTTGAAGATCTAGAAGGCGCACACCAGGGATCCCCTGGTAAAGCAACGCTTCAGCTTGTCGAGCAACCTTTTGTTCCAGTTCGGCCGCGAAGACAACGCCCACAAAATGTGGATAATTTGTCAACGTCTTTCTCAGGCTTACGGCCTGCCTCACTCCCCATTCCATCTCTCGTCCGTCCATCAAGGAACAGTCTTGGATTATCTACCCCCACGCTGTCATTGCCGAGGTCCTCTCTCCCATCTCAACCGGCCTCTTCCGTCGAAGACATCCCCAATTCGCAAATGGAAAATAGTGATGAATTCAGGGCGCCAGCGCCTGATCCGAAGATGTTGGAGCTTCTAGCTGCGAATACACCCAGCCACCGAGGTGCCTGGAAACAAGAGAGTAAAGCATGGCAGACGTTTGTGAAACGACGGTCTGAACGCTATGATAGCGAAGCTATCCTCGAGGAAGGAGAAGATGACGCTGGTACCGACGCCTCTGGATTTGCTATTCCGGATGTGTTGCCTAAACACTTGCAGAAGCCAGGTGAAGATTGCCCCTCCATTGAATCCGCAAATTTCACGCTTATATTTCTAGCAGTCATAGCCGGATCGTTGCCAGTATCCATGAAATTACCCAAACCGAGGGAAGAGCTGTCTTTAGCGTCCTATCAGCCGACCACACTCACCAAGCAAACTTCTGTAACTTCGCCGACTCACAAAAAGCAGTCGTCCGCAGCGATTCGAAAAGCCGTCTATGCGGAAAGAGACCGTTCTCGTACACTGGATCCTGGCCCTCTGGATTTTGCGTCTGTAAACGACGAAGATGAAGAGGAGGAAGATATTGATGATGAGCCAGAATCAGCGCCAGCAGACGTGGCGTTAGGAGAACGTGGCCGGCGAGTTGCGTTGAAGATCCTCAAGGCACGTAGCGAAATTCCGGACTCGGGAATGTGGCGCAGTCTGGCCTAAATCACATTACCAAACCACAACTGAGAGTTTTATATTTCATCTATTAAGTATGTTTCCTGACACATAATCGGGTTTGATTTCTTGTCCGCTCTCTACAATCTTTGAACTACATAATGCGACTTCTGCTCTTGCTTTTATCTTTATATTGGCATGACCGTTGTCATCACGCATCTATATCCTCGTTCTTCCCTCATCCGGCGCTGTTGCACATGTTTCGATCCTTTGCATGGACATAGTGTATTTGTTGCATTTTTCCTGTGTACGATTTACTGTGATCCGTCTACCCTAGTAATATCACTCCATTATTGTATTCCAACCATAACTGCGAGCGGGGTAGAACATATATTGCAGTAAAACTTCTAAGGTAGACGTGTGGGATATTACGGCAAGTAAATGAACAGCTACGTTTATTAGTGTGCTGTAAGAAAACTCGACGTGTCCATGGTGAGCGTAAAAAGATTACTCAATATTGTTGTTCTCCGCTTCGCCCTCATAGCGAGAGACAACTGCATCGACCTTGGACCCATCCCTCTCCAGAGTCGCATCTACCAGCTTCTCCTCGCCGCTGAGGTTCTTGCCCTCCTCCACACAGCGCTGACATGGGCACGCAAAGCGCCACCCACGTGCGAGCTCAATACGCCGCCTGCGTCTGCACTCAATGACCGTTTCCCCTTCTCGCTGCTTCACATCGACATAGGCAATGGTAAGTTCATCACCTTTCTTGAGATCGCGGCTGGCAACAAGGCAGAGTTCAGCAGTACCGGAGTTGAATGAGGGATGAGCGTTCGGATTGCAAGAGTGCGCGAGGTAGGAAGAAAGGGTGTAGAATGCCGTGCCGATTTGCCGAGAGGTGCCAAATGGCGTACGTGTTCTCTCGACATCCTCTGGTCGGACTGTGGGTACGGTCTAAGAGGTGGAATGTTACTCAGATCTGCAAGATTTACTCTGAACAACGAAGATATACTGACCCTGTCGTCCCGTCCATCTCCAAAGCAGACGCCAAATGCATTGTAAGTTATTTTGCCCAATAGAGTTGCATGTCCTTCTTTGACGAATTGTTCAAGACCCGGCAACGCAGTCTGCAATACATCCACCAACACCTGGCGCTCTTCCTCCGAAGGTTTCAACTCAAGGTACCTCAGACGTTCAATATGATCTGCCAACAGATACGCAGAACCCTCTGCATCCGTGAAATCGCTCTCCTGTTTCGTGAGGCCTGACATTTTCGCTGTCTCAACCGCTATCTGGCGTGCGATAAATCGCCCTAATAGCATTGGAGCAGCACGCTTTTCCTTCTTGATGAAGTCAATGTATTTCTCCTGGGCCTTGTGTCGTGCTGCCTGCGCCTCTGCATTGAGGGGCTGTCCAAGTACAGGCGGCAATGGAGGTTCAAGGGTGAAAAGGAGGTTGTGCGATTGAGACCTGTTGGTGAGGAGGCAGGCCTTTGAGCAGAACGTCGACTTTATCGGGTTAACGTCTTTGGACAGTTGTACCGAGGTGCCGGATGGGATGAATCGTAGACAATGAGCACAGTATTGTCCAGATTCTTGTAAGTCAGCATCGAGGGCTGCAACGACTGGTTGCTCCTATGTTGGGACATGTAAGAAGACTGTCAAGTGCAGTCAGAACACTCATCGATGATGACCTTATAAATAGCATCGCCGGCTGCGACATCTTCGGTCACAACCAGTACCTTGCGGCCGTTACGCACTTCGATGGAAGTCTTCGTTGATTTTGGAGGGAATACTTCGTAATAGCCTAAAAGGCATGGCTCAGTATCCATGCAATTTGTAAATGCCGTTGGCTCACCTTCGAGTCTTTGTTTAACCTAAATAATGGTAACCCGAAAAAATAGATACAAGAGATATATTAGATCGCATGTAGCATTGGCATGAAAGCAGATGAAAATAACGATCAACGTCCATTTCTACAAATGGACTTTCCTCCCCAATCACCAGGACTTAATGAGGAAGACGAGATATCAATTACTTGAAGCCGTAGATCGTTGGGCATAATTTCCCAGATCAGTGACCTTTTCCCACTCTTGTGAAGAAGCTTCTGACGGCGGCCCACCGCTCATCGAGCTCGTCTCCTCGTCGTCATCCGAAAGGTCCTGGTCACTGGAGCTTGAGGAAAAACGGGGACTTACATCGGCGTTCATCATTTGTACGACCAGCTGTAGCGCCACGATCAGCAAAGAAAAGCTCACTCTGTTAAGTGGGTGCTTACAGTAAAAATCGGCGGTGGTATGGTTTGCTCATAGATGACGATGAGTTCCATGGGAGAGGGATACACCTTCATTGACCGATAGAAACACGTAGCAGCAGCAAGGTAGTACTCGGGACCTGAAAAACATGATTCCCCAAGGTTGAGTAATTCTTTCGGTCCTGACTCACCTCGAGCACCAAGTTGCTCGCCCATGGCAATTTGACTCATGAAAAAGTTCTCCTTGGCTTCGGGCGATGCAGGAGGTTCTTCTTTTCTAACCATTTCTAGGGCCTCCTCAATTGTCGAGGGCTGACCATCAATTTTTGCAGATTTTAACGATTCCTTTGACTGCGCAATAGTTTTGGACACACGCTTCTTGTCTTTGCCTAAAGAATGTGTCAGTGATAAGGTCGAGACTACAGTGAGACTGGCACCAACGAAGGTGCTTCCGGAATTCAACGTCATTCCTACGCTTATAGTCGAAATATAAGGCATATGCAATGGCACCACTGAGGAGAGTGATACCGGTAATGGCCAGGATGCGGGGCGCACGTAAGTCCATCGTAGTCGCAGCTGAGCGAGTGAAACTACAAGTCCTCCAATTTTTCAGTGCTTACATAAGAATATTCCAAACACCGAAGCCATCGACTTGCGCGCGAATTTCGAGGAAGGCTGGATCACAGGGATCTATTAGTGCCTCATTGACGGCCGCAACAGCGAGCGCGACGTTTTTCATAGCGAGCTCGGAGACGGGGTGAGCTTTTTGCGTGCCGAAGTTGATTTGCCAAAAAGTACCCACGCCCTCGTTGAAAGTATACTTATACCTCCCTCTTTTCTTCCCTGCTGGCAATGAGCACCGATCCAGGCCCCATATCCCAGTCACAGTCACTTCCTTTGTTGTCCTCTACGCCCACCAACCCTGACGGTGCTGGTACCTCTAACACCCAAATATACACATCAAACACAACAGCAGCTTCACATTCACCGAACACACGAGCAACCAATTTGGAGGACAGTACACTTACCGAGGAGAAGCACGGCACCACGCTAGAAGGCACCGATGCTAAAGGCGGTTCCAGTCAGGTAGGGGAAAGCGTCAAAGGGCCGGAACAGGTGGCGGAACAGCAACTTGACCTGGAATTGATAAAAGAGGGTGCAGGTTCTGTTGTGCCCATGAACGAGCAAATGGAGTTGCTAGAACACATATCAGACTCTGTGGCCGATGAAGGTCAGGAATGGGGGACTGAAGGTGACCACGAACTGAAACGCGTCAAGGTGCGATAAATTTCCACTATGCCACAAACTATCGGCTTATGTCCAACATACTCATGAATATAAACACAATTAGGTCTACGAGCTTATTGGTGCGCGATGGGTCGATCAAGGCACCGCATTTTGTTTTGGTCAATTCTCGGAAGACACAAGCGAAGCTCTTCTTATTGCCCGCTCAGAAAAACGCTATGAAGACATTATTCTTTCCACGGTAATTCGCTCCAATGATGTCTATCAGCGGCAACAAGGTATGTACGACTTTATTTATTCCAAGAGCCCTTACACCTATTGCTCAGATACACTGATTGTTTGGACCGAGCCCAATGGCGTTGACTATGCTCTCAGCTTTCAAGATTCCGAGGGTTGTGCGGAAGTTTGGAGCTTCATTTGTGACGTCCAAAGACACATGCATACTTCAGGTGTGTTTCAGCCCAATCTCCTGACCAAATATATTTACAATGTCTCTAGACAATTTGTCAAGCCTCTCTTCATCACCGCACATTGGACCTGATCCTCCCTCCGTCACCACTGCGGGTATAATTCGGTCTAGACACCTTCCACGTCCAGAACTTGGTATAATTGGTGAAATTGAAAGGGCCGTCAAGACGCTAGCGCGGACGCAGAATTTCAAGGAGCAGATATGTGAATATATCCAACAAGCGGTGAGTTTGTGTTTTACATGAATTTTCATATTTCCGTTTCCAGGCGATTTGCATGTTCATAGTTTACAACATGTACACAGCAGCTGATAACACAACTTTGTTTCTCTTCCTTCATTCACCCAGGAATACATCAAGTCGCTCATTGAGGTATTTAACACGGCCGAGGATTTGGAGAGTTTGGAGAATTTGCATGCACTGTGTAGTATGATGCAAACGATATGTATGTGGCATGCCCCCCATCAGTCCAGATCATATTGACCGACCTACACCCTTCCAGTAATGCTTAATGACCACAATATGTACGAACACATTTTGGAAGACGACTTATTCTTTGGCGTTGTTGGAATGTTAGAATGTGGGTTCTCTTGGTGTCTTTCTCTATGCACAGAGCTGAAAGTTTCATAGATGACCCTGATTTCCCCAACCACAAAGCTAATTACCGCGAATTCCTCCATCAAACCACCCATTTCCATCAACCCATACAAATACGAGACCTCAATATCCAACGAAAAATCCATCACACTTATCGCCTTCAGTTCCTCAAGGACGTTGTTTTGGCTCGCGCTCTTGACGACTCGACATTTAACGTTCTAAATTCCTGTATCATTTTCAACCAGATTGACATCATCATGTACGTCCAAAACGATCATGGCTTCCTGCGGGAAATTGTCAAACTCTTTGTGGACGAGTGCATGCTGAGTGGCGGCCCATCTCCAGCTCCTCCGCCAATAATGGTCAATGGTAGGAAGCCCATATCAGTCGGGGGGCTTGCCGATGCCAACGGGAACATTTTGCCTGGATACAAGAATGATGAGCCAGATGCGATGGAAGTAGACCAAAATCAAGATCCCTCGAACGCCAAAGCAAACGGCGACGTGAGTCCAGATCCTAACGGCCATGGAACTCTGACGACAGTACTCCCACCATCACCTTCACCTCCGAAGCGGCCAGACCACTACGCTTTCGCTCCTCCAGACGACCTTTCAGATGATGAAATCAAGCTTAGGCAGGAAGTTATCATACTCGTCCAACAACTATGTGTCATGGGCAAAAACGTGCAGCTCGCTACACGGCTTGCCCTCTTCCGCGCGCTTGTTGACCGCGGTGTGCTCTTTGGCGTGCAATGGGCTATAGGCCTCTCTGAGCGTCAGGCGGTGAACAAACCCATGATCAGCGCGGCCGGCGAGATCCTTGTGGCGTTGTTAGACCATGATCTTAATGGTGTGAGGGGACATGTGCTCAAGCAGGTAGTGGCAATTGAGAAGGAACGCGCAGGTGGGCGGAAGGGTGCAGATAAGGCGGAGACGATTCTGGAGATGGCGTGTAGGATAATGGCTCAAAGTAAGGATTTGGCTGTTCAAAGTCAGGTGGGAGAGGCACTCAAGGTGTGGATGGATGTGCCATTGGGAGAGGCGGCGGCGACAGCACTTGCCGCCGCAGGGACAGAGGCTGGACAGGTAAGAGTATTATTCTTTTGATCATAGTCGACTTACTCGTGATAAAGGCTCTTGGAGCTCATAAACAGCCACCGCGCAAGGACGACATAGGAACTGAGCGTTATATGGACTACTTTTACAAAGATTGTTTGGGGATTCTCTTCAAGCCGTTTTTTGACTTGTCTGAATGGCGAAATGTCCAAGGTAAGAATAAATTTATCATCTGGGAATTTTTGAGCTTATTAGGATGCTTCAGAAACCGTGCTGCCATTGACGCGAGAGGAAACAAATCGTTATGTCTACCTCAGTGATCTGATGTACAATTTCGTGGCTCAGCACCACTTCCGGATACACTTCTATATAATGTCTTCTAACATTCTCGTCCGACTTGCAAGCCTTCTCAAGGCACGAGACAAACATCTGCGGCATGGTACATATATCTTACTTCCGTCTCAACTTTTGTCAAAGCCAACTCCCCTTCTTAGCTTCTTTCCGGATATTTCGGCTTCTTCTTCGACAAAACAATCCAAATATACATACTCAGATTATGAAACACGACGTGGTCAAGCCGCTTCTTGATTTAACCCTACAAGAATCAAGACGCGACAACCTTTTGAGTTGTTCCTGTCAAGAGTACTTTGACTTTATCCGTAAGGTCAGTATCCATCTCTGATCTCATAAAGACAAATCCGACTGTCCGCCTTTTCAGGAAAAAGTTAAGGAACTCGGAAAGTTTTGCTGGACGAAACACGAAGATGAGCTTCGAAAACTGGCGCAGAGTCCGCTTGGAGGTCAACGTTTTGAGCAATTCAATGCTTGGATACAGTTCGAAATATTGCAACAGAACAAGGAGCCTCCGCCAACGGACTCTGGAGTTGACAAGTCAGTACTCCGGCTTTTATTCTTTTTGGTCATCATTGATCAACTGTATCATCTTCAGGACGATGGATGCTCGCGGTTGGCAACCATCCAGTCGAGCCCTGGATGCAGAGGAAGAGGATTACTTCAATGCCGACGATGACGAGGATCTTGTCCCTGTTGTCAGCCCAACGTGGCCGAAGGTCGCGCCACTGGTTACCCCTGCGCAAAGCGCCCTTCCAAAACGAAAACGGAGATCATCTATCGGAGGCGCTACCAAGGGTTATCGGCCTCCGTTGAGAAACCCTGTTATGGGTTCGTTGGTATCAGCTGACTATGGTGAGGAAGATGAAGACGATGGTCGGAAACCGTTACCGGATGGGAACACACAACGGGCGGACCCTAGTTCATCTCGCTCCCCGTCACCAGAAATACCCGCCAGCCCAAAATTGGCACATCGACAGGTGGCAATACCAGCGTCTGGGCCTCCACCCAAACGCTTAAGTAGAGACGATGATGATGACGACATTTTGGAAACAATCGCACGGTCCAGGTACAGGCCACAGTCGCCAGCACCCGGGATGATGGCGTCGTTGGATTCTTTGAGACCGAGTGAGAAACGACGGCGGGGGAACGATGATGACAATGACGATGTTATTACGGAACGCCTCAGCAAGACGAAAAAACTAGACCTTGGAACATTGAAGGAAAAGTTAAGCTTTGGAGCTATTGGTCGGACTAAAAATGGTGACGATTCATCGAAGAAGATCAAGGTCAAGTTGGGTGTCACGAGTCTCAATGCCTCAGCTACACCTGCTCCTTCAGAAACGGGGGCGAAAGACGGAGATACGGGATAGTGGCTTGGTTATTCTTACGCATTTTGCTTTTTATATTTCATTCATTCCTCACGTAATGAATTATATGCTCTTCGACACAGCTTGTACATAGACCTTACTACTGTGCTTTTTTACTATACCAGTGATCAGCTCTTATGTGACAGAACGCGTGACGAGTCGTGTTTGTGACTTTCTTACTTACAACCTCGATGTACAAAAGCACCGAGCGAAAGGTTCTCCAGGACGACAAGAATCTCCTACAAGTCGCCGATCATGGCTCATTGAGATACCCTCACAGACTCAATTTGTATGCGACGTACCTTCAAGCATAAAATGCAGCTCTCAAATTATCCACAGTTATGATAACCCTCCGCTTTACGATGTCACCGTCGAAGAGTTTGAGAGATGTGCTTTAGACCGTCTACGGATCCTCGCAGAGATAGAATCTTCTGCAGTGCGAAATCGGACATGGGAAGAGCTGAAGACAGTCACGAATGCTCAGTGTCTAAAGTACCTCCCGTTGCATGCGACAAGCGCCAAAACCGTAGACCGTGATTCGGAGAGAAGGAAGGACCACCTGGGACATTATGTCTTGCGCCTAGCGTTTTGTCGGTCGTATGTATCATGTCTGTTCTAGTGTATCATTGTGCGAAGGCATCGCTGATTAACAAATCCAGCGAAGACCTCAGGCGGCGGTTTGTCAAGGCTGAATCAACGTTATTTAGGGTGCGGTACGATGGAGATGCTACTGGTGAAAGAGAGCTCTTCCTCAATTCAAGGGATTTTAATTGGATTGCTGTAAGTCGCAATTTTTGATTATTGCAGAATATCATTGGAGCGCGTCTCCAGGTGGATGCGACAGAGAAAGCAAAGTATCGGAAGCAGTTGTTGGCTTGTTACTCAGGATTCAAGATTGAATCTGTCCGTGAACAAGCCTTCGAGGGCGAAAGATACTACAAGGTACGTGTTTGTATGATATCATAAGCTTCTTGTCAACCTTTTCCGCAGGTAAAATGGACACGCGTTCCTGATCTTGTTGAAAAACGACGAGTATTCTTGAGGGGAGGTTGGGCATACGTACCTGCCAAAGAACAGTCAAGCATCGTCTTCCAGGAGTACGAAGTTCATCTGAATAGAGCTCTCGAGGTATCTCTTTCTATGCAATGATCTCCTGCTGCAATGACTCAGCATTTTCGACGTAGTTGACTGCGCGTGCTCTACCGCGTCTAGATGAGGACACACGGATAATTCCCATACTGGACAACCTTTCTCAGGGTTTCCTTGCTGGTGTCCCATCTGAATGGGTTAGTTCTGGAGAGCCAATCAATGGCGATGGCATCAAGGCAGAGATGGTGGATGACTTAGCCAAGAAACACTTCCCCATGTGTATGCGGGCTATGCACGATAATCTACGAAGAGATCACCACCTCAAACATTTTGGACGATTACATTATGGATTATTTTTGAAGGTGCATTTGAACAGTGATACTGTCTCAACTCTCTCCATTATTCATTGCAGGTGCTTGGGTTATCAATTGACGAAGCTGTCATCTTCTGGCGAAAATCATTCGACAGACTAACAGATGACAAATTTAACAAGGAATACAAGTATAACATTCGTCATTCGTATGGTTTGGAAGGCAAGCGGGCGAATTATGCTGCCAAAAGGTCCGTTTCACATTCGATTCGCATATTCGTAATCGCTTACAGCAGACAGCTGCATGCAACTTCTGACATCTGGTACTTCGGAATATGGTTGCCCCTATCGACATTTTTCCCCGGAGAACCTCCAAACAGCTCTCCTCTCGACATACTCTTCTCGCGGTTTGACATCGGTTGAATTGCCCGAAATTATGGCAACCGTTAAAGCAGGCCATCATCATGTTGCATGTACCCGCGTCTTTGAGATGACCCATTCCTCGTACGGTGTCAAGAAGGGTGAAGGGGTTGGTGGTGGTGAAAGCGTCACGCATCCCAACCAGTACGCGTCGAAGAGCATGGAGTTATATAAGGCGCAACAGGACAGCGGTGAGCTAATGGTTGTTGACTAGAAAGGACTAGAAAGGCTGGGCCTTTTGTATTTGTAAAGACGTTCACTCGCTAATTGTATGTATGCTTTATCTTCCCGCTGTTTGAGGAAACAAATGTCTTCTACATACCTGCTCCAGAATTAGAAAATGATGCTTCCAGTCTGCGAGTGTCGCCACAGTATATCAATCCTACGTGTACGGGCTGTTCTGATTTTATCTTGGGAAAGCAGGATATCTTCGTTTGGCGTCAAGAGAGTCGAGACATGTGGCAAAGGCTGTAAGCATGCTGCTTACAAACGCTCAGGCAAATAGGAGGTACGCGTTCAATCGACACGCGATCACACAGACGGAAGGGAAACGATCGGGACAGTGCGCGCGCGATCGAGGAAACAATCGAGAAAACAAAGACACAACCTTATTCTGGAGTTTATTTAAATACTGAGGATGTATTTTCGAGACTAACTTTTACCCGACGAAATCACTATTTGTTCCATTCTGTTGTCGGTTACCTGAGTGAAGAAGAGCCAGTCTTGCTCTCTTACACTTTTTTTTTGAATCGAACAAACTAGTCTCGAGGATACTACGAGTGCTCGAGGTGCTTCTTGTCTTAACTCGGTGCTTCTGGCTCGACAGGTGTCCGCCGTGTGGGTTCCCTTGGGGGCTTCTACCATCCCGCGTAGTTGGGGACGGAAAGTGTCTTGTTCCGCTTTTTGGGGAAATACAGTGGGGATCTCCTTTCGCAACGCGATATAAAGAGGGGGACCCGGAGTCTTGTCTTGCCACGCCTGTTGAACACCGGCCGGGTTCAAGCTAGGCAACCTGGCGCGCACACGCTCGCAAAGGATTTTAAACCAACGTTCTCGTTCTCGCTCTACGTCACGCTCGCCGTACTCTCACTTGCCTCTCGTGTCTCGAGGATCCTCGCCCCTTACCGATCCTTCTGTCTCGACCTCGCCTCCCGGACCACCCTTGATAGACCCTGCCGTACCACCTTCCTCACCTTCGTCGTTGTCATCCGATTCGTCCGACGATATTCGTTACCCTCTGTCCCGCACGTCGGCCATGCCTTCTACCAAGGTTAACTATCCCTCGATGGCGGAAGTTACTCAGGTGTCATCAAGTCACGCACCGGTGATCGGGCGAGGGTCGATTGGACCACGACAATTAGAAGAATTCGAATACAATTGCAGACGCTACTTTAGTCACAAAGAGATTGGGGAGGATAAACAGGTGGAAAGGATTATGTTCAACATTGATACACCGATTGTGCGTGCCTGGGTCAGGGAGAACGAAAGAGAGTTGAAGGGATTGACGTTCGCTGTCTTCATGGCTCGTCTTCGGGGCATTGTCTTGTCTACCGACTGGGCCTGGGAGGTAGCTCAGACCTTATCGAAGAAGCAGACGGATGAAGAGAGTTTTGACGTTTGGGTTAGTGCGTTGAGAGAGGCCAACGATATCCTCGTCACCCTTCCACGTTTCCACATTCCTTCCACTAAGTTTTGGGATCACGTTTTACTGCACTGTCACGATGACGTTCGAAGGGAATACGCGCTTGGGAATAAAGACAACTGTTACGACGACATTACCGACTTAAATCAGTGGCTCCGCACGGTCTCCGACATCGATAAGATTATCACCTCGCGAAAGAGTCAATTCAGTAGATACCTTGCGGATTCGATGGCTGCTGTTAGCAAATCACAGTTGAAAAATGTCACGAACAATGTCAAACCGGGATCTACGGGGCAGACAGCAAAGGCGACATCTACCAGCACTACCCCGACAGCACGAATCTATGTTTACGCTCTGACAACCGAAGAGCGTGCTATCCTCGACGAACACTCCGGATGCTATCAATGCCGTCGTCTTTACGTTGATCATCGAGCTGCGAACTGCCCGGATAAGGGACAAGCACTGAAACTTGAAGAATATAACAAGCGACGTTTGACCACCGAGTTTGCAGAGGCGGCGAAAAAGGAGTATTTGAAGAAGAAGACGAAGTCAGGAGGGGTGGGAGCAGGCGGAACGTCGGCGTCTGTCACAGTGGCGGCGGTTTTTGAAGGGTCGTCAGATGAGGAAGACAGCAGTGATGCGGGTAGCGAGTACGTGCTTCCCCTTCACATCACTTATTCTTGTTTTGTTTCGGGGCCTACCATCGGCTCCACCAAGGTGGAGAACGCGCTTATTGACACAGGTGCCCCCCCAGCCTTGATTTCTACGACGCTCGTGAATGAACTCGGCTTAACGACTCGGCAACTTCCTCGTCCGCTTTCAGTTTCTGGTGCCTTTACCTCGGAGAAGAAGAATGAAAATCAGCGTTTGACAGAATACGTAAAGCTTGTAATTGTATCACCTTGCGCCCAGTGGCAGTCTAAATCCCAATTATTCATTGTCTGCCCGAATTTACGCGCTGAACTCATCTTGGGGCTGGACTTTTTGAAACGGAACGGCTTAGTTATTGACGCTGAGGAAGGAACGATCGTCGATAAGAGCAATGGCTTCGACCTTCTACACCCGCCTGATCCGACAGTAAGAAAGAAGGGGTTAATAACCACGCCGCACGCCAAGCGAAAATTGAAGAAGCTGAAGGATGCGGCAGAGAGCAAATGGATTCAGGAGGGGAGGGAGGAGACCGGAAATAAGAGAAAGGCAGTTCACGCAGAGCTCGCTACCTTTTTCCAACGTCAAGCGCAACGTTTTGCACACCTGAAGCATCACACGACGTCTAATGACCCCTTGTTACTGGGGTTCATCCGAACACGAATACAACAGCTGGCGTTTAAGACGCGATTGAAGAAGAAGGACGAACAATTTAAACGACAATACCACGGACTTTTCCCCCCTGATATTCCGCATGCGGATGAGCTCCCGACAAGCGTCTACCATCGAATTCAGGTGAAACCGCTTGCAAAAATTACCGTCGCCCGTTCATATTCTTGTCCGAGAAAATACCGCGACGGCTGGAAAACTCTAATCGATCAACACGTAGCGGCAGGAAGGATACGGCCTTCCTCGTCGCAATATGCTAGCCCCTCGTTTGTAATCCCGAAAGCTGATCCAACGGTATTGCCACGATGGGTGAACGATTACCGTCGACTTAACGCAAGCACCATTCCCGACAACTACCCTTTACCACGAATTGACGACATCCTGGCTGACTGTACTCAGCCGGGCACGCGTTTTTGGGGCAAGATAGACTTGACGAACGCCTTTTTTCAAACTCTGGTGCATCCCGATGATGTCAAATACACCGCGACCCTGACCCCCTTTGGCCTCTGGGAGTGGGTGGTTATGCCGATGGGACTGAGGAATGCGCCGGCGACCCAACAACGACGAGTGACCCTGGCACTCCGGCAATACATCGGAAAGATCTGTCACGTCTACCTTGACGATATCATAATTTGGTCAAAGACAATCGAGGAACATGAGGAAAACGTACGAAAGGTTTTGGATGCGCTTCGGCAAGCTCGTTTATTCTGTTCCCTGAAAAAGAGTGACTTGTTCTGCTCCGAAATCGACTTCCTGGGTCACCACATCTCCGAGAGAGGGATTGAGGCGGATGTATCAAAGGTGGCGCGGATTTTGAGTTGGCCGCGACCTAAAAGAGCGAAACATGTCAGGCAATTTTTAGGTCTCGTTCGTTACATCGCGTCCTTTTTACCTGCCTTGGCGGAGCACACAGCTGTGCTTACACCGCTGACTAAGAAACAATTCAACGTTGCGTTGCCCCCGTGGACTGAAGAACACGAAGCTGCCTTCGAAGGGATCAAACAACTCGTGGTGGGACGAGATTGTCTCACAACTATTGATCATCAAAATCCTGGGGATAATAAGATTTTCGTTACTTGCGATGCTAGTAAGCGCCGTACGGGCGCCGTTTTGGCGTTTGGGAAGACATGGGAGTCAGCTCGGCCCGTGGCCTTCGATTCGAAACAACTCACCGGCGTCGAAAAGAATTATCCAACGCACGAGCATGAAATGCTCGCCATTGTTCGTGCTTTGCGTAAGTGGCGAACTGACCTGCTCGGCACGCATTTTGAGGTTTACACGGATCACAAGACCTTAAAGAACTTCGAGACGCAACGTGATTTATCGAAGCGCCAGGCGAGATGGATGGAGTATTTGACTCAATTCGACTACGACATTCATTACATACGAGGGGAAGATAACACGGTTGCGGACGCGCTTTCAAGATTTCCGGAGGTAGAGGTGGAGGTGGGGATGGTGTTGGCTTTTGAATCAGGGGAGGGGATTGTGGAGTCTTTCAAGGCCGGTTATAGGTCTGATGAGTACACGAAGCGAATTCTTGATGACAGGCGGCGGGATTTGGTTGTTCCCGGGGTGGAGTCAAGGAATGGTCTGCTTTACGTGGGGGGTCGATTGATTGTGCCAAAGTACGAAGGACTACGGGAAGCCTTGTTTCGCGCTGCACACGATGAACTCGGGCATTTCGGCAGTGACAAAACTTACGCGGCATTAAGACATTCATACTATTGGCCGAACATGAGACGTGATTTGGTGAAGGGGTATATACCTTCGTGCATGGAGTGTCAACGAAACAAGTCTAAGACGAAGAAGCCAGTTGGACCCTTACATCCCTTACCGATACCCGAATGTCGTTTTGGTTCGGTGACCTTAGATTTCGTGGGCCCGCTTCCAATGGAGGAGGGTTTTGATGCCTTCTGTTCTATGACGTGTCGAGCAGGCGCGGAAATTCGAATTTCCCCGTGTAGAACGAATCAGACAGGTGAAGAATTCGCGAACATTTTCTTTCGCGACTGGTATTGTGAAAACGGACTCCCCTACGAAATTATCACGGATCGCGATACCCTGTTCACAGCATCATTTTGGAGAGCATTGATGAAGCTAACTGGGGTCAAGCACAAAATGTCAACCTCTTTTCACCCGCAAACCGATGGCGCGTCGGAGAGATCTAATAAAACGATTGTTCAATGTATACGTTTCCACGTCGATCGCTTACAAACAGGATGGGTTAAAGCGTTGCCTCGTATTAGGTTTGGGATGATGAACACGGTTAATGCGTCTACTGGTTACTCCCCATTTCAATTAAAGTCCGGATTCACTCCTCGCATACTGCCTCCTCTATATCCCCCCCCTCCAATTGACACGCCGACAGAGGACCTTGCGTTGAAGGTCCTGCGAGAAATCGAAGGAAACTTCATGGACGCCATGGATAATTTAATGACGGCAAAAATCAACCAGGCGCACCACGCGAATGCTCACCGTGCGGAAGAGGTTGTTTATCAGGTTGGCGACAAAGTGATGCTTTCGACGGTTAATCGACGGCGTGAATACATGCAAAAGAAGGATGGTCGGGTCGCGAAGTTCATGCCTCGCCAGGACGGTCCTTTTGAAATCCTCAAGGCTTATCCTGAATCATCGGAATATGTTTTGGACTTACCTCCGACCATGTCTATCGTCAACAAGTTCCACGCCAGTCTATTGTCACCTTTCATTCCTAACGACGACGACCTTTTTCCCTCCCGACGGTTGGAAATGCCAGGTCCTATTGTAACAGAGGATGGTCAGGAAGAACATTTCGTGGATTGTATATTGGACGAGCGTAAAAGGGGACGCGGTATGCAATACCTGGTGCGATGGTGGGGGTATGGGCCGGATCACGATGAGTGGAAGAGTGGGAGGGAAATGGAGGACACGATGGCTTTGGATGTGTGGGAGAAGAGGAAGAGCGGCGGTCAAGAGTAATGAATTTTTTGGAGTGGGAGTGAGTGTAAGCATGCTGCTTACAAACGCTCAGGCAAATAGGAGGTACGCGTTCAATCGACACGCGATCACACAGACGGAAGGGAAACGATCGGGACAGTGCGCGCGCGATCGAGGAAACAATCGAGAAAACAAAGACACAACCTTATTCTGGAGTTTATTTAAATACTGAGGATGTATTTTCGAGACTAACTTTTACCCGACGAAATCACTATTTGTTCCATTCTGTTGTCGGTTACCTGAGTGAAGAAGAGCCAGAGTGTAAGCATGCTGCTTACAAACGCTCAGGCAAATAGGAGGTACACGTTCAATCGACACGCGATCACACAGACGGAAGGGAAACGATCGGGACAGTGCGCCCGTCCTGGCGAGGCATGAACTTCGCGACCCGACCATCCTTCTTTTGCATGTATTCACGCCGTCGATTAACCGTCGAAAGCATCACTTTGTCGCCAACCTGATAAACAACCTCTTCCGCACGGTGAGCATTCGCGTGGTGCGCCTGGTTGATTTTTGCCGTCATTAAATTATCCATGGCGTCCATGAAGTTTCCTTCGATTTCTCGCAGGACCTTCAACGCAAGGTCCTCTGTCGGCGTGTCAATTGGAGGGGGGGGATATAGAGGAGGCAGTATGCGAGGAGTGAATCCGGACTTTAATTGAAATGGGGAGTAACCAGTAGACGCATTAACCGTGTTCATCATCCCAAACCTAATACGAGGCAACGCTTTAACCCATCCTGTTTGTAAGCGATCGACGTGGAAACGTATACATTGAACAATCGTTTTATTAGATCTCTCCGACGCGCCATCGGTTTGCGGGTGAAAAGAGGTTGACATTTTGTGCTTGACCCCAGTTAGCTTCATCAATGCTCTCCAAAATGATGCTGTGAACAGGGTATCGCGATCCGTGATAATTTCGTAGGGGAGTCCGTTTTCACAATACCAGTCGCGAAAGAAAATGTTCGCGAATTCTTCACCTGTCTGATTCGTTCTACACGGGGAAATTCGAATTTCCGCGCCTGCTCGACACGTCATAGAACAGAAGGCATCAAAACCCTCCTCCATTGGAAGCGGGCCCACGAAATCTAAGGTCACCGAACCAAAACGACATTCGGGTATCGGTAAGGGATGTAAGGGTCCAACTGGCTTCTTCGTCTTAGACTTGTTTCGTTGACACTCCATGCACGAAGGTATATACCCCTTCACCAAATCACGTCTCATGTTCGGCCAATAGTATGAATGTCTTAATGCCGCGTAAGTTTTGTCACTGCCGAAATGCCCGAGTTCATCGTGTGCAGCGCGAAACAAGGCTTCCCGTAGTCCTTCGTACTTTGGCACAATCAATCGACCCCCCACGTAAAGCAGACCATTCCTTGACTCCACCCCGGGAACAACCAAACCCCGCCGCCTGTCATCAAGAATTTGCTTCGTGTACTCATCAGACCTATAACCGGCCTTGAAAGACTCCACAATCCCCTCCCCTGATTCAAAAGCCAACACCATCCCCACCTCCACCTCTACCTCCGGAAATCTTGAAAGCGCGTCCGCAACCGTGTTATCTTCCCCTCGTATGTAATGAATGTCGTAGTCGAATTGAGTCAAATACTCCATCCATCTCGCCTGGCGCTTCGATAAATCACGTTGCGTCTCGAAGTTCTTTAAGGTCTTGTGATCCGTGTAAACCTCAAAATGCGTGCCGAGCAGGTCAGTTCGCCACTTACGCAAAGCACGAACAATGGCGAGCATTTCATGCTCGTGCGTTGGATAATTCTTTTCGACGCCGGTGAGTTGTTTCGAATCGAAGGCCACGGGCCGAGCTGACTCCCATGTCTTCCCAAACGCCAAAACGGCGCCCGTACGGCGCTTACTAGCATCGCAAGTAACGAAAATCTTATTATCCCCAGGATTTTGATGATCAATAGTTGTGAGACAATCTCGTCCCACCACGAGTTGTTTGATCCCTTCGAAGGCAGCTTCGTGTTCTTCAGTCCACGGGGGCAACGCAACGTTGAATTGTTTCTTAGTCAGCGGTGTAAGCACAGCTGTGTGCTCCGCCAAGGCAGGTAAAAAGGACGCGATGTAACGAACGAGACCTAAAAATTGCCTGACATGTTTCGCTCTTTTAGGTCGCGGCCAACTCAAAATCCGCGCCACCTTTGATACATCCGCCTCAATCCCTCTCTCGGAGATGTGGTGACCCAGGAAGTCGATTTCGGAGCAGAACAAGTCACTCTTTTTCAGGGAACAGAATAAACGAGCTTGCCGAAGCGCATCCAAAACCTTTCGTACGTTTTCCTCATGTTCCTCGATTGTCTTTGACCAAATTATGATATCGTCAAGGTAGACGTGACAGATCTTTCCGATGTATTGCCGGAGTGCCAGGGTCACTCGTCGTTGTTGGGTCGCCGGCGCATTCCTCAGTCCCATCGGCATAACCACCCACTCCCAGAGGCCAAAGGGGGTCAGGGTCGCGGTGTATTTGACATCATCGGGATGCACCAGAGTTTGAAAAAAGGCGTTCGTCAAGTCTATCTTGCCCCAAAAACGCGTGCCCGGCTGAGTACAGTCAGCCAGGATGTCGTCAATTCGTGGTAAAGGGTAGTTGTCGGGAATGGTGCTTGCGTTAAGTCGACGGTAATCGTTCACCCATCGTGGCAATACCGTTGGATCAGCTTTCGGGATTACAAACGAGGGGCTAGCATATTGCGACGAGGAAGGCCGTATCCTTCCTGCCGCTACGTGTTGATCGATTAGAGTTTTCCAGCCGTCGCGGTATTTTCTCGGACAAGAATATGAACGGGCGACGGTAATTTTTGCAAGCGGTTTCACCTGAATTCGATGGTAGACGCTTGTCGGGAGCTCATCCGCATGCGGAATATCAGGGGGGAAAAGTCCGTGGTATTGTCGTTTAAATTGTTCGTCCTTCTTCTTCAATCGCGTCTTAAACGCCAGCTGTTGTATTCGTGTTCGGATGAACCCCAGTAACAAGGGGTCATTAGACGTCGTGTGATGCTTCAGGTGTGCAAAACGTTGCGCTTGACGTTGGAAAAAGGTAGCGAGCTCTGCGTGAACTGCCTTTCTCTTATTTCCGGTCTCCTCCCTCCCCTCCTGAATCCATTTGCTCTCTGCCGCATCCTTCAGCTTCTTCAATTTTCGCTTGGCGTGCGGCGTGGTTATTAACCCCTTCTTTCTTACTGTCGGATCAGGCGGGTGTAGAAGGTCGAAGCCATTGCTCTTATCGACGATCGTTCCTTCCTCAGCGTCAATAACTAAGCCGTTCCGTTTCAAAAAGTCCAGCCCCAAGATGAGTTCAGCGCGTAAATTCGGGCAGACAATGAATAATTGGGATTTAGACTGCCACTGGGCGCAAGGTGATACAATTACAAGCTTTACGTATTCTGTCAAACGCTGATTTTCATTCTTCTTCTCCGAGGTAAAGGCACCAGAAACTGAAAGCGGACGAGGAAGTTGCCGAGTCGTTAAGCCGAGTTCATTCACGAGCGTCGTAGAAATCAAGGCTGGGGGGGCACCTGTGTCAATAAGCGCGTTCTCCACCTTGGTGGAGCCGATGGTAGGCCCCGAAACAAAACAAGAATAAGTGATGTGAAGGGGAAGCACGTACTCGCTACCCGCATCACTGCTGTCTTCCTCATCTGACGACCCTTCAAAAACCGCCGCCACTGTGACAGACGCCGACGTTCCGCCTGCTCCCACCCCTCCTGACTTCGTCTTCTTCTTCAAATACTCCTTTTTCGCCGCCTCTGCAAACTCGGTGGTCAAACGTCGCTTGTTATATTCTTCAAGTTTCAGTGCTTGTCCCTTATCCGGGCAGTTCGCAGCTCGATGATCAACGTAAAGACGACGGCATTGATAGCATCCGGAGTGTTCGTCGAGGATAGCACGCTCTTCGGTTGTCAGAGCGTAAACATAGATTCGTGCTGTCGGGGTAGTGCTGGTAGATGTCGCCTTTGCTGTCTGCCCCGTAGATCCCGGTTTGACATTGTTCGTGACATTTTTCAACTGTGATTTGCTAACAGCAGCCATCGAATCCGCAAGGTATCTACTGAATTGACTCTTTCGCGAGGTGATAATCTTATCGATGTCGGAGACCGTGCGGAGCCACTGATTTAAGTCGGTAATGTCGTCGTAACAGTTGTCTTTATTCCCAAGCGCGTATTCCCTTCGAACGTCATCGTGACAGTGCAGTAAAACGTGATCCCAAAACTTAGTGGAAGGAATGTGGAAACGTGGAAGGGTGACGAGGATATCGTTGGCCTCTCTCAACGCACTAACCCAAACGTCAAAACTCTCTTCATCCGTCTGCTTCTTCGATAAGGTCTGAGCTACCTCCCAGGCCCAGTCGGTAGACAAGACAATGCCCCGAAGACGAGCCATGAAGACAGCGAACGTCAATCCCTTCAACTCTCTTTCGTTCTCCCTGACCCAGGCACGCACAATCGGTGTATCAATGTTGAACATAATCCTTTCCACCTGTTTATCCTCCCCAATCTCTTTGTGACTAAAGTAGCGTCTGCAATTGTATTCGAATTCTTCTAATTGTCGTGGTCCAATCGACCCTCGCCCGATCACCGGTGCGTGACTTGATGACACCTGAGTAACTTCCGCCATCGAGGGATAGTTAACCTTGGTAGAAGGCATGGCCGACGTGCGGGACAGAGGGTAACGAATATCGTCGGACGAATCGGATGACAACGACGAAGGTGAGGAAGGTGGTACGGCAGGGTCTATCAAGGGTGGTCCGGGAGGCGAGGTCGAGACAGAAGGATCGGTAAGGGGCGAGGATCCTCGAGACACGAGAGGCAAGTGAGAGTACGGCGAGCGTGACGTAGAGCGAGAACGAGAACGTTGGTTTAAAATCCTTTGCGAGCGTGTGCGCGCCAGGTTGCCTAGCTTGAACCCGGCCGGTGTTCAACAGGCGTGGCAAGACAAGACTCCGGGTCCCCCTCTTTATATCGCGTTGCGAAAGGAGATCCCCACTGTATTTCCCCAAAAAGCGGAACAAGACACTTTCCGTCCCCAACTACGCGGGATGGTAGAAGCCCCCAAGGGAACCCACACGGCGGACACCTGTCGAGCCAGAAGCACCGAGTTAAGACAAGAAGCACCTCGAGCACTCGTAGTATCTGGAGTTTATTTAAATACTGAGGATGTATTTTCGAGACTAACTTTTACCCGACGAAATCACTATTTGTTCCATTCTGTTGTCGGTTACCTGAGTGAAGAAGAGCCAGTCTTGCTCTCTTACAAAGGCATCACATTCCGTGTCAAAGAGCATGGGGTTGTAATAGGGCGCGTAAGTATATTCCGACTTCTCCTCTCGCTGAATCCTTAGCTCGTTACCCTTTGGTTACCTTCCGGGATCTCGTTCAGGCTGACGATATATGTGACTTTGTATTGCAAACCTGAAGATACAACAACTACAACAACAATCTGACCTTCGGTAGCTTCCTGAGTCCCACAATTTTAAGTGTATTGGCTACGTGGTCGTGTCCTGCCAGAAGAAAGAGACTTGGATGGGTTTACAGTATTAGTTACATGTCTCTGAATAGAAATCGGGGGTGAGAATAGAAATTTCACTTCTGAGACCACGGTGATCATGGTCCTTTCCAGACCGAAAAGCATTGTCGCGCATGAGAAATCTCCTGCGTTTTCAGAGACACATGGTATGCATGACGGCGTACATGTGAAGACTTAAGAACTTTTTCATGACTCATAGGAAACGATGACCGATAACTTGTATATTCACTTTCACAAATGCATGAAAACAGGCGGATACTCCGGAAGGATAGTCCTGTGGCGTTCTTCGCAGTTATTACTGAGAACAGTTCGAGACAATTTGATTAACTTTTTGGATTATGGTCCACATTCGATCGAAGTTCAATTCATCTCTATGTACTGGTCAAGATCGTCGTATACGAGGGAATCCAATTACTATTTCATGAATGAAAGGTATCTTGATGATATACACAATAGGTAGCTAGAAGTTAGTTGTAAAGAGAGCCGAAGCTTCTCAGACGCTAACTAGACAAAATGTTAGGAGTGTTATACGAAAGAAAAACAGGAACAAAATATATATGTGGAAACAGTGCAACGAGGACAACGAGGAGCGAGTAATGGAAGGTGTGGTAGGGGGAACGCAGGCGTAAGATAAGACGATTTCTGATGTGTAAGGAAACCAGAAAGGGGCATGAGTATGTGTATATCTTGATCTGGGAATCAGAAAAGGTGATGTAGATATTGCAGCAAACAAATGAAGGTCCTAAAGCGAGAGAAAGAAAGCAGGAAACTGGAGAGGGCGACAAGAAATGAAGATGAATAACGTAGGATGCAATGGGATGAGAGGAAGGGTAAATAAATGAATTGCGATCATCGGTAGTACATATCATAGATAGATTGCGAGGTTGCAGTTGGAGTGCGGCTTGGAATATATGTGCGTGATGCGTTCTTGTATGTGCAGATGAAATAAGATTACGAAACTTGCGGGATATTCGTTTTTAAAATGGCGCCCATCTCAGCCGGCCCGAGTAGCCTCTATATTACTGGTAGGTGCGAAATTGTTGTGGAAATGCGGGGAATGCGAAGACGCAAGATAACCTTCAGACTGAAGATCGGGTATGATGGATTGTGTGGGCGGGGTACTCGAGAGCCCAAATGGTGAGAAAGTTGAGGCTTGTGCATGACTTGCATTCGTTGGAAGACCAAACCCATATCGCGGCACCAAAGACTTCGAAGCGTTTGTCAAAACTGTTGTTGATGACGCGGACAAACCATTAGGGGACGAAGAGATGAATCGAGGGGGAGGTGGCGAAGTTCCTAGAAACTCAGAAACGAAGGGTGACTGTACGGGTGGCGACTGAGAAGTCAGAAGAGAGACATCACGACGAAGAATCGCCGGCGCCACACGCGATTGCTGTTCGTCTTTCCTCGACTGGACGTCCTGACCTGGGGCAGTGGAAGATGGAATAGAAGCGGTGTTCTGGATTTGTTGTTGTTGGAGGGAAGCACCATTACTCGTCGTGCTTGTGGGAGTACGAACGCCAAGAGGATTCTTGCTGTAAGATAATCGGATTCCACCTTTCACATGCCCCTTCAGAGTATCGCCGTAAAGTTCGTTCAACGCTTTCGTAGCATGCGCTACGTCTTCAAACTATCCGATATAAGAATGGAGAAAGTACAAAAAATAACGGGACATACTTCAACAAAGCACATGGGTCCGTTGCTTTTTTGACGGAAGCACAATCGGCGGAAGCCCGCCCGTACAGAGAAAAGTTCTCTCAGGCTCTCTTCAAGATAGTCCTGTGGAAAGCCGTTGGACGAGGTCGGCAAGTTACCGACGTAGAGCGTATTAATCTGCTGTTTGTGAGTATATTGAATACAGAACTGGAAAACGAACATACGGGAGGATTCTGGTCAACACCGTTCCTCGAACTTGCACCAGAGGCGGGCGAAGGAAGTTGTGGCGAGATCTTTCCGCCGTCAGCATGAAGGTCTAGAACTCCAAGCACTCGGGAAAGCTCTATATCCCCGACATGTCCGTCGCTACCCAATCCAGAGCCTTGGCTTATGCTATGCGGACCACCTGCGACGCTGGATGCGCTCGACTCCGAAGAAGTATGGTTTCGGAGGGAGCCATATTGAGGGTCGTGTCGAGCTTGCTCAAGCAGTTGATGTGCCTCAATGGGAGAAAACGACCTGGGAGGAACATCAAAAACACTGCCATTCGATGGAGGCGGTGAATTGGAACGTTGAGACGTCGTGCTACGTGGAATGGGGACGGCACGATTTTTAACGTTGTCCCAAGGACCAGCAAACTCTTCCTGAGCTTGCTGGATAGGGCGGGAAGAAACAAACCCATTCGACAGTGGGCTTGTCCCAGTCGCGGGTTCATGATCAGTCATCCCAGTACCGTTTTGATTTGCTAACTGTCTCGATGAGTTCGTGAGAGGGGCATTACCGGGAGGGACAGAGTGGAAGGCTTCGTAAGCTGATAAATTGCCACGAAGTCGCACCATATCTTTATCCTTCCTACGGCGCTCTCTCTCGTCATCTTCTGCGCGCTCACGAGCACCACGTGTAGAACCTCCAAAGGCACCAAGCCCACCCAGACCAATTGAGCCATTAAGAATGACTCGCCTCTCTTCTTCCTCGCGATCAGGAATAGCTCCACCATTCGTAACGATAACGTTGGAAAGGTGATGATGATCCTGTTGTTGGGCCTGCTCTCTCCATTGGTTCAACCGAGCACTACCCAGACCCATACCACTGAGCCCAGACAAATCTCGATCCCTGGAACTCAATGCCTCATTTTGGCCCAAAGGAAAGGATTCTACCCCTTCAATAATACCATTGTTCGAAGATTGTTGGAAGCCTGAAGCGGTCGTGGCACCAGCAGATGCAGCACCAGTGGTCGTAGAACTCGGAACCGTACCACCAGGTACAGGGCCGACTCCCCGCTTCGTGTGTAGATTCTTCTTCGCCATCTCTGCCTTCAATACCGCACCTTTATCAATGTCAACACGCCGCCCTTGAAGACTGTCGCGAGCCGCCAGTGCTGCTTGCCGTGTCTTGAACTTCGCAAAACCAATTATTTGTTTCCGTGGCGGCACGTTCATTCCCTGAGCGTTTCCAGCAGCACCAAAAGGTCCATTAGACTCCTCCCCAGGCACAGCGGCAGGCCAGGACGCCATGGTCCCATCCCTTCCTCCATCAACGACGACACCACCCTGATTGAGAGTGACAATATTGTAAGGATCGTTGGCGCCATTATAACCTGGATAAGTGCCCCTTAAGCTCGGTGTATTGCCAGGTCCACCTCCAGCGATGCTGCCGTACGCGGTGTACTCTTTGTTCGGAATCTTCAGAGTAGCGGCTTCGAAATCTGTCGAGAAGGTGAACATGTTCTGAAACTCTCGTTCCTAAACCAATGTCAGTCACATTGTCTTCAGAAAGGTTGGACCTTGCGAACCTGCATGTCCTCCGGAAAGCCAACCACAAAAATCGTTGATATCTCTTCTGTGTTCCCGGACGAGTTCGAAGGGTTAGTTGAAGACACATTTTGCGTTAATGGAAGCCCTTGAGGGCCATTGAGGGATCCACTGGTGTTAGAAGCATTAAGAACGGATGAAACTGCAGGCGCAGTAGGAACGTGCGGGCCATATGGAGTTTGTGACGACAAGTGTGTATATGTTGGATAAGCAGCCCGCTGAGACTGTTGCTGGGCCTGGTGGGTCTTGTGGCCATTGACTAGGCCCGAGTGGATATTCTGGGAAGGGAAAACGTCTATGAAGGGTTTGGGACCGATATTGTTGAGGTTGATTTGGCCGTTGGCCGTAAAACTGGCACGAGAATCGAATGCAGGCAGGTGTTGCTGGATTGGGGAGGTCATACTTGGAGGAAAAACCTCAACCCCAGAAGGAGGGTAAAATGGGGGGTTATCGCGGAAGGAATTAGTGGGCGGAAGTCCCGGTCGAGCGGCCTGTTGTCGCGTCCGGGTGGGACCAAATTGGTTGAAATTAGTCCTGAAGTTGTTGTTGTTAAAGTTGTCAAGCTTATGCTGTTGCTGTAACTTCCTTGACTCGTGCTCCGCAACATAGTCTGGATGAATGTTTTGAAGGCTGTCGGGTGGGAAAAGTGGAGTTTGGTGAGGGTAGATTGCGTCGTGAGGGGAAATATGCTGAGCATTAAGAGTCTCTGGAGAGTCAGGATGTGTGAGAGGTTGATGATGAGCTTGCATTGCGATGTGATATGGGACAGAGGGAGAACCACCGCTGGATGACGAGTTGGAGGTGGAGCCGTATGAGTGCGGGGCTTGCTCTGAGTCAGAGGAAAAAATTGGTTCCGCGTCGGCCTGAGCGTTGAGCGAATCCAGGAGAGACTTGTTGATAAAGTCCTCGTCGGGTTGATGGGAGAGCTGAGAGGTGATGGAGGTCGCCAGTGTGGGCAGAGGAGGATGTAAAGATTAGAGAGGGCTTAGCACATCAACCGACGGCAGATAACGAGCGGATGTCGCAGTATACAGAGAAGGCTGCCAAGGTCGAGCGCGAAAAAGTAATAGAGCGCGTAAGGCGGCGAGACGACAATATGAAGCAGTATAACGAGAGCGAGAGCGACGAGCACGAATGGGGCGGAGAACGGGTAAGATATTAGAGAGGTAGGTTGATAATGCGAGTGCGACGTTGACTCCAATATCGAAGAGTGTGTGGAGGTCGAGAAGAACGATGAGCTCGAGATATATGCGATCGAGAGAGGTATGTGAAAGAAAGTCGGATGGTCCCGAGTTTGGGGGTCTGTCACATCCAAATCAAATCAACCCAAATACTCCGTTCCCACGCACAGGCCACAAACGTTCAACAAAACTAACACCTAACCTTAGTGTCACGTGGCATCCTATGACAAGTAGGGGCGCATCCACTGCACAGGTGCCACAGCCTGATTGGCTCCCATGCAAGACAGTCAGCAGAAGCCACACCAAGACTTGGTCCAGAGAAAAGCCACAATTGTTGTTGTAGAGTTGGATGGCAAAAAGACAGTACCGGGTGTCCAAGTGGCTCGTACGATGTGGTGAAAAACAAAGTCGAAAGCCGGTGTGACTGATGGCCACAAAATAACAATGCACACGCCAGGAGGATCGCGATGTCGCTTCGTGACCATCGTGACTCTCAGATCTCAATTTCTCTGTCCTTTCTCCGATAACCCCATTTTTGTTCGGCAGCTGACGTTTCCATGCAAGCCAATATGCAACTGGCATATATTCAAAAACTTACAAATTACTATTATCTTAAGTTTAATTCACTAGTACACATGGTTTTTTGATAGGTTCAAGGTGTGATTACCTGCGATGTCTTTATGTACTTCGTGAATTTCTACGTTGACTTATATGACTTGGTCAAAGGATTGATCAGATGCATACCTCAATCTCAGATAATCAACTTGTACACCTTTCAAATTCCCTGACGTAGCATACCTATCCATGTGGACACAAGTCAGACACGCATAAACCCCTGTTATTTCAGCCCATTCCGCCAGTTCCCCGACGTTTGTGACCAAGCTACATCTTGGTCGAATCCGAAAGTGGCGCACGCGTTGTTTGTCTTTGCTTACGCTAGCTATAGACATGTATGTGCCGTATGACGCTCGTTGGTTACAAAATACTTTCTGCAAGCCAATATGAAAAGATGTCGGAAGTCGAGGACGACGACAAAATACGTACTTGCGAAAGAAATTCCGGGGCACAGCCATGTATGTGGTCTGATCAATTTTCGCGCCATCGATGCCCACACGACGCACACCTTAAGTTTTGATAAGACTATGGTCAACGCACTGATTGCGATGATAACATACCGGTAGACTATGATGAGAATCGTCAGAATAAATCAATAATCAAAGAAAATACATATCTTACACGTTGTCATAGGCTCATCAGCAGACCGAATCTGCAATTGATAGAAGTAGGCTTGGTTATGATTGCAGGAATCACAAGAAGCTGGAGCAGGTCAATCCGTGGGCCTATTCAACGACTTTAACAGAGTCACTTACCCATAGTCTTGTCCGCATGCGCCCACATCTCCTCCCCTCCAAGAACGTCGTCGATTTGTTTCCGCTGGAGCTTCGTGCGAGAGGTCATCTGAAAGTATGCATGCTTGGCCTTCAGAACGAAAGGGGTTTTGAGCAACCATGCTACGCAACCTGCTTCGTAATAGGAAACTCATATGCACAGGTATTGCACGCCCATTTGTTAAAGCCCGTCTCAGAGGACACAACAAGGAGATTGGCGCATGTCGGACAAAACAGCATTGGCTTGACCAAGTAAAGTCGTAACGGTTAAAACACTCGAAAGTGGAAAAAAAAATATAATATGTAATTGTTGGTTGGCATGATCTTATCGATCGTATCTCCTATTGTAGGGACTCGGAACTACCGTGGCTGTGCGACCCATGGTCTGCTAATTATGAATCGTATCCATTCTCCTTTTCCCTAATTTCACCATGCCGTCTCTATCCAGCTTTGGAAAGTCTAAGACCAAACAGTGGCCACCACCAGCACCTCCAGAGTGGGCCCCCGCTCCTGAAACCTCAGTACGCATCAGGTGAAGTCAGTTGAATAGGTTTACTGATCATATAAATTTAGCACAAATTTGGCTTAGTAAACGAGGCACCCGAACAAGAATTTGAGGCTGCTGAGGAATTTTGTGCGACTTACCCAGTTGAACCTCCCCGTCTTCTCCCCACAAACGTCATAGAACGCATTAATGCAATCGGCTGCAAGGTCTGGGGCTTTGAAACCCCTCGATTGAGTCGCTTCATTGGTAGCATCCACAATCCCGAGGATGCTAAGAATGAAGAAGCTGTCGCAAGAGTAGAGACATCTTCAGAATGCGGAGACACTTGTATCTTGAGCAATTACCCGCTTGTTGCCGGTCTGTACGAAATAAAAGGAAAGCAAGGCGCTTACTACGAGGTGACAATCATTGAGACGAGTGAAGAAGGCTTCGTTGCTGTTGGTAAGTCCTCGTGTTGTGATGCGCCACTCTAAGTTGGCTATTGTCGTGATGGCTAATCGAGACTTCGCCAGGGACAGCTTGTCGTCCATACCCGGAGTATCGTCTTCCAGGGTGGAATAGACTAAGTGCCGGACTACATCTCGATGACATGCGTAAATTCTTTGAGGACCCCTGCGGTGGCCGTGATTACGTCGATAATACCATCAGACCTGGCCCAGGCGATACCGTTGGCTGTGGATACGAGTTCCAGACTGGCATCATCTTTTTTACTTACAACGGGATACGTTTGCCCAATGCGTTCACGGGCGTGTACCTACCGCGTGCGCAGCAGGATGTGTACGCGGCGGTGGGCGTGTCAGGTGCTGTGAGAATCAATGTCAACTTTGGTGGAGATTACTTCCGTTGGCTTGAAGGTAATGAATGGTCATGGCGGGTTGAGGGTCAAGTCGGCGGTAATCTTGGAGCCGCCATTGAAGGGGCAGAGGCCGAGGATCTGCCTAGTTATAGAGAAGCCAGTTCGAGTTTTCGGACATATGGATGACACCTTCATTTGTGACTTAACTTCTGTATGACTTGAGCGTCGATAATGAATGCATAATTCGACTTATCAGTAGAAAGAACATAATACGACACTGGTCATCGTTTACCGCCACGTTTACGACCACTTCTTCCTGCAGCTGCCTCTTTTGCCATCGCCAATCCACCTCGACCTTTACTCGCAAATCGAATTGCCTTTCGTGTGTTAAGTATACTTTCCTCCGCTTGAGGGTCTCGTCTTGACTTTTTGGCGTCGCTCTCCATTTTTGACAACAGTGCCACAGAGGCTTTTGCTTCTTCCGTAACGGATTTCTCCGTTGGATCGAACTGGGAACATACACACACTCGTTATTGGATATCCCAACGGATAAAGGAAAAACAAACCTTCCGCTTAACATTTCGTATCTTTTTCTCTCCCTCAAGTGTTTTGTCAAATTTGCCCATGCTGGCGGTACTTATTCGTGTTGTCGCCAGCGATTTCTCGATGTCTTGTTTTCGTGTCTCCTGAGGGTTTGCTGTAGCTATAGAACGAGCGACGTTCTGGGCATGCTGTTTCGCGTTCTTCGCAATCCGCGCCTTACGGGCATCACGAGAAACTTTTCTTGGGTCATAATCCGCATCTATACTTAAGTCAGGAAAGATCGTGTCATAGACTTCATCCAGCAAGACTCACCAGCGTTGAGAGGAACCTCTGTGATCCACTGCTCTTCAGTTTTCTTGTTCTTTCCGTCTCTTCCCCAGCGGTTGATCCACTCTTGTCTCTCCTCATCCCACACCTTCTTATCCCGTTTTTTGTGTTGTATGCCCTTCGCAGCCGCAAACGCTTCCCATTTCGTCTGAGGTTTAGGTTTCGGCAATGGTTTTATGCGGGGAAGGTGTGCGATTGGTGGCGGCAGTTGGGCCAGAGGGCCGTCTGGGGAAGAGCTTGTAGGGAGAGAAAACAGGGACGCAAGAAGGGCCTGAGTGCCATCTCGTGCCAGTGATTGGAGATGTTGTTCGAGATTTTCACTGTTTCGATGCGTGAAGAGTAAAACAAATGGTGGCAGTATAGAAGACTGACTTGTAGCTCTCTTCGTCTATTGAGTTAAGGTCTGTTACTGTCAGCAAACCAGCATCAACCTCGAGAGGTATCTCCTTTTCAACTGTAACGGATGCACTGCACAGAACTGTCAGTAACGTCGACGGAATTAATGAACACACTTGCTATTTCGCAGCATGCGAAGCGAGAATATTTGAAACGTCCATTTTGTCGCGAGTCGTGGCCGACGCGAACTTTTGAAAAATATTGATCTAAAGATCTGTTTGGTTCCGAAGCTTATGCCAACCATCGAGTTCACCTTCAAACAGTTGCCTCGTTAAACCTACGCTCGTACTATGGACGCTAATACTCAGGCGGCGAGCTCTAGCAGTAATACTAATGCAGCGTCCAGCACAAGTACTACCCCAACAACGACTGAACAACAACCGCAGCCTACCGTAGACATGATTGGCGTCCTCGGAAACCTTCTGAAGAGTCATACCGGAGAGCAAGTTTCCAATGAACGCATGGCCCAGATCCTCCTCTCTAATATGGCCACACTTGTGAAACAAGGAAAGCTTAACCAATCCCAAATTATGCAAGTAAGCCCTCGTGTGCATCTCATTTCATGTGATCGGCGACGTAGTCCTGCCCTTTAAAGCTTAAGCAGTTCGCCGACAAACACAAGTCTAGTCAACCATCAGCACCCTCACTAGTTGCTATAGCACCAAAGGTATTTTGTTGTCCCAAACATAAGTGGGATACTCAAGTCGGTATCTAGCCTTCAACTCCATCGAATCCCGCACTGAGAACTGGCCACGACGTTTCGCAAACACCGAGTCTCGGTTCCACCAATCCTGCCGATTATTATCCTGCTATAAGTCAGACTTTGAATATCACGAATCCCGGCGCGGTCCAGTGGACGCAGACGCGCCCAACACTCACAGGAGGCATCCCAAGTGGACGCATTTCCGGTTTGTGGCCTGGGACCAGCCTACATAGGCGCCGTCCTAATAGCAGTCTTTGTCAGGTACCCCTGCCCAAGTGGCTCGGTCGCAAGACGACGCGACGATGCTCAATTTGGATGATAACCGGTCAAGGAGAAAGAATACCCCCGGAGACCAAAGCATGCGCCGTACAATTCAAGATCTGGTTGCAAGCGTCGACCCAAATGTCAAAATCGAGCCCGAAGTCGAGGATGTGAGACTAATATCTCATTTACGTGTTGGAGTCGTTCTCAACTTGTAATATGCAGCTCTTACTCTCTATCGCAGACGAGTTCATCGATTCTGTGACCAACTTTGCCTGCCGTCTTGCCAAACACCGTGGTGGCGACTCCTTAGAAGTCAAAGACTTGCAACTGCATCTGGGTTCGTTTACCAGAATCTTCTTATACTGTGCAAGACTGAATCGGCTTCTTAGAACGCAACCACAACATTCGTATCCCTGGGTTCGCCTCGGATGAAACTCGAATATCACTTTCACAGACAAATATCCCCGCTGCACCCGCGGCACCTAAAGGGAAGAATACCCAAGGGACATCGATGACACTAAGGAGTCAGCGTCTTGCCCAAGTTGCGCAGTCCAAGAGGGAGGCGAAACTTATGTGATTAGATTCGCTCACTATTCGATTTCCTTGCTGTACCATATACTGTTACACTCACTGTTAGCATACTACAATAACTGCAACTTCCAACCCTTTGCAACACACTTTTCGCACTTCGATGGTGTTTTCCATGTCCAGATACACCAGTATATCAGTTCAGAATACCAATCTCGACATTCCGCTTAAGTTCACGCCATCTAGTGTTTGCGCCTTCTTTTTGGGACACTTCGGTCGGTAGGCTTGTCAAGATTTTGGCGATGAATGTTGGATCCGTGAGGGGTGTAAGATCATCACGTGTGGGGAGGTGCTATACCTGGCTTTAAGAACAAAATCTTAATAAAATGGAAGATGGTATTACCCGCTTGACACAATCGTATGGCGCTTCCCATCCACTTGTCTCCCTTATAATTAGCGGTGGCTGAGACGCGAATGAGTGATATATCCGCGTGTCGAAAATACGGAACAGGACATCGTCCACACGAAGTGTGAATCTAGAAAGAATGAATATGCATGTGGGCATTACACGCTGTGGCGCAACAAATTCCATGTCACCATTCGGAACTATAAAGGAAATGGAATGCTTACTATTCGTACCAAGAGGTTGGATGATCCGTTGTCGTGAAGTTCATCCTCAAACAAGGGTATCTCTGCATAGAAAAGAATAGGATCAGGGCGTGTCAGTTCTGCCATTGGGATGGTATGAGATGGATCATCGAGATTCGCTTGAATCCATGATGCGACCTGGTTTTGTGAAGAGGACTCAGTGCCGATGTATGCTGTAGTATACGTCCAATCGTACGGCTTTGCCTGGACTGTCACTGGCATAGGCAGAGTAGAAGTTGGTCCAGTTCTATGCCCATTTCTGAGTCCGCGAATGGTACAGCACCAACTAACTCACCGACTCTGAAGCCACTTGTCAGCATATCCGACTTTGACGCCTCCGTCCCCTTCTTGCATCTCTCCATTCCTTACGTTTCTCAGAGCACCATCTGTGGTAAATGAATACTTCCACCCAGACCGCCTATGTTCCAATGTCAATAGGTTGCGCCCGAACGTCATCTCAGGAAGAGGAAATCCAAGTGAAGTTTGAAGTACATGACACTCAGATGCGTTTGATATCGGATTGGTGGATGCGGTGATGAACCAGTCGAAGATCTCAATGGATCGAGAATTGGGTGATTCATGAAGTTTGTGTCGGGGCAGGGCGACAGCTGCAGACATGATTACGTCTTTGTAGGCTACCTGAGATGCGGGCGCCTGATTCGTTGTTTTATTGGGCGGCGTAGTAACGGGCTTCGTCGTTGAAGACGATAAGCATGAGCGTCGGAATTCGAAATCGTTTGTTACTTCATTTAGTGCTCATTTTGGTTTTGTGCTTTTCACACTAGCTTGCACCCGTCCTGACATACAAGCTGTAGCTACTTGCGCAATGGAACTTTCGCGCTCGTCGATGCCAGAGGCGCCCCCGCAGGACCTATGGTCTTCGATTCTTGATTCTGTATCCAAGTCGCGCTCTATACCATCGAAACAGATACTGCTTCTAGGTCAGCCGTCAACAGGCAAATCGACACTTGTGTCGGCTCTTCTCCAGAAGCCACTGAAAGACGAACATAAGGATGAGAGTATGAGCGACTTTGCCATTGGATACGATTTTGCTGATGTTCGTGACGATGCTGATGAAGGCATGTCTAATTGTCTAATCCTCAACGATGATACCTGACGTGTAATGGGGTTACTTTCACTAGATACCCTTGCACGACTATCTGTATATACCGTCCCGTCTGTGTCGACATCATATACCTCTCTTCTCCCGTACTTCTTGCCTCCAAGGCAATCGTTACCACATACACTTGTCATGATAGCATTAGACTGGACGCGTCCTTGGTCTTTTATGGAGGAGCTTCAAGCATGGCTTTCATGGGTGGAAACGTGGGCAAAGGGCGATGGTTCGCATGAGTTGGAAATGACACGAGAAGAAGGACGTGAGCGATGTGAGTAGTGTCATACATTTCATATGTAAGGCTGTGGGCCTCAATGATTTTGTTTATTACAGTGCAATACTATCTGCAGCATTACACCGAACCTTCCACCGATCCACTTCCCGCAAATTCTACCCTGTCTGGCACAGTTTTGCCGCTTGGACAGGGTACTTTCACCCATAATTCTGCAGGCATCCCGATCATAGTAACGTGTACAAAGGCCGACTTGATTGATGAAGGCAATGATATGGCTGCAGGAGCATCGGGAATGGGAAGCATGGTTAAAGGTAAAGGGGGAGAGTGGGAAGAGAGGACTGACGGAGTCATGCAAGCTCTTCGAACTATATGCCTGAAATGTGAACTTTTTTCGAACGCTCATCATCGATTCAGACTTTCTAATCGCTATTACAGATGGAGCTTCGTTGTTCTACACAACGACAGTTCCATCAACACTCCAGGTGCTGAGAAAGTATGCATTACACGCTCTGTTCATGCCTCCTGCTCCGTCTCCTGGCGCATCTGGTACCGACCCTCAAGCAACGACCCGCAACATTTTCCCTTTTACTCATAAACCAAACACGCTGGACCGTGACCGCATTGTAGTACCTGCTGGGTGGGATAGCTGGGGCAAGATTTCAGTTATGAGGGAAGGGTTTGACGCTAGGTTATGGGGAGAAGCTTGGGAAAGAGACCTAGCTGATGATCATAGTGAAGGCGATGGAGCACGAAGCTTATATGCAACTCTTGTCCCAGACCAGGGCACAAAAGTAAGTGTCATTGCGTCCCTCAACATATATTGCTTTAATGTGTGAGAAGCCAACACCTTTACCGCCGTTCAACAATCCTACACCAGAGCAAGCTTTCCTGGCAAAGAACTATGACGAGAATGCGAAGAATCGGGATCCCCGTGAGGCCTTCCGCAATCCTACCGACATCACAGGCGCATCTGCAGGTGTTGTTGGTCCGCTTGGAAGCAGCAGTTTCAACTTGCCGACCGTCGAACGGGCCTTAACGGAGATGGAGACTGGTATCGTTGGTGCACCGGCCACAGGGGCGCCATCGGACCCTTCTAAGCGATCATCGCGAAATTTTGGTGTGCCATTGGGTCGGCCCGCTATCCTGGCACCGGTTGGGACGTCAGTTGCTACGACTGGCCTACCGGCCGGCGGATCCGGAAGCCCTACCAACAATCAGGTCTCCCATGAGGTGCTGCAGAACTTCTTCCAGAGCCTGCTAAGCTCAAAGGATAGAACCACTACACCGCCCAATATACGTAATGCAGCTACAGCAAAACCCAACGGGAGCGGAAATGAAACACCGGACGGTGATGCATAAAGCGGAAGCATTATCCAAAAAAGGAAATTCTCAGCCACACCGACGTGTTGACATGTGTTGTTGTGAGCTTAATATTTCTTCCTTTGTCCTTCACCACCATCTCACGGTTGCCCGCCTTGTCGAACTGGGACTCAACCATTTGTTATCACCACCATTCTCTGCCTTCTACCCCTACTTAACTTATAGTTCTTGTCTTTTGTACAAAAATGGGTAAATGGTGCGCAGCGCAGATCTCGCGCTTAATAATATAACTCATGGCCAATGACAGGACCCCCGACTATATTGACGATGTATTACTATCTAAAATCAAAAACTTGGTGTATGTCGATTTGAGTTGCTGAATTTAAATTGAGGTTCATATCGCACACATGGATAGGTCTGGCGCCATGAAGCGAGTAGCTCTCGAGAAGTCGGAACCCATGATTACTTATGAGGACTTTGTTCACGATTTGGACACCGGCGACTCTTTAACAACTTCCCTAATTGAAGTCCTTGTCAAGGTGAGCCCATGTCTACATCTTACGGCCTTCGACACTGAACCGCAGAATGTCAGGAATTGGCAGAACGACGCACCTGGCCCAATATCAACGATGACCGCAAAACAATTACTGACCGTTCTGCTAGGAGTCTTCAACAGTTGGCGGAGCGCAATCCAAATTATCGTATCTACACGATTGGTCGTCACTTACCCCGTCGCCGTTCTGCAACGTTGACGGATTACCTCACTGCGCCACCTTTGGACATGGAGATAGAGGATGAGGACATCTTTGGACACATGTTGGATGACGGCGTAGCCATTGAGGGCGCTCGCATCAACTCTGACCTCTATGATGCTTACGGCGGCGGGCAAAGTGCAAGAAGAATCCCAAGTCCTTCGCCACCTGCAGAGGAGGTGACATCTCCTGTGCCCCAATCAATATCACAAAACCACTTACGCAGCGGACCTTGGTCAGCGACAAACTCGAGCGGTTCTAGTGCTCTCACTCGTCAGACGGCTCTTCGGCGCACCACTCGCTCAAGAACTGTCGACTTCCATGAGTTCACGCGTCGCCGTCGTTCTTCCACAAGAGAAAATCAGAATACTCGAGGTGACTCAAATGAATCGTTAAGTCATTGGGATTCCTGGGACCATTTCCCTCATACTCAACCCGCCCGCCGCTTCTTCCCTGTCTTCCGTCCCCGCCGTTTTGAGTCTCTTGATTCATGGAATCCTGATATTCCTTCCCTTCATGACGTGGATGACTCTCCTTACGTGGCGGAACCTCCATTTGTGCCATATTTCAACTTGACATCTCCTGTCGCTAGGGACCAAGAGGTGCTGGCTGAAGTGGAAACCAGTGACGAGAGGGCACAGGCTGCCCCAACACCGAGACTCCGTCGAACACCGGAAGCTGCTTTGTCCCGGCATGACTCGCCCATTCCTACTATCCTCAGTCCTCACGTTGTTGAAGCCACTGCTCCATTAGGAGCGGAATCCGCACCCGATGATACGCAGGCGTCCGTGGCAGAGCCCACAAGTTATCCCACTCCAAATTCGACAGAACACGAATTTTTTGCTTAGATTCCAAGGAGAATGAAATGAATTTGCAAGTCATTATATATACGCCTTTTGTTTTGATTACATGACCCATGATTCGTAAACTATCTCCTTACGCGAACCGTGTAACTGTAGTCGGAAGTTTATTTCGTTTGTGAAAATGTTACAAGGACGCAGGAACCACAACAGCGGTTTCTAACTTTCTCCATGGATCAAGGGTATACACACGACCTGTACTGCGAGGATAAAAGTAGTAAGTAATTCACTGCAATGTGCCTGTGAACAAGAAGTACATTTTTAAGTGTGTTGGTGTGTAACCGAATCTAAGATAAAACTACATAAAACTCCGAAGGGCGAGGTCGTCCAGGGGACTCCGAGGTTGAGCATAGCGACTTCGCTCGAAGAGGGGAGCTAAAGCAAGGCCAGAATGACGGTTATCATTGCTTCTTCCTGAGCCATCCTGAGAGGTCAATTCATACGTTGATACCGGCAGGCCAATTTCAAGAGACTGTGGATTGTGGAACATGGCATGGAGAGAGGACAAGCCAGGTACTTCGCTAGAAGCAAAAAGCTGCTGCTCGTCAAATATCGTATTAACGGACGGGAGATTAACGGGCCTGGACGCGTAATGTAGTGGAGACGCGTCTTTTGCAACGGATGGAAGAGAATGGGCCATGTCCGTGGGTATTCCACCACTCCACGTAGAGTTTGTGTATCCTGCTCCGGGCGGAGATAATGTGGTGCTTCTCGACATGGAAGGGTCAGGATTATGGTGTGTAGAGTACGTAAATTGTGGCGCATGACTAGGGCTGCGAGGGGATTCGTGTTGAGATGCGATGTTTACAGGTAAAGGTTCCACCGCATGTATTGAATATGAGCTTGACCGAGATGATGATTGATTGTCAGAAGCATTGTACGGATCGTGCATGGTCACTGGTTCTGGCGAGGATGGGTTAGGAAATGGTGCATATGTGTGATCGGCCATTCCCCTCCTGGATCTGGCAGGGTCTAACCGCTCTTTTGCTTGAAGCCGACATCTTCCGGTCCTTGGACTCGAATACAAGCCCGAAGGGGGATACAGACTACTGAAAGTAGGAATATCGTCAATAGTGCCGAGATCGTTGATTGTTCGCTCCGAGAAATATGCCGCTTTTGAGCATGTTCAGATGAGAGTATGTATAGTGCAAAATCGGAAGGATACACACTTAGATGCCATTTCTTCCTGCCGTCCTTCTTATTAACCCAAACGGAGTAAGTCTGCTTAATCAGTTGGTCCCAGTCAGTGGGTGCGTCGGGAGGCCTGTATACAATGAATGAGCCACGGAGGTAAGCATCTGGATGCCGCAGCGCACTTGATCTGGTAGTAGAAGAGGAACTCCTGTATGATTCGAAATAAGCATTAGGGTAATAGCCTCTGGATTTCTGTCCTGATAACTCACGTCTCTCACGCGCGAAGCAGTCCATTTCTTTCCCTCGGTAAACCGTTCAATACCCAGACCCGTAACATCGATAGCTTGCGAACCCCGCTGCTCCCAGACATATATGCAGCCTGAGCGAAGAGCAGCCCTTTCCTCTGCATCCAGGCGTCTCTTGGTCCTCTCCAAGCGCCCCTTCTGGACAGCATAGAAGATTCTGTGGGCATCCTGAACAGAACGGATGCGAACGTTGGTGAGTGTAGGCTGCTGCATAGTGGGGAGCGTTACCGAGGACAGGGACATGGGTAGAGGCTGAGAGAGGAATTATACATATAGGGTCAAAAGCAGAAGACGATCAGAGTCGGATGATCTACTAAGAATGACCCCAGAACTGACCCAGAAAAGTGCCTGGCCACATCTTATTATAGATTAGGTTACGGCCATCAATCTCGATGGAACTTTAACTACTCTAATTCTCCGACCAACGGAGTCCAACATAACAAACTCGGTCTCAAAGCCGGCCGATGTCCTATGTCCCTATACACTTTATCCCAGTATATGATGCTCAATTGTTCCCTATGGAGTCAACCGTTGTGGAAACTTGGACATGCATTGCCCGAAATCAGCGTGGCGTATGTATCCAGCCAGCTTTATTTCATCCCGGTTGCCGTCCAGAATCGCCGCCGGCAGATACGTGCCAATTGTGCCTGTCGGACCGCGTCACCGTAACCGTAACACGCTTGCCCAAAGAATAGTGCAAACGAGAAGTGTCTGGGGTGAGATCGGCATCAAGTATCCCTTGCGTCATCTATCTCTTCAGTTTAGCCTTATACTTTGCCTGCACTAGTTTGAAAGCACAATAATGGTATACATCATTATAGCTTGACTGCACATCAAGTCTACCGTTCAAACTGCTGAACGACCTCGTATACAATTGACCCTGGCTGAAGAAGCTCCCGGTCCGACGTGACGACGTTAGGTATTTGAAAGTAACGTCACGTGGAGTACGGTTGTCGTGCAGGGTCAGGACTGCGAGAAGCATTGATGGACAAGCGGATCACCTGTTTTGAAAGGTGACTGGGGTGTCTGGCACCCCGTTACTGTTATAGTTACTATCATAATATAATTACTTACTGGCGACGTTGCGGCAAGAACTAAATAAATCATAGGAAGTTTAGTGGGCAACGCGATTTAGTGGACATGCCTTTTCACGCCTCGCGTGTATCAAGGACTAACATGACCAAATATGCATGCAAACCAGACTCGTAGATAGAAATACATTATCTAGTAAACGTTAGAGTAGTTACTAAGTCACTAGTATGATAACTATTGCTTCAACATGATAACAAAGTTGAAGCATGTTTTAAAGTAGGTGCTGAAATACATTATCTAGTAAACGTTAGAGTAGTTACCAAGTCACTAGTATGATAACTATTGCTTCAACATGATAACAAAGTTGAAGCATGTTTTAAAGTAGGTGCTGACCTTCAGATTCATATAGTTCGGACACTAACCATCCATGACTCAAGGCTACAGATATGAAATGTTAGTAGTCATATAAGTATGATTCCTCAGATTCATGTAGTTCGGACACTAACCATCATGACTTAAGGCTACAGATATACTTCCAAGGTTCATTGAAACATGTTTCAAAGTAATGTATTAACTGGACTTTTTTGTTTGAAGGGGAAGATCAAAGCAAGTCCTCATGTTTGCGTCATTGTGCTTCAGATCCATATAGTTCGGACACTAACCATCATGACTCAAGGCTACAGATACGAAATGTTAGTAGCCACTACTAAGTCACTAATATGAACAGATATGCTTCAAGGTTTACTAGTCAATGTAACAAATATTGACTATTATTTCCGAGCACAGAACTTATGATCAATATAAGTATGATTCCTCAGATTCATGTAGTTCGGACACTAACCATCATGACTTAAGGCTACAGATACACTTCTAAGGTTCATTGAAACATGTTTCAAAGTAATGTATTAACTTATACTGTTTTGTTTGAAGGGGAAGATCAAAGCAAGTCTTCATGTTTGCGTCAGTGCTTAACGCGATTTAGTGGACATGTCTTTTCACGCCTCATGTGTATCATGGGCCAACATCATCAAACATGCATGCAAACCAGATCCGTAGATAGAAACACATTATTTAGTAAAAGTTGAAGCAGTTACTAGTAAGTCTAATGAAGATTGACTACTACTATTACTGGCCTCATGGACAAGCAGGAGCATGTTTTAAAGTAAGTGCTAACAAATACTAATTGCTATTACTACATACTAATACTAGCCTCCAACTAGTCAAAACACGTTTCAAGGTATGCATTAACTTAAATTCATACAAGTCTAGATACAACTAGAAAGCCTCAAGTCTTTTCAACACGCACTGTGTAGCTTTTTCAATATGTTTGAGAGTCATACTAAATTGAACATGCTTTTGATGCATGGTTGAGGTTAATCTTACATGCTCCAAAAAGTATGAGTATTGCCGTCAATGAAAGACTTTTAAAAAGTCAGGACAATGAGTTGTTCCTCAGTATTATCTTCAGCCATGTCCAATTCATACAATCGCAATCCAACTGGCAACAATCAACATGGTACTAAAGGTCAATTCTGTGATTCATGCTTGTTTATATTTTTCTTATAATGTTATGTAGTTAAAAAAGATGATCCACGTCTGGTTGCGGCATTGAAGGAGTACCATGAGCAACTTATGGACTCTAATGAAGAGATTGCTCAACATCTTGCCCGTGATCATGGCTTTCAATTGAGGTAAAGTCTACAGCTTCATACTAGGTCATTATATGAGCTGATGAATAATGATCATTTTTAGTGCAAGTTCTATCAAACGTGCTCGCAGCTACAATGGCTTTGTAGGTGGCGGAAAAAATCTCAAGAACAAAGGCCGCCAAGAAGCAGAACAGCTTGTTCTGGAGCAGCTTGATCTTGATCCCGCTAAACGTGCTGGACCTCGCACAATTCGTCAGCGCATTGCATCTCGCAAGAGTGAACATTTACCACGGGATTTTGTACGTGAAACTATGAAGACTCATGATTCTGAAGGCTTTAAACAACGCAATCCTACTGCACGGAAGATTCTTCGCCATTCTAAAGTACCATTAGGAATTCATGAAAGATGGTCATGCGATGGCCATGACAAACTTTACAAGATTGGCTTTCCTCTTTATGGCTTTGTCGATGAAGCTACTGGAACATGGCTATATGCTGATATTGCTCCAAGCAACCGCTACAATATCATTGTCGGATATTTGTTTCTTTGTTGTGTTGAGGAACATGGTGGTAAGTCTGTTTTCTTGTCTATTGAACTGTATTAATTTTTTCAATTAGGTATTCCACTTCAACTGTGTACAGACTGTGGTTCAGAAACTACACTTCTGTATGGGCTTCAGAATGCTTTACGGTAAGTAAATTTTGTAATATGAAAAACACTAACTATATCTATGGTAGGGAAATCTTTCATTCTGATGTTCAATTGAATGAACTTCCTGCCCATATCTATCTTCGAAGTGTTCATAACATTGTTATTGAACGTTCATGGAGACATTTACAGATAGATTGGGGAAAGAATGCTATTGAGGTATTCGAAAGGGGTAAGATTGAGGGATGGTATGATGAGGATGATGAGAATCATCAGTAAGTTTGATTCAACTTATCATATACTAATGACCTATTATCAATTGTAGAGAATTATGCCAATGGCTCTGGGCTAAGCTCATACGAAAGGTCCTTAAGCAATTTATGAAAGAGAAGAATGCATTCAAGTCACGTAAAAACACCAGCAAGCCTGGTCCATCTGGAATGTCACGTAACACAGCATTCAAGTTTCCAGAGCGTTGGGGTGGTAAAGACTGTCTTCTTCCAGTGGATCTTGATGTTATCCGGGAAATTAAAAAGGAGATGGGCGGAGACCAGCTTCTTTCATTTTCAACTCTAGAATTTGCAGAACGTGCAGAGGTGGCTTATGAGTCGTTACAAGTCCAGGACCTAACGTTTGACAACGTGTGGCATGTCTTTAAGGAACTCTATCCACTTGTATTTCCATGAGTTTTTCCTCATGTTCATTGATTCTTACTATGTATATGGACCGCAGCTAGACTTTTGGTACTACATCTTATTGTGTTACTGTTCTCATGTTCATTGATTCTTACTATGTATATGGACCGCAGCTAGACTTTTGATACTACATCTTATTGTGTTACTGTTTTAATTGATCTGTTACTTTTTGCTACAATATAAAGGACAGTACAGCACTCAAGCAGTTTAACGGTGACCTACCTCCTTTGCTTAGATGACTGCATGCAAAATCTGCTTGTTTATCTTTCCACGTCTAGACAGTGATATTTGCTCTAGATGCCAGTCTCGCAAACCAGGTCTTTCTGTACCTGAATTGCGGGCTATAAATGTACTAATAACTTTTGTGTTTTTATTATTTCAAGTCTTTGATTAACTTTCATTATCTAGGATAAGCCTCAATGTGCTGGCTGTGGTCTACTTTACAATGGAATCTCTGCCAGAATTTGTACCAGCTGTGTTGACTTCTACCGTGAGTTATCTTGTAACTATACAGCTATAATGAAAATTGAGAATCTAACAGGCGAGCAATCTCATGTTCCACGTGAAATCATTATTCTTCCTGGTGTAGCAACTTTGTTGACTCAGGACACAACGTCATTGAATTCTGAAGGTGATGGTGAAGCCACAAGTTCTCAAGCATCAGCCTTAGTTTCAGATATTATATCTCTTGCTGGAACCCATCGTACTCAAGCCTCTGATACAAGGCTTCATGCAGGACGACCTCGAACAGTTCAAACAACAAGTTCGAGTAATAAATTCAATAATCTTTCACGAGCTCAGCAAGTCAATCTTGAACGGCAGCAGAAGAAGGCTGAGGCCAAGCTTCGGGAAGAGAACAAAGGTATTACTATGATTGCGGCACTATGGCAATATGATAAAAAATCAAAACTCATTGAAGTAAGTTTGTAGCTTATTTTCTGCAGAATGTCAGAAAATAACAAAAAATTGATTATAGGTGCGGCCAGGTGTACATGTTCGTCGAACCTTTGACAAGATGAAAGAAACAAAAGCATGTCTAGATGAACTACTTCAGCAAGCAAAGGATGACTATCAGAAGTCTAATGCTGAAGCTGAGGAGCTGACATGGTATGTATATCTATAAAGCAAATATTAAGATACTTTTTAACAAACAGTCAGGGCAAACATTCAACTTTTGGCTGATTGTAGCGGTGCTAGCAATGACTATGCCTCACTAAGTCATTTTGACCGCAACAAGCCTCTTTATGAAATGTTCGAGGAGTTCCGCCAACAGAAGCTTACTACAGAATCAAATATCAAAGCTTCTATTGTCAAGATTTGTATTGTGATCATTCCATCTGAATTGAATGCAAATTATCCAGTAAGTTCTTAACTGATTTTCAATATTCAGTATTCAAATAAATGCAAATCTCAGAATTCATATTTCAGCTCTATTCAGAGTTCAAAGAAGAGCCTCAAACGTGCACGAGCTGATACTACTTCATTGATACCTGCATCAAGCTCTAAAAAGTCATCTGTTCTTGGTTCTACTGCTTCCAATGACAAGTCTAATAAGCAGATGCCTCCTCCTCCAGTTGTGCTTAAAAGTGCATTTAGACCTCGGAACTCAGCAATGCCACCACCACCTTCTCCATCAGCTTTACAATGGACTCGAAATCCACCTATGCAGAAATATATCTTCATCAGATCTACTGCTACTGTTCTTGATGATGGCGAAGTTATTCTAACAGTATCAAAGGAAGAGGAAGTAATCGAAATTGCTACTGATTGGATTGATGGTGAAGTTGCATCAAAGGAGAACAAGTCTTATAGCCACACTGGTTATATTGGTCGTGGTTTTACCAAACGTGCCATCTATGTAAGTGTTTTTAGATTACAAGCAAAATTTATCAAGTTTGCTGATCTATTGTAACCTTGTAGGCTCGATTTAATAATCGAGAGTTTATTCTGACCCAAAATTTTGATGAGCAAACCACATGCGACGAAGTGAAAAAGAATCTGACTGGAGAATATGAACTATTGGCTTTATGTCATTGGTTTAAAGGGAAATTTGATGAACATGCTGTAGCTCAAGGGTTGAAAACAGTTCCCAGTAAGTTCAATATTAATGGATGTAACTATGTACTGACATTACATTCTTTATTAGAGTTCTACTTCAACTTTCCTGACTCAATACTTGGAATACTTCAGCATTCCTCGACTTCTTCTGGCAGTACCCCTGTTCCTTTTCAAGATTTCATTGCAACACCACTTCTTCCCTGTGGTCTTGTAGACCCCAAAGTTCGTAAATACACTGGAAATGAAAACTTTGGTGATGCATCAGATGATATGACAAAGGCTATCCATGCATTTGTTCATTTTTCTGTTGCCTACTCTCAGGACAGTATCTTGTTTTGTGACTTACAAGGTAATTGTTTCTTTTCAAGTATAGATTGACACAACCAACTGACATAAAACCAAGGTACCCTTGATTCAAAGGGAGTATTGTGTCTTTTTGATCCACAGGCTCATACGTAAACCTTACAGTTCTCTGAATCAATACAAACCATCTCATAGATTATATTCAACAGAAACACTCCAAAACCTGATTATTATTGGGATCAGGGTTCCCGGTCATTCACGAAAATAATGCGTGAGCATTATGATGTCTGCAAAAACAACTGGGTATGCAAACGACTTGGATTACACAACCTCATAATAGAACCACTATCTACAAAATCTCCTGATGCAAAGGCAAGTCGCCTTGACCGCCGAATGGATGTAACTTCTATCTTAAATGATGAAGTGGCGCAAGATATGTTGAAATAGTAGCATCTACGACCACATGCATTATTTAATTACTATTTGCAACGTGTGACTAGTGTCAAAGAGCTTTATTCAATTGCTATTTGTGACCTGTAACTAGTATCAAGGACCCCATCACTTGGTTGCGACAGCTTTGACAGTTGCCGCTCTAGAGCCAGTCCTGACCCTGGACAACAACCGTAGTGGAGTGCAAAGCAGGGCACTTTCTTCAAACTAACCGGACTAAGCATGGGCAAAATGCCAATCAAAGCGATCATAGCGCAAATGCGGATGAATTTACTTCCGAGAGTCCGAATCAAGACACGTTAATCCAGACCCAGAACGGACGGTTCGGGCCCTACAATTTTGTAGTGCTAGAAATTATGACTTTCTATCAAATTAATTCGGTCAGATCACAGCTTTTGATTTTGAACATAATTTTAATTACTCAGAATTGCTGCTGGCACAAAATTTTGCTTCTTTGGGAAACAGTTGGAAGGAAACATATTGAGCCATTTTCAATGTGTCAATTTTTGATGAAAAAAGTCTTTAAACAAAGGAATTTCACCTTTTTCTCAAGTTAAAGGCTGGCAGAGAAATAGTTTCTTGACTCTTTTTTCACCAGAATCATGCTTTGGCTCCAGTATTGATGTAGACACCTCCTTTTCCTTGTTTATCTACACTGCTGCTAGCAGCCAAAATTGCATTTCCTTGGGAAAAAGTGAAAAAGAGACAAATTATTGCAGTCGTTAAATTATCATTCACTGCTGACAGCCAATATTTTTCCTTGGTAAATAGAGGAAGAAATATGTCATGCCGTTTCCGGTGCACACATTTCTCAAGAGAAAATGCCTTGTTCCAGGTGAAAAGTGGACAAAGAAATGATATTATACATTTTCTTTTTGCTTTCCAGTTGCAAACAGCTTCTGATACCAGCAGTGATTATTCATGTGTCAATTTCTGACGGAAGCGCCTTCTTCTACAGTAAAAAGCAGGCTAGGAAACAGGTTTCAACCCCAGCAGTGTAGCCGATAGATGTATCTTATTCAGGACTATTTGTATCCATGGTAGCCTGATATCACCTACTCCACAAGAATATCTATGCACATGATCCCCTTCCCCCACGATAAGAGCAGTATTTTTAAACTGAAATCATAGCTTGTCTAACATTAAAACCCTCTTCTATCATTGGATATTATGAGATCTTTCGGTAGAATGCACGAATTATTTTGATCTACAAGCATCCGGGACTAAATCCTAGCTGCATTGTGTAGTCATTCGCTGATATCCTTTTTGCAGTCATTTTTTTGTGAATTTCTATCTGGTGACCGGAAAACAAGCAAATGATTGCAGTAGAGCTTACTCGTGGAATGGAGGTCAACTGATGAAGTTGATTGGAAAGAACCCAAGTCATTTGGTGACAGGTTCACTTGACTGGGAAGGGGTCTGGAACTTGATTGTTTAATATTGTTATCACAATTTTAATGGGTTATCCCTCCATTCATCATAATCTCGAGAATTGATAACCAAGTAATTGAAGCCTGCGGCAGTTCGTAAAGGCGCCTTCATACGTAGAACTCCATGAGGCCTTTACGGAACGAGTAGGCATCGCAAAGAACGTTATGAAAAGGTCTCCTAATCAAGGCATAGAAATAGAAGCACATATAAGGGTTTCAAATGATAGAACCAAGGACATGTGTAGATCTTCGACAGGAAGCCTGTTCTGGGCCCATAGAAAATGAGTGTATTAGTTTACGGCCTCCGTCTGTCTAACCTTGAGCTACTTCGACATTTTGATGCTCCGCAAAACAGTGACAAAACGGGAAATTTGGATACAAGAATAAGAGACACAACTTGAGAAGTTACTAGTGTGCGACATCTTGTACAATTAATCAGCGAAGTGTCGAATTCTAAGCACATGTTCCGTAACAAAGTTGACAAGATAACTTATCAAATGTCTAGAGCGCGATATCGTATTTTCATCCTGGAATGTATCATACTGGCCGTATCCGAGTCGACGAGTTCCAGACCCAAAGGACCCATATGCTGCAACTTCCGGGCTTGAGGTAGTTCGAGAGGATCACAACCGCGTTCCCTTCTGCGGATAATGGGTGAGGCAAAGAAAGCCTTGCACAGCCACTCATTTAGTTTCTTTCGCCATGATCAAGAAACGTACTCGTCCTCAACCGCGCCTTCGAGAAGTATCGCTGGAGACACAGGAGTCTCAGATTGAGAATGAGGAGCAAGATTTGCCGTATGCATCAAAAGTAGAACGATAACGTTGATATTGTTACTCAACGAACTAGCCTAGCAGACCTCATCGAAATTCGAAAGTTGAAGAGAGTCCGGCAAGGGATAGATGCTGCAAAACTTAATAAAGGAGATGCCCGTAAGAAGAAAATACGGCTAACAGAAGAGGAGCAAGGTGGGCTCAAGAAAGGTGTGCGGGATGACGATGAAGAGTGTGTATACGTTTTCTGCTAACTTTCATGTGGTTCATCCGTTGATATATGTAGCGATGAAGAGGACAAGGGATCTCGAGCTCGTAGAGTTATCCGCTCAAACAACTTCACTCAACAGACGAACGCTGTTGATGTGGACAAGCATATGTGAGTCCTATTTTTTAAACAACTGTTCATCTTGATGATGATATAAATGAAGGATGGCTTATATTGAGGAAAACTTGAAGATCCGTTGTAGACCCAAGGATGAATCTGACGCGAACAAAGGACCACGGGACCCCCAAGAAGCACTCTATGATTTGGCTGACCGGTGGAAAGTCGACAAAGCGAAACCTGCTGAAGAGGGTAGTGTCACAAATAGCATGACCATGCTCACTGCTATTCCGGAGGTTGACCTTGGGATGGAGTGCGTAGTTGTCTTTTTTTGCCTTGTTCGTGAGGACTGAATTAGATCACATAGTGCTCGGCTTAAAAACATTGAAGAGACAGAAAAAGCTAAACGCATTGTCGCAGAGGAAAGACAAGAGCGTCGAAAACCTAACAATGACGAAGAACATCTCGTAGCAACCAGATGTAAGCTCTGCTATCACTAGAAAGGATTCAGCTTATCTCATGACATTGGCAGTCTACCGCCCAAATCTTAAGGCAAAGTCAGATGCAGACATTCTCCGAGACGCTAAATTAGAAGCCATGGGTTTCCCTCCCCAGGATGATGAGCCGAGACATTCCAACCATGAGCGACAGCAAATGGCCACTGATGAACAGGTTCGTAGACAAGGATTCCTTTCGCTTGACGCTGAAATGATGTCAAATGTTCAGGTTATGGAGCGATTCAAGAAGCGAATGCGAAAATAGTTCTTGATGTATTTTTTCCTTGTAACTATAGATATTCTACTCAAAATTCATTAGGAAATTGAATGGATCAACTTTTAAAGCATTCTGAGCTAAATACCACTTAATCTGTGGCTAACACCATTCTTCGATGGTCCTTATCGAAATCTCAGCCCACACCTGTTCGAAATGCATGGTCATGGTGGAGAAAAGATTAAATCCGCTCGCTATGGTGCATAGAGTCATAACCAACAGTAGCATTGCCGAAATTTTCAAAATATCTGGTTCCGATTGAGGCATCTAGAAAATTTATGTGCTAGGCGGACTTCATTCAAGAGGGCCACAATACTGAAAGCACTGAAGTGCCGGAGTACCACAAATGAACTTTGGCTTTCCCTTTCTACGTCCGGAATAGCTTGAACAAAATGGTTCTATCCTACACGCTACATATGACTCCTCGGCTAATCGGGTAAAGGTAGTGGAGTGGAACGTGTCATAGGGCTGTTCATAAAGTATCTACCGGCGGTCTCGGGTGTCGCTCCTTTTTCTTACAGAATCCCACGAGCTCGTGTGTTGTGATAGACTCAGAGGCGGAACACAACGAGTTTGGCGAAAGAAGCTCACTTATGCTGCTCATAATCAGCTCATACTCACATGAATGCGTTGACTAAATGTTCTGTTCTGAAACTACTAGTTCGCTCATCATAGTCGTAGCAGGCAGAAAATGTGGATCATTGGAAAGGAGTTATCCAGTTATCATATGCATACATAAGGTCTGTGAACATGGTCAATTGTTCTCCATACACTGCTGGTACCAAAAGGAAATGTGTAACTATTCTACACTTTCATAAGCCTTTTTTCTTGAGTGACACATTTCTTTCTCTCTATTTACCGAGGAAAAAGCATTGATTGTCGGCAGGATTTAGAAGAATAGGACTTTTATATTGGGAGGACTGAATTTCGAGGACGCACGACAAGCTTTCAAGCGTTACTTCTGAAAGATTTGACTATTATGACTTAAGCAACAAATGCGATCAGCCAATAGGAAGAAAATCAACAAATAACAACCGAGAGACGTAGTTAAGGAACGTCAGAGTCATGTTGCCGCATCGTTGGAAGCGCTTAGTAATACAATGGACAGCCTCAACAAATCCGTGAACGAAGTTGCATATTTGAACTCGTAATCGATAAAGGTATGTATCTGTCGATGTAGTCAAAGAACTGTACTACTTTCGTCGTTAGTTATCGACGATGAGTTTCTGGAGTTCCATGACGTTTGGGGTGCCAAGACCAGTGACTATGTAGAATGAGATTATTCATTAGACACATTCCATAGGCTGTTACTAACCTGGATCCCATCCTTCGGTGACCTAGTCACGTTTGAGTTAGCATAATGTGACCGATTAGTAGGCGGTCAAAATGATACATACATTGAAGCCGTTGGTACCGCAACCAGGATTGTGTCCAACGAGGATGTCATTGAAGCCCTGCAGGCCCTTGGTGTAGAGCATCGGGTTCAAGAAACCAAGTGGAGGAAGGCCTTGCGACAGCCGAGCGTCGTTGAGAAGCGCGATGAGACCGGCGAATGTTGGAGAAGACGCAGAAGTGCCTCCGATAAGCGTTGGTTTGCCTGCCAAAAAGATGCGGAATCTGTCACCCTGTGCAGCGACATCAGGAATTCCCTGTAGAGATGCTTATCAGCCTTGTACACGATTCTGACATCTATACCTATACTGCTTACTCGGCCTTCTCTAAAAAATTTACAAGGAACGTCAGCATATAAAATCAATCACATAGTGCCGTAGACTCACGGATTGAATAGCCCTTCAAAAACGCCTTCAGGGAGAGTTTTTAAGAACGCATTTACAGCAACATCTTGATAGCTGGGCCGTTCGAACTGTACTAATCAACATGGAGACAAAAAGCGCTAACAAAGCGGAGCCCACATAGTCACTGAATCCCCCACCAGAAAAGAAGCGAGTAACAGCAACTTCAGGGATACCAACAGTTCCACCAACAGACGTGATGCTTGTAAGACTTGATCAGTATAAGTTGATAACTATTAGGAAATAGATCTACTATGGGCAACTATATAGAATTGACGTCAACGATGTTCGATAGGAAAATTTGAAACATACGATGCAGGGAAAAGGGGCTGGAAGCGAGTAGTATTTGTACCGTCGTTCGTAAAGCATGTTTGGTTAGCAGGGTTCGGGTTGCCATCTCCAACGCCAAAATCTCCCGATGAGAATGTCAAAGAAACTCCGCGAGCGCCTACGGTTACATAGATAGTTGAATTGAGTGTAACCTATGTATCGGGTTTCGACCTACCGAGTTGAGCAAGGCCATTGCACACACGCAAAGCATAGCTCTTTGGAACTAGTCATCGAATGAGTCAGAGTGGTCAAGAAAGAACAACCACGCCAAACCAGTTTGTTCGTGATCACCGTAACTAGTAGAAATAGCAAGGGGAACACTCGGTTGTGCAAGTACGAAGTCCAACCAATCCTGGTACGGCCTTCATGCGGTATCAATTAGGCGGAAGCAAAAGCGAAATAGAAAAAAACTGACTCGTTGGTATTGTTGGGGGTAAGAGCATCAGGAATAAATGGAGGACGACCTCCTGTCGTATAGAAAGTTCCCTATCAACAGACTTCAGAGAGGCATATGATTGTTTATCAAGAGAAAAAAATTACTGGTATGGGGAACGCCAAACCAAAAGCGAACTGGACGTCGAGGTTAGCCTCGGCGCCAGCTTCGGCCAAGGTCTGATTATTAAGCCCACCTGTGTTACAGAACGTAAAACGGAGTTTAGTGTGCAACTGGAAAGACCAACCATTAATGGGTACAACCTCGAAGGTGGAGTTCACAGCGGCTGGATTTTGTTCAGCATAGAAGTCTTGTAAATCCTGAAAATTGGCAAATTGCTCGAGATAGCCGGTAACTGCGATTGAATTGTTAAGAGCGGACGGAACTAAACCAACAGCATTATAAAGCTGCTTGAGACAAGTGAGGGTGATGGTGGTGTTGCAACTAGCGTCGACCAAGGACCCGGTCGCGGCATTCACGATCGGAGCCAGGTTTTGCACAGAGGTGATTGCTTCGGCTTCCTCGGACCACACTATAGTTGATTTCATTCCTCGTAACCGCGCAAATATAGTCGTAGGCTGAATGACATCAATGTGTTCGTGGAGGTGTTGTGGGAGACTATAGCTAGTGGTTCGAACAATAGTGTTTCCAGTGTCATGTTTCCAAACATGGTATTTCTGGAGAACAAGTTTTACATTCATGTAGTAAGGAAAGATACACTAGTTACTCACAGTGTCCAGCATCTTCTCAACCATATGTACGGGAAGCGTAATTGTAATCCAATCGCCAGCAGGCGAACGGTTGACGTCGCTGTTCTGAATGCCATGCGAACCAAGCCAATCATTGACGGCATCGATGCTGGCTTGGTGAGGAGCGACGAGCGCGTCTACCTCTTCTTTTGACAAATACGCACCATACCTGGGATGATACGGGTCGCTCACTTCGTAGAGATGGGTTTTGAGGACATTGAAGTTGGCTTGAGGTAGACCGATACGAAGAGCTATCTTGTGGTCAGCAGGAGGTGTACCGTCCTTACTCCAGCCGCGAGGAGGAATAATTGTCTCCTTGAGTTTGATTGGAGAGGTGACCACAAAATGGATGAGAGCGAGGAAGTAAAGGAGTCCACTACAAGAAAGAGGCTTCATAATGAACTGAGTTCCCCATTTCCAGCAGTACCCCTTTATACACAGGAGGCTGCCTTCTCCTAATAGTCTACCTCTCACGCATCCCACAGTCAGCCTCGGCGTGGGGTTGCAATGGAAAGTGTATGAAAGTAGATATATGATCTATTTTTAGGTCCGGCAAGGTATCGTGTCTGATAATCATGAGCACACATAAGATCATTCATTTTCTACGGTTAAAAGTTTCACAGCAATGTACCCGATGAAATTCGAAATTGACGCATGAGAAAGACACGGTATCTTGTCGTCAGAATCATGGTCAAGAAGCAGTCGTTCTGACCGTGGGCCTCGTATACCACTGAAATAGCGTGTGCTTTCGGCAAGACTCCATGATGTGATAGCTGATAACGAAGATACTCCTTGAATGCTCTAAATCCGCAATTCAGTTCTCATCGCACGCACCGGACACGTCGATACAGAACAAGGATGAGGAACCTTATATGGTAGTAAATGCACACCGCTTGACTGTTCCTCGTGAACCATGAAACACATGGTCAATGTACACACAATGGAACGAGAACAATGTAAAGGTCAGGGATTCAGCGAGCCTTATTAGATACACAAGTAGGGAGATTCAAGAATCGACAGTGTTTCGAAGAGCAACACGAAGCGCCAAGGATTATACAGACACGGAACAGTTTACAGTACTAGCTTCTTGAGTTTCCCGAAATTAGGCGTGCCGAATCCGGTCACTGGAACATTAATCAGACAGTCATCTGCAGTGGAAGAAAATGGTTCTTACCTGGATCCCAGCCTTTCGTTGCCTGGAAGAATGCAGAAAGATCAGTGATGGCTACATCTTACAATTGCGATACATACATTGAAGCCAATTGTTCCACATCCAGAGTTGTGGCCCACAGTAATGTCATTGAGTCCCGTTGCACCTTTCGAATACAAGAAGGGATTCAAGAAACCCAAAGGTTTCTTGCCGTTTGTAAGCCGAACGTCATTCAGAAGGGCCACAAAACCGGCGAAAGTCGGCGATGATGCTGAAGTTCCACCAATGAGAATAGGCTTCCCGCTGACGAAAATCCTGAAGCGGTCGGACTGTGCGGAAACGTCAGGATACGCCTACAGATAGAGATATAAATTCGCATCTGTGAATAATAAATTAGGCCATACCCTTCCTTTCCTGATTCCTTCCGGTGAGCTAACAACGTGCGAGCAAAATTAGAGGCAGAACGTACGGATTGAAAAGACCTTCGTAAGTTCCATTGGGAAGTGCCGCAAGGTAGCCTTTGACAACGTCAGATTGATATGACGGACGCTCGAACTGACAACAATAGTTAGGAGAGTCGGTTTGTCAGGATTATCTAACTGACGTAATTGCTGAAGCCACCGCCGGAGAAGAATCGAGACACCGCTACCTCGGGAATGTTGGTGGTTCCCCCTACCGCAGTAACACTAAACGCAAAAAATGAGGTTAATTCAAACTCTAATAGATGAATCTTTTTACAAAGGACATCTAGATATGGCTGTCAGTATATGAACATGATCCGAAATCTGGACGTACGACGCCGGGAAGCTAGGGAGGAATCTAGTTGTGTTTTTGCCATCGTTGGCGAAACATTGCTGAGTAGCTGGGTTGGGATCATTATCGCCTACGCCTCCATCCCCAGACGAGAAGAGAAGAGAGACTCCGCGAACACCTTGACGGTCATGATTAATGAGATGATATTATGGCGAATGTGCACAGACAGACCGAGTTGGGCGAAACCCTGGCATGCACGTTTGGCAAAACTCTCAGGGACTAAAGATACAGTATGAATATTTTTGAAATGCTCTACGGAGTGCCTTACCAGTCTGTTCATCGTCGCCATAGCTTGTGGAAATGACGAGAGGTGTGTCATTTCTGGTGAGGACAAAGTCGAGCCAATCAGTGTAAGGCCTGAAATAATATTCTACATCAGGCGGGAAAAGTTCAAATCAATGCGAAAAAAAGTACTCGTTGGTAGCAGTGGGAGTGAGTACATCGGGAATGAAGGGAGCTCGACCGGCAGTAGAGTAAAATGTGCTCTACGAAGATTCATTTCAATTTGACCTCCAAGTCTTCAAAGACGCGAGACGTACTGGAATTGGAAAGGACAGACCAAATGCAAACTGTACATCCAAGTTCGCTTCTACACCAGCGTTTGATATATTTTGATCATTTAAACCACCTGAAAACCAAATGCAAACTGTACATCCAAGTTCGCTTCTACACCAGCGTTTGATATATTTTGATCATTTAAACCACCTGAAAGATTACTCAACACAATGTCCGTTAAACAAGAAGATTTGAAATACACCTGCAACAGAGAGGAATCTGAAGGATGAATTTAGAGCGTCAGGGCGCTGGTCAGCATAAAATGACTGAAGATCTTGAATATTCGCATTTTCTTCAAGATAACCGGTAATGCCGATAGAATTGTTCCTGCCAGGCTTCGCACAGAAACCAACAGCATTATAGAGCTGTTTCAAGCATTTTATGGTAATCGTAGTGTTGCAACTAGCATCCACCACACTACCAGACACGGAATCCACGATTGAAGTCACAAAACTCTGAGCTTCTTCAATGGTATCTTCTGCTTTCTCATCGATCCAAACAATGGTCGACCTATCCCTCTTGAAGCGTCCAAACATGGTCGTTCAATGGTATCTTCTGCTTTCTCATCGATCCAAACAATGGTCGACCTATCCCTCTTGAAGCGTCCAAACATGGTCGTGGTTGCACAACATCGATATGCTCGTGGAGGTTCTCGGGTAAACTATAACTGGTCGTTCTGACCATCTGGTCGCCGCTGATATGCTTCCAGACACTGTATTTCTAATAGAAAGTATGAGTTAGATTTGGAGGGGCGAAATCGGCTGGGACACCGAGGGATTGATGGATTGATTACACACAGTGTCAAGCATCTCCTCGGCCAAGCTGATCGGGATGGTAATTGTTATCCAATCCTTCGCAGGAGAACGAACCAAATCAGTCTCCTTCAAACCATAGTACTCCAGCCATTCGTTGACAGCATCAATGCTCGATTGGTGAGGTGCCACCAGGGCCTCAGTTTCCTCCTTGGACAAATGATCACCATAACGTTCGTGATCTGGGTCGCTGACTTCGTATAGATGTTTCTCCAGTATATGGAAGTTGGGTTGCGGGAGACCAATGCGAAGGATGATCTTGTGGTCTGGTGATGGAACACCACTAGTCGTCCATCCGCGAGGGGGTAATATCGCCTCTTTGACTTGATGAGGGCATGGTTTAGAAAGAAGCGCCCAGCCACTCAGAGGAGCAAGACTAAGGGAGGAGAAGAGTGCACGCAGGAGGTAGATTCGCATGAGGCCCAGACTGCCACGCTGTGAGAGAAACTGGTTATATAGTATATTACTGCTGTCAAAATTAGTTCGCCAGTCCGTTACATCCGCGACATCCTCACGCCTAGATTTATTGAGAAGAGTATATTACTGCTGTCAAAATTAGTTCGCCAGTCCGTTACATCCGCGACATCCTCACGCCTAGATTTATTGAGAAGATCAGCTCATGCGCGTGTCAATCTTTCCCTGTGCATGTCCTTCGAAATCAACTTTCGAAAGTAATAAAGAAGGTTGGTGGGAAGGAATCCGGAAAAATGCGAATATTTGGATTCGTGCGATAACGACATGATAAGTCGTTAAAGGCACCCAAGCAATTTGTGAAAGAAATTACATACAGAGGGACCACTGACAAAACTTCATGATATGCTGCTCCCCAGTCAGTAAAGGGAAGATGCGACAGGGATCCCACTTCTACTAGCCTGGTTATTAGCGCTCAGCCTATCGGGCTGCATCAAACACAGACCAAGCGAAACATACAGCAGGGATTAACATACAATACTATTCTGAATTCTCTACCTCACAATACCGGCCTTGGGATATCTATGTGTTGAAGCAGAGGGAACCAGTCAGACAGACTCCCAACTTCGGTTTGCACCTGTTATGCTGGGGCTTTCTACAGAATTTTTGATCAGTTGGTATACATAGTACTAATCTGACAACATGACTGGAACAGACTCGGTTTCAGTCTTCGCTGAAGGAACATTTGAGGAGCAGGCAAGAGCTTCTAACTAAAGGTGTTTATATATTGACCTCGATTTCTGTGCTAGATACAAGAATTGGTCAACTACATTGTTCGAAATCGATCGGAAGAAGAACGTGTTGCTTTCATACGCCCCTTTCAGGACGCTTTCAAGGCTTTCGAGGCGCAAGAGTCACCTGAAGAAGATGTTGAGTGGAAGCGTAGAATCTTTAAGATGGTGCTGGTTGAAGTGAAGAGCCTTGGTGATGGTACGGAGAAAGGCATGTACTTTTTTCTGTCTTGGCAGATAGCTCTATTAACCACCTCTTTAAAATAGAAATAGAAGGGTTCTTCAACCTACTCTTTTCACATCTGTACTCTTTGTACGCGTCTGATGGGTCCGACACTAAAGAATACGTGAATGTTTTCATTCGACTTCTTACAGACGAACCCGCACCACAAAAATTCCTCAAGTATCGCATGTAGGGTGATGTTTATCCTCCAGAAGCAAAAACTATTGACGATGCAGTACTTTAGACTTTCAAACCTTTTTAACGCTACTGAACACACGTCATCCATTCGTCCCTTGGTTTACAGCGCCCTTATACAAACATCCAGCGCCAATGGTGACCTAGACGCTCTTCAAATCACCCGTATCAACGTGGAGAAGTGGCTCTCCGAATGGAATATCTCTCCAATTGAGAAAGCTTCGTTCCTCAAAACGATTTCTGACGCATACAAGGCAGAGTCACAACCGTGTGTTCTTATATATGAGTTTGGCCTTCCCTTACTCATCCTCTTTCCAGAGAAATTGCCTATGAATATGAACTACTCTATGTACAAACATTGCCTTTAACGTCGACTGGTGCACAAGATGGTGCTATCGACTTGATCACGACTGCCCTTAAACTTCCCAATGTCTTCGACTTCGACCCTCTATTCAAGCTTGACGCTGTCATATTAGTAAAAGGCCATGAGCTATTCTCTCTTCTCCAGATATTCCTTAGCGATAGTCTCTCGGAGTTCAACGCCTGGATAGGATCATACTCAAATATTCTCGATAAGTACAGTATGTAATTTCATCGCACACTCCAGAGCTGGCGGTCTCTTACATCGTACAGAATTGGACCGCTCGCAATTAGAGCATAAAATTCGACTGCTTACACTTGCTTCCCTCGCCCTGCAGTACGTTGGTCGCGATCTGCCATACGTAAAAGTAGCAGAGGCGCTTCAAGTAGATGTTGCCGAAGTCGAAAAGTGGGCTATCGATGGTGATCTCGCTTATTTCTTCCTTCAGAATTATGTCTTATGGAAAATCTAGTTATCCGGGCACAATTGGTGTGGGGTAAGCTGTCGCAAACCACACAGAGCCTACACATCACGCGAGCCACCGCGCGGACGTTCGAGAAAGAACAGTGGGAAACCCTTCAAAAGAGGCTATTGGCATGGAAGTCCGGCCTCAATGGAATTTTAGATGTGGTGGTTAGCGCAAAGCGGTCAGCAGGTCTTGTACCGAACGTAGCATGATCAAGGGCTTTATATTCTTTCGGGAGTAATGCGTGTTTTTATTCTTCGATCTGAGTGACACTGGTATATCCTGGTATTCATTGTAGGTGTGCGTGACATGTCATTTGGGAAGTGTTTGTCGAAATCGAAGCTGGTAATACTTCTCCGCAGAACCCTTCTATCCTCAAAATCTGGAAAAACTGTGTCAACAATTCTTCGGCTGTCATGTTCATGCTACGAAGTCGTGTCATCAGCGGCGGTGACACAGCCGAGAAACTAGTTGTCTCGTTGCACGTTCCAGATGAACTGTACTGATTCGTCAAGGTCTCACAAAGACCCGACCTTTATAACGGAAACACATATAGATGGACTGTGTTCGGAAAAGCATCCATTCTCGATACTTATGTGATGAACATTAGTATACATGCATGTTAACCATGGACTCTGCAACACAGGCGGATAAGACCTGCGACATCTATAGCTGAATGTAGACAATATGCCGACGTCTTGTGATAATTTAAGGATCTAGAATCTACCTCTATCACCACTCGCCATCGAAACCGACGAATCCTATGATGCCAATGTCAGTCATAAATGCATTCACAGACTAATGGACATACCTGCTAACAAGAAGACGTGGAAGTACCTCTTCTTTTCGATTGTGGCACACCAGTTCCATGCACTCGTAAGCCTTCCGTCGATACAACTACCAGCATCAAAGAAATTGTCCGCTCCAGAACCATCGAATCCATGACGGAAGAAGTCACCCAGGATCTCTCGCATGAGGTTCTCTGTAGATCCAAACTCGTCATCGATGTACGACCGCAAAGCAGGCTTTGCAGCAAGGGAAGGTATTTGAGAAAGAGTATTACAAATAGGAAGAAGGATTCGATAAATTTGGGTATACTTGTCGATGAACATCAAGGCATTGGGGACGTTGTGGTCGCCCATGTGTATAACACTTGAGCCTATCCATGTGCCAACGCTCTTTTGTGCTTTGTGAAGGATGTTGTGCATCGTACGAGAGGTTTTTGGCGAAGCCTGGACGCGATTCAAACCCTGGCCAGTATCACGTAGGCGGTATGGAACGTTTTCGGCGAGTAAGTCCTGTTCCGCTAATGACCACAAATGGAACATATCTATGTAGACACATCAGATGCATGATTGGAAAAAAGGCATTTGCCTGCTTACCATGTAAAATTTCTCTCCAAAGCGTCAAGCTCTGGAGGACATACGCGTATTGTTTGCCATGATCATGAGACAGTCTCGCCCCATCTCTGCCGCTGCGGATAGCAAGGCTACTTTTACTGTCTTTGGCCTTGGTTGGATGGAAGTATTCTTTCAAATAACCAATCATCCGCTCGCATGGGTCACGATTAGCACGCAAAAAGGCGTGGTTATCACCAATAGAGTAAAGGCATTGCCGTAGTTTCTCTTGCGAGAGCCCCTCACGTTCGTAACGAGCCGCGAGTGTTTCTATAGCCCGTTCCTTGCCTTTGATATCTTTTTGGATGTCTCGCCGCGATCGGCCTTCTGAGTAGATTTCCCTAGTCGCAGCAGTGACAAGATCATCTCGCAAAAGGTCAGTTGCCTGGTATTCTTCCAAAACGGAATATACGGTTTTGATCGGCCGGACGCAAGAAAAGTTGAGCAGGTCTTTTACGTCGTGAGATTGACTGTCCTGTTTGATAAGTGACCGGTTGTAAGGGGAAATTGTGACAAGTTGAGCAGGTCTTTTACGTCGTGAGATTGACTGTCCTGTTTGATAAGTGACCGGTTGTAAGGGGAAATTGTGACTGAGAAAAAAGTAGTTCTCACCTGCAGGAGATAGATAAGCTTGCCATACGTAGTTCGCATCTTGTCAGGATTCATGATCTTGTGTCTCCGCCCGAGTTCAAAAATTGATTGGTAGAACTCTGCATTGGATTCAAAGTCTCGATCTGTGAAAAGTTCTTGCCCTTGCTTATAATCCGCCGCAAGCAGGAGACCTGACATAATCGCGCAAAGCTCTCGGATTTGCTGCACAATTCTCTTTGCTTTGGAAAGTCCAAAGCCAATGGTGTCAATTTTATCAGTGTATTCTGAGACATTGAGAGCAGCTTCCAAGAGACGGAGATATTTGCGTTCGATAAGAGTTAGGCGAAGAGGAATGTACTTTGCTCTTTCCACAAACCACTCGCCGACTTTGGCGCCGATGGCAGGTTGTCCTCCAAGCACTTCAGTGGACGGTCCGGGAGTTATTCCTTTCCATTCCTCGTCATCAGATTGGTCTGCATCATCTTCCTCGACATCCATCTACAGAAAACGCTGAGTCGCTTCAATGACAACTGATTCCAAGACATCTTACAGAGTCCTCTCGTGTAGCGTCATCAGACGTGGCCGATTTCGTCGACTTTTCCTTGCCTTGTCCAGACAAAGGCTTAGACTTGTGTTGTCTCCTTGTGCCCTTCCTATGCTGTGCAGCAAAGCACACCTCACAATACGCATCCGAACAAGCTTCACAAAGCAGTTGGGCAGGCTGATCTTCAGAACATCAGGGTCATAAGGTTAATTTATGCACGGCATCAAAATTAGACTGACCTTCACACTCTACGCAATAGCCTTCAGCAGCTTGGGTCTCCGCTCCTTCTTCATCCCATCCGACAGCGCTTCCTCCGTTGCTAAGCACCCCTGGGTGTTCGACGGCTTCATGGTTGTCACCCAAGATAGTTTCTAAGTTAAAGGCCGTACTGGGCTTAGGGGTATCTTCTACGATAGAGGGGGTTCCCGCCATTCCCTGGTTTGGTGAAGGAGGCTGGATACGTCTTGCCAGTGGCAGTGAAGTAATTTTTTGTTGACGCGTCAAAGCCCTCACGTGCGATGCGAAAATTATAATCTAACCACAAGCTCCCCTTTAAAGGCTGGTTATTCTCACACGCCGTCGACACAAGGAGGAAAATGAATATACCCTACTACAAGTACAAGACCATTGGATGCACTTCGAGCATCCCGCAAGATGCGGAACAACAAATTTAACTATTGGGACATATCCGCTATTGGGATAAGAACAAGATACATGGGATTGTGACCAATGCCTTTCTTTGTCTTGCAGAGGGTTTTTTTGGACTATGCGGATCCTGACTCCTTAGGGAAAAAAAGCAACGAGGCCCCCGTTGTCTAATGGTTATGACGTCAGACTTCTACCTGCTTTGTCTGCGTATCTGGAGGTTGCGGGTTCGAGTCCCGCCGGGGGTTGTAATAAGTCAATATTTAGCTTTTTTTCTCTTCCCAAGTTGTTTTCAGGCTGTATCTCGTGGATATTGTACTCAGGAGGCTCAGCAAGGAGATCAATGACTTGCTTTTTTTTGCAGTTCTATACCTATCATTCTAATTCTACCTTCCCAACGTATAATGTGCTATTAGATGATAACACGATTGCGATAATTGTCGTTCCACATAATTTGTGGTGGTTGTAATTAGCCTCTTAATTAATATACAAGATATCCATAGAAAACATGATGGCGCTATGATCCCACCTGAACTAAAGTATTTCTATCCCAGATCCCCTTCGATGGATTCCTCTTGTGTTCGAGCCAGTCTTCCTCCCCAGTCCATTCCTGTTCACCCCAACTCTCCGTCCACCCATCGTCCGTGTCATGAGCGTTCACCTCAACATGAGGCTGAGCCGCTTTAGACCCCGGCGTCGCGAGTGTTGGCGAATTTATCGCACGAGGATAATCATAGTGCACATTCAACGGTGCAGGTGCCACTCGTCGTTTGGTGTTTTTGAGCTGATTCTTGGCCGGTCTGGGTTGTGAAGCAATAGAAGAGTGACTGGTGGAGAGGCTTGGAGGATAGGAGTGGTCAGCTGGCTCATCGGAAGACGGTATGCCGTTTTGGTACGCTGGCATTGTTGAGAGAGGCTTGGAGGATAGGAGTGGTCAGCTGGCTCATCGGAAGACGGTATGCCGTTTTGGTACGCTGGCATTGTTGATCCGTAGAGTGCTTGTGGATGGGTGCAGAGGGAGAAGGCGAACGTGGGCGCGGACGTGCATGCTCAATGTCATTATGTCGGTAGTTGTTATCGTCATCACTATCATCATCATCTGGCGCGTTGAACAGAGGTTCTCGATCATTAGGTGTAGTATCGTGGTCATTTAGCGCTAGTGATTTGGTGGATGCTTTGACTATCGAGTCGATCAACCAAAATTGGAGGACGTTCATGAAGATGGGGAAGATTCCCATGACACTGTATAGGCATAATCAACCAGAGTTCAAGAGGAAATAAATGTCGTACAATATGACTTGAACAGAATCTCCGCTGCCGACGCGTGTCCAACTGAGGAGCCACTCGCCAACATTAAATATCCCGGGAACTGTCACGATAATGATAATAACAATAATCTTCATCGTTGTAAGCGCAAAAATATAAACTGCTGCTTGTCGAGCCCAGTATTTGAAAGAAGGTGGGGTGCCGTATACCCCTGATTCAAACCCTTCCCACTTCAGTCTCTTAGCAAGGATATCGGTGAGGGCATGGAGGATGAGATAGATTATCCCCACACCTGTAATGGTCAAAATACTTCAAATATTGTTGACAGGTGGCTCACCAAGAGTTGTGTCCAACAAGATATGTAGGAAGTAAAAAACACACGCGTTTCCGGACGTGTAATCCGAAATGATGTCTGAAGCTAGGACATTGGCACCATGAACGAACATCTGGCCAGCAACTTGTTTGGAAACATCGAAAATCCTGCGCCCAATTCAGAACTAATTTGTCACCAAGCAAGGATTGACGCACCATATTGCCCATGGGCGCTTTATCGGTTCCCTGTGGCGTTTATATACCAAAGAAATGATGACAAAAGCTCCAAGGGCACCTTGTACTACCTGGAATAGATAATCAGAAACCTACGAGGATGGGTTGGAGCGGCCGCTAACCAATGCAGTTGGACCAAGGAGCTGACAGGACTCATCTGCTGGGATGGAGTCAGATAACCTTGTAGCGGAGGTAACCATAGGCGTTTTAGACGCCATATGTGTAATAAGTTTAGCAGACAGGCGATGCAACCATTGGCGAGGCGGTGGTTGTGTATGTAAGCAGGTAGCGGGATGGATCTGGAGTTGATCGTGACCTGCTTTCGACCAAAACTTGGTATATACTCGATACGTTTGCCGTAACATCTCTCCTATCCATATAATCTGTAACCATCATGAGCCTCTTCAATCGCGGTGGAAACACCCCATCGACTCCTCCCACTTACAGACGCATACCCGACGAATCTCTGCCCACGAGACCACACTCCGGCATGCGACAACTTCCACAGTCAACCCAGAACATTGCACCCTCTGCACCATATAACGATCCTTCAACTGCGCTCTTCGAGAAAAGACCGCGCAAAGGTATGCTACACCCTTTAATGAGCGAAGACAGCAGGATGATCGCGATTCATCCCCGTTAGTAAGTGAAAGTAAAAGTGAAAGCATACGGTAGGTCGCTATTGCGCTTATATGAAACAGATATGCCGAGTCTTTCTTAGATTACGCATAAAAGGATCCCGGGATGATGCAGCTGCACTGACGAATTGTGCCTTCGTTCATTATGATCACTTTCCAAATAGTAAATACGTCCGTGTCGTCGATGAATACGACGAATGCTATGTTCTCACTCTCAGGTATGTTCTTCGACATGTGTCCGAAGACACGTATCGACCGTATTCCAGGCATGATAACATCGAACGAAATACGATCGCCTTGCCTTTTGTCCATCGACAGTGGATGAAGAAGTCGTTGGACGACATAATCACTTTTAAGGCACTTCCTTCACCGCCAGACTTAAATGCTCCTGCATATCTCCAATCCATCGACCTGGAGGTCGCCTTTAATCGTCCTGGAGCTACTATTGCCGAAGTATTCTCCGCTGACGACATATCCAAACTATTTTTGAGAGCACATAGTGACCTGGTTATGTGTGTCGATGAAATAATCGTTTTTGAATTTCACGGGCATTATCTCAAGGCAACTGTAAAGGCGGTTAGTACCGCAGATTTAGTCGACGAACAATCGTTTTTGAATTTCACGGGCATTATCTCAAGGCAACTGTAAAGGCGGTTAGTACCGCAGATTTAGTCGACGAACAGCGTCGAGGTGCACATCCTGGTTCTGGCAGTCAGCGACCTAGTCAACATCAGAGTTTCGGATCATCATGGGTACGACAGACGTCACGATCATCAAAGCGCCAGATAGTAAATCAAAATCAAGTCGAGTGCCACAAAGTAAGTCAAGGAAACGACTCTGTTCTCTGCCTAATGATCTGGTCAGACCTCGGCCAAATGCTATTCTTGCTCCCAACTTCAAGTTCGAGGACATGGGAATTGGTGGCTTGGATGCAGAATTTGCTGAAATTTTCCGTCGTGCATTTGCGTCACGCGTATTCCCACCCGCTCTCGTAGAGAAACTTGGTATAGAACACGTCAAAGGTTTGCTTCTGAATCCTCAACCCCCCTTTTCCAAGACAATTAACAAGGTATCAGGTATATTGCTTCACGGTCCTCCTGGTACTGGAAAGACTCTCATCGCAAGACAAATCGGCAAGATGCTTAATGCAAGAGAACCAAAGATTGTCAATGGTCCCGAAATTCTCAGCAAGTACGTTGGTGCTTCTGAAGAGAATATCCGCAAACTCTTTGCTGACGCGGAGAAAGAGGTATACCCCTTTTTCTCTTCTACGTTGGTGCTTCTGAAGAGAATATCCGCAAACTCTTTGCTGACGCGGAGAAAGAGGTATACCCCTTTTTCTCTTCTAAGTCCATGCGGACTAATATCTTAACCATAGTACAAGGAGAAGGCTGAAGATAGTGGCCTTCATATCATCATCTTCGATGAATTGGATGCAATATTTAAGCAGCGTGGCTCTACCAATAATGGCACTGGCGTCGGTGACAGTGTTGTCAACCAGCTGCTCTCAAAAGTAAATTATAAGGCATTTCGATTCATATACGATACTCATAATGTCTGACAGATGGACGGTGTCGACAAGCTGAATAACATCCTCATCATCGGTATGACCAACCGCAAGGATATGATCGACGAGGCTCTCCTACGTCCAGGTCGTCTTGAAGTTCACATGGAAATCTCGCTGCCAGATGAAAATGGTCGTTATCAAATCCTCAGCATCCACACAAGCAAGATGAGGATTAACGCAGTCATGGAGTCTGATGTTAATTTACATGAGCTTGCGGCGTCGACCAAGAACTTTTCTGGAGCCGAGATCAGTGGTCTTATCAAAAGCGCGTCGAGTTTCGCGCTGAATCGTCACGTCAAGGTTGGCACGGTGGCTGGTATTTCTGATGATGTGGCGAACCTGCGTGTTAATCGAGGAGACTTTTTGAACGCTCTCGAGGAAGTCCATCCTGCGTTTGGTGTCTCTGAGGAGGAACTTTCGCAAGCTATACAGAATGGAATCATCCACTTCGATCCTGTGATCAATGTGAGTTTGCATTATCAATGCTTTTGAAATCCACTTTGTCAATCCTTTACTTAGGAAATATTACGATCAGGAGAGCTACTTGTGGACCAAGTGCGCTCATCGACACGCACACATCTTGTCAGTGTGCTTCTCTACGGTCCTCCTGGTGCTGGCAAGACTGCGCTGGGGGTATCGATCGCACAAGCATCCGAGTTCCCGTTCATTAAGCTGATTTCGCCTGATAACATGGTTGGATATTCTGAGAGTCAAAAGGTTGTGGCGATCACAAAAGTTTTTGCTGACAGCTACAAGAGTCCTCTCAGTGTCGTTGTTGTCGACAATATGGAGCGACTCATAGGTGTGTTCTATTTCTGGATCTGCACTGGGAATAAAGGGCTAATTCATTGCGCAGATTGGACACCTCTGGGCGCGCGGTTCTCCAACGTGGTGCTTCAGACGCTACTAGTGTTGTTTGGACGGATACCGCCCAAGGTACCTTCTAACATATGTCATATTCCCCTTCGCAACTTACCTTATTTCTTCAAAGGGCCGACGTTTGCTCATCATTGCAACATCCTCACAACGTTCAATCCTCTCCGATCTTGGCTTTACAGAAACCTTCGATTCAGAACTCCACGTGCCTCCAATCACCAAATTGGGCTCACTAGAAAACATCCTCAGCGAGGTTGAGCTCCTTTCTACATCACAAGAGCGGCAGGAAGTCATTAGAACACTACGCGAAGCGGGCTTCGAGGGTGATGGATTGTCGTCCAAGTTCCAAATTGGTATTAAGAAGTTGCTAAGCATGATAGAGATGGCGCGCCAGGAACCAGATGACGTGGCGCAGCGGCTGATTGGAGCGCTTATGGGATTGTTATTGTAGAGTGTTGTAATGTCGTCATTGTCACTGGTTGGCACTGCAATGGAGTTCAGGATGGTCGCAAGTACTAAATATTGCTGAATCATGGCTGTGGTGCGGTGTCTGGGATAGATCCCAAATTTTAGGGAAAAAATTCAAAAATTAGTGAAAGCCTACTTACTGGTAGACTCTCTGATGAAAATCCCAAGCAGTGACTTGATGGCCGCTGGTCGCGTCTACTCCCTGACACTAAAAGCACGAGTCGCTGTGTTGTAGTAAGAGATCTTTTAATTCATTGCACTTGTCTTGTTCCTACTAAATCTCTCGCCCTGGTTTCAATACGTAGTAAACACCATTCACAATTGCTGCGAGCTGTCGCAACTGTCGCCCAGCCTGAGATCAGATATCGTCCGATGTCGAGCATTTTAACTGTCTCGAAGTATCACTACAAGGCATGTTCTCTTCAATGATATTCAATGAACAACATGGTATCTCCGCAATACTAGCAGGCATCGAGTATTGAGACAAGCAGAAGATATTGTGGATAATTTGCAGGTCGGCTTACGGCTTAAGCTAGATTGATCATATACAATCTGTGGTTCCGTCGAGAAAAGGGGGTGCTAAGCTGTCAACTGGGCTTGCATCCTGTTACTCAAAGATCTGCGTGCCAAGTCTGGCGATCATGCCGCCGAACAATGGCAAGTTTGAGCAGCAGCAATTCCAACAGCAGAAGTAGATATGTTCCATGTGATGCGTACTGAGGCAGTTTGTAAGATTCTGCTCCTTCCAAATCAATCAGTGTAGAAACAGCTCCATCCGTCAAACCAACTATTAAGACTGTAAAACCATGCTTATTATAAGGGTTTTACGCTAAGCACATAAAGAAGGTTGTCTTGGTCTATGTAGAAGGTTACACATCATTTGTAGGTCTCGGAATATGTTCGTTTCTGCAAGACGTCATGTTTGGAGGGATTGGAAGGGGAGATTGAGAAATGATCAGCTTCTCATCGGGGCATCCATGTCGACGTAGAATTACATAAGGATGTGTCCTGTCCCAATGGATATGCCAGACCTTTTGATCATTTCTAGCTTTCTTTCGAAGCAACATGTTATCAACATCTACTTCCTGCACGAAGTTCAGCAGGACGTAATCAGAGAACGGAATATCTTTGTAGATTCCATTGGGCTGGAAGCGGTCGATGTGCTCTTGCAAGCTGTCAGAGTTGCTTAAAATCTCAATCGCCCAACCAGGAGACGTTGACCAAGTCCGGCCGCCAGGCATTATCCACAAATCAATTCCGCCCTTTGAATGAAAAAATTTGCCAACTTCTGGATCGCATCGCGAGCATCCATTAAGATTACCATAAATCGCGAGATACAACGAGCATTTGAAAGGGTCTTCGAGTACTGAGCCGGTAACCTTTGTGGACCCGCTCCTCGAAATAGTCATTAGATCCATGTTCCGGATGCTGTCCTTCACCAGTTGATCGAAAGATAACTTGTGTGTCCTTTCCTGGTTCCAATCAGCGAGCAGTTTATAATGAACGAACGGGGAGGGAAAGGACCAGCCATTGGCGATAGGGGTGATGTGGTATTGGCTAATAAGAGCAGTTTATAATGAACGAACGGGGAGGGAAAGGACCAGCCATTGGCGATAGGGGTGATGTGGTATTGGCTAATAAGAACATTATGGCCTCCATTTCCTCGTCAGAGGAGACTGCAGTCCGGGCAATGTGCCACCTGTTTGCACCATCTGTTGGACATATGCATAGGCGGTTGCCTTGCCAACAAACTGTTCATAGCGCAATGATGGAATGGGGCTGAGAATGGGCATGATCCTAGCGATGAAATTGAGTACCTCAGTTTGGATGCCACCCTCAACGGCTTGCGCACGAAGACTTTGCGAGGTGATGTTGGTATCAAGATAATACAGCAGCTGCGAGATCAAACCGATATGTCCACCAAGAAAATTGTGGATGTAATTAATCGCGCCTTGATGGAGTCGAACACCTTTGGTGAATGCGTTGTAGCGCTCCACCGCGACTTGGTACTCAGCAGAATCCAGCATGAGGACATTGAAATCGAGGGTGGGAACACATATTGGCATTGCTACACACGGACTAAAGGTCCAAATCGCGGAGGACGGGTCGTCACCGAAAACGTTCAACATGATTACAAAAAGGGAGCCCACGGACTGGCCTTGGGCATCATTGATCGCGCCCCAGAATGCGTGGGTTGAAGGCAGCCAGTTAAGAGCCTGCGCTCCATGAATCAACACCAAAGTTGTGGTAGGCTTGGCACGGAGCGTTTCCAAGTCTAGCAAGAAGGGAGCTTTGTTGGCAATGTACTCCTCCAGTGTGGTCATATGGTAAGGCCAGACGGACAGATTAACTAACTTGACATCATGAAAAAGAAACCCGTATCTTTGTAATATCTGTCGTGCAAGGGTGGTTTTGCCAGTGCCAGGTGGCGAGCGAAGACTGACTACGCGATGCGTCCAAACAGCCTCCAAGACGGTCTTCAGAGTTCGGCTGCGATAGAATAGTGGAAAGACATCTGACGACGACTCTGTAACAGGTGTGGCAGGTGGGGTCGTGATTATTTGGACTTGATACTCGACATCCTGGTTCAATGGCGCTTCTGTATCAGGGCTAGAAAAGCCACCTGCCATTGAGTTGTGTCGAATTCGAATGTTATAATTGGGAGGTGGTGAAGCCAATGTGTCAAGGTAGTCCTTGAGATCTTGGACAGAGGCAGCGGGGGGAAAAGTCTTCTTTATTGATCGAAACAGATGACCGACATCCTGATGTTTGATTGTTATCTTGACCTGGATACCTTCGAGCGAGGAATACGAGATAAACCCTGAAAATCAATTCAAGAGTATTTTCAACTCACCAGGTGGTTTCCCCTGTGGTAGTTCCACCACAAAATGTACCACACCATACGGCTGTGGGGTAGATGGCCAATACCCGTAGATGGGCAGACACGCTTCTAGTTCTGTGATAATGTGCTGAGCGTCATGGTCTCTGACGGAAAGCCCATTCTAGTATTGACAAGGAGTAAGTCATGAAAGACAACTATAGAAGACGTTGAACCGCCTTACCTTCCTGATGATGGACGAGTCAACCCCAGCATCATCTCCCAGCTTATAGATAGTGAGTCTGTCTGCAGCGATATGATCCAACTCGGGTGATTTGTCCACTTTGACAGCCTTCTTCAGATCGTGAACCATATCTGATGCTTGTATTGTCACTACAAATGCATTGTGATCACCAGCGATGTGGCCAACCAGCTTGAGCGAAGATGACATGGATGCTGGGGATGTTGTTTGGATTGTGAAACTTGACTCCTTTTACTGCCATAGATGTATGGATCCAATGACGTATGTGGTGGAGGAGAAATCTGTTTATTCCGCCGGCAAAAAAGGCGGGCACAGCATAAGATCAAAAATTATGCAAGTTGGGTAATATAATGAATTTTGAGATTTCGCTGGAATACTCCCACATTTTCTTTCGATAGATTTTCCTTTTGCAAAATCTCCTTGTATTCTCAAAAATACATACAATACATCTCATGGGTATTCAGTGTGCACCGTGAACGCGACTAAGTCCGAATTGAGAGCTGTGTACACACTTTTCTGCATTGTCTCCTCCACTAATATGCCAGTTCCCGTACCTACCTTCAAATGCACCTGTGCAAAGTGCTCGCGCCACCCTGACGGCTATGAATATCAGTCGAGGAACCTCATTACGAAGCATATCTCACAGTATGGGCCAGCCCTACAGCCAGACCATCAAGCAGCCATTCCAAATCCAGCACGTATACAGGCACGAGAAGACTTACTGCAGCGGCAGCAGAACAATCTACAGGCAACAGCAATTGAAATCGAAGGCCCTCTAGATCATGGTCAACGTTTAAATCAAGTGGAAGCTACAGGCGACAACTTCTTTGATGATGACGATTTCTACTGGGACGAGCGCGAACTTGTCAGAACTTGGCCACATATTGACAATCCCCAGCCTCAACAGTTTCGAGAACCTGAACCACATGTTGGTTTCTATGATCAAGAACCTGGACAGGGTGTTGCTGGACCTGCTGATTCTGTCTGGACTTTGATTGCGCCACCTGATGTACGAACCCCTGGATCAGATACTAATGAAGGGGATCGACCAGCAATTGTACCTCCTGCTTTCACTGAACGGCCTTCTATTCGCTTGGCATACCTTCGTGCTGCAATTGGAAATGTTTACGATCACCTCTCTGTAGTGCAGGCAACTAATGGACTCAACGCGACACTTGATTCTTTGTTCATCGAGAATGTACTTCCAATATTTCCACGACCTGTACGGACTCTGGAAAGCGCCAAACGCCGTCTTGGAATTGATCCAGATCAGCACATTACACAATATGCGGCCTGCCCGAAGTGCTGGAAGCTTCATACACCGAAGCAAATGAATGAGCTTGTATCACCAGCCTGTAACGTTTCGGACTGCTCGGGAATTGTATATGAACTGTATACTGATGGTAACAGGCAACAAAAACGTCGTCCATTTAAGGTTATACCACAGATGTCAATTATAGAGACTCTACGACGTTTTTTTATGCGCCCAGGATTTGCACGAAGCATCAAAGACAGCCGAAACCGACCCCTGCGTGACTTTGGTGATGAACATTTTGTCATGACAGATATATGCGATGGAGAGGACTGGGATTCTCTTTATACCAATACTGTTCGTGAAATCGGAGAGTTTGGCACAATACGAGATCGAGCTCATGCCATTGGAACTGGACCAATCAAACTGACAAGCCATCGTTTCGGGCTCCATCTTACAATCAATATGGACCGGTAAGATAGAATTGCATTGATGGATTGTTACTAATGTAGACTAGGCTTCAGCTTCTCTCAAATCGCCCCCATTCCACAGGCCCCATATATATTTCAATTAATGACCTACCACGAGATCAACGCTTTCTGCAAGTCAACATGATTTGTCCTTGCATCATGCCAGGACCTGTCGAACCGAACACACAGCAACTCAATCATCTTCTTGAGCCCTCGACTAAAGAGATGACGATTCTCAAAAATGGTAAGTCACAATTTCATAAAGACTTGGTGTACTGATTGTTTCCTAGGTGTTCGCATGGATATCTATGGCCAAGAACCTGAGGATATCTATGCTGACTATATTTTCAACAATTGTGACACTCCAGGAGCACGTAAGGTATCAGGAACAGCTGGTCATAATCATGACTTCCATCCCTGTCCATATTGCGAGATTTTCATGGTTGAGATCAATAATCCTAATACGTACAAAAAGAACGGCAAGTGCAATTTTATATTCATGTACTCGATTTAATGCATATTTTTTGCAGGCACTACTCAAAAGGATGACTATCAGCTTCTTCAGCAAGCCTTTGCATCAAAATCTGCATCAATACCCCGTCAGCATCAAATATTGAAGGATTATGGAGTCCGATGGTCGACTTTGAATTCTCTTCCCAATTGGTTACCGGCATCGAAGACAGCCCTCGATTTTATGCACAATGTGTTCCTTGGATTGATCTGCCATTTCTTTTCCCAAGTTCTCTTTGCAGGTCATTTGTTCCCAGGTGCTGGCGGAGAGCAATGGGCAAAGCAAAAATTTGAACGTCTTATCAACAGTGTTCGTTGGCCAAGTCATATTACTCGTCTCCCAAAAAATGTATGTTCATTTAATTACCTAGCTATTCTATTCAATGCTTTTTAGATGGGCAAAAATCAATCCTTGAAGAAGGCCGATGAATGGCGGCGACTTCTAACCATTACTCCAATCTTATTATGGTATACTTGGAAGAATAGCCAAGATCAACTTCGAAATTCAGCACCGCGTGTCTCTGCCAATGAGAAAATTCCAACTACTCACTCTAGGAACCGACGAGATTTATACTCTGCTGCTCTTCTTCTCTGCACTGGTGTTCGCTTGCTTGCTACACAATTTATCTCCTTCTCACAGGCCCACCTTGGTCAAGATTTTCTTCTCAAGTTCTGTCATGCATGTGTTGATCTCGAAATACCTCTCGTCATTAATCATCATTTATCAACACATTTCTATGATATGGTTCGTCGGTTTGGCCCTGTCTATGGGTGGTGGCTTTTTGCATTCGAGCGCTTCAATGGAATGCTCGAGAAAGTGAACCACAATGGCCATGATGGTGGCAAGATGGAAGTTACTCTTCTTCGCAACTGGGTACAGACGCAGCTGATATATGAATTACTGCTTTCTCTTCCACTGACAGCTCATGATAAAGAACGGGAGATGATTGAGCAGGTTATTCATGGCCAAGGACAACAATGCGGTGCTATGATGACTCAATTAGCAATCTTTCGCAGTGAAGCAGAAACAGGTATTTTATTTGTATTCATTTGATCGTTACTGATTATAGCCATCATATTCAGACAGCGTGAAGCTTCCAAAACGCATTGGCAAGCCTATCAATGTACGAAACCTGGAGCCTATCGGAGAAGTCTATGCACTTCTTCTTGGCTATTGCCAACGCCTATGGTGATGACGCCCAAAGTTTGGTCAGTAACAAATATAGTTATAGTGTTACCGTACCAATTGCTTGCGTTGGGCGCGCTATAAGTGATATGAGGAGTCCCGGGCAGGTCCCAGAGAACGCGCCTATGAAAATGGGGAAAAGTCGGTAAGGGGGTCGGCAAGCGTAACGCGCTAAGGTAAAGCGCCTATGAAGGGAGCGGTAAGTGAACACGGCAACGTGAGTGGCAAGAGCGCGGTGATAGGACCCCATACAGGATCAGCGCATCAACGGCAGGCTGCGGCAACACGGCACGGGCTCAGGATACCTTAGCGCGCGCTAACTAACTAATTTTGGCAATATTTGATGGCCGCGCACGGCAAGAAGCAGATCCGATCAGTGATAGCGCCGATGGCAGCAAGAATGACAACTGACAGATGGCATCAGTCACTGACGACAGCGCTTAGCGAGAAGCCTGATGATCTATCAAAAACTGACGGACAGCTTGGCGTTTGACCTTGGCGTCTGACACCGCTTAGCGCCTCGATCTGGCACCTGACATTGCTAAGCATTTTGGACAGACAGAAGGGTGATGGATTGATGGTTTAGCTTCGCGATCTGTTGCCTGGCATCGCTAAGGCTCTTGAATGGACGATAGGGATCTGAAACCGTTGGAGCTACCTCTATGAAATTTTCTAGTTTACCGCACTTTGGCAATGGTTGGTCACTGGCGACGGTGATGAAACCGTTGGAGCTACCTCTATGAAATTTTCTAGTTTACCGCACTTTGGCAATGGTTGGTCACTGGCGACGGTGAACTCCTTGTAGTATATAAAGTACTTACCGACTTGTACATACCCATTGAATAATAGACCAGAGTTTACCACTCCCCTTTCTTCAGTCTCCCTTATGCTCGAGAGCTCATTTACGGTCGGCAATGTCGAACTCATCGGCAGTTACAGACGCTCGCCAACACTCGACACATTCGCGCCTTGCAGCTACGGCAGGCATTATCGACACTTAGACCTCGCTAAGCTTACCAAGTTCTTGCCGCTTACCTTTGCCGTGCTCACTTACCGCTCCTTCCCTAGGCACTTTACCTTAGCGCTTGACACTTGCCAACCCCGTTACCGACTTTTCCTCATTTTCATAGGCGCGTTCTCTGGGACCTGCCCGGGACTCCTCACATCACTTATAGCGCACCCAACGCAAGCAATTGGTATGGTAACACTATAGTTATATTTGTTACTGACCAAACTTTGGGCGTCATCAAATTGGAGCCCACCGCGAGGGTTCTCTAGGGCAGAATTCCACCAGAAACCCGTCTCCAACGTAGGCGCCGCCTGCTAGACCAGTCGGCAGAAGGCATAGCTCCTTCCCACCCATCAACTCCACAACCACCTGGTGCCTTACCGGGTCTCTCTCTTGCACAGGAACTACAGAACGCCACTGTAGATGCATTTCCTGATCTCTTCCCGCATTCCCTCGATTATAGCACCAACAACCCCTTAGCGTCGCCATTTACCGTACCGCAACCAGTCACCCCCATTACTCCGTTAACGCCTCTTTCTCAACTCATCTCTCTTACCCCGTCGCCAATCTCTAGAACCCCTTCCCCACTACCGCTAACCGAACTCGCCAACACAGTCGCTATGGAACAACAAGTCCAGCGCATGCCACCACGCAATCACTTCTCGGCACCGAAATGGGACGAGTCCAAGCCACAGGAGCTCTCCCAGTATTTCAAGGAATTGGAGTATTTATTCAGGGATTGTGGCATTACCGACCACACACAGATGAAGGAGTACACGGCAAGATACGTATCGTATGACACGGCAGAGACGTGGACAGGTCTTGCCGAGTTTGCTGCCTCTGTTCCTGCCGCCCCACCCGTACCAGCCCAAGGCGCTTTGTATGAAGGCTGGAAGGCGGCAGTAATTCAGTTGTACCCTGGCGCTGAGGAGGCTACCCGATACACGGTAAACGAGTTGCAGAAACTAGTACAGGAATCTTTTGACAACGGCACATCTTCGCTTGGCGTGTTCTCTACATATTACCGCGAGTTCCAGAAAATCGCTAGGTGGCTTCTGCAGAACGGCAAGCTATATATTAACAAGGAACGTCGCCTATTCCAGCAAGGCATCCCGACTTCACTGTGGACTCGTATTGCTCGTCGCCTAGAAATTGTTCATCAGACCCATCACCCTGACGAGCCCTATAACGTTGCCGACGTCTTTGAAGCCGGTAAATGGGTTCTCAAGGGAACGGACACTGGCGTTGGACTGCAACGCGCTAGGACGAGCCCACCACCTGAGCGAACTAACGGTATCATTCCCATCCCGCCCCCTCCTGCCGACTTCGTTAAGAAGGAGGATCTCAACGCTGCCGTTACCGCTGCTGTCGCTTCCGCCATGACTCGTATTGAAACTATGATCACCACCAATCTTGCTAACTGACCTGCTAATGTACCCCTGTCTGGCCCTTGCCACTTCTGTGGGGAAATTGGACATACTATGACTAGAGGACGCTGCGCTACTCTCGAAAATTACATTCGGCAAGGAAGGATTTGACGGGCTATCGACGGCAAGATAGTTCTCACCACTGGCGCCACCATTCCCAACTACCCAGACAAGAAGTCCTTCCAGGAGCGAGTTGATGAATGGCATAGGCGCAACCCAGGACAAATCATCACCGGCACACTTTCTGGCAACGCCAACCCCGACCCTGAACAGGGGACCCAACAGCAAATGGTTCACGAGGTCTTACACTTCAACAGCGTTGGCGACCATCCTACATTCTCGTGAGAAGAACGTATCGCCAAGCTACAGCAGGAATTAGATTCGCTCAAGAATCAGGTCTTTGATGGGGTTGAAGTTAAGCAGCCTAAACAACCTCTTAAAGGATACAAGCCAATGCCTCCCGCTAGCAAGTTACCGACTCCTACTCCTGCCTCTCCGCCAGCTACCACTCCAGAACTATTGTCGACCGCTGCCGCTCCTGAACCGCCCTTGCCGCCTCTCCATCCCTACTCAGGGATTCCTGACCGTTATCATGCTCCCGCACAACGAAACTTTGCCGCTCCTGAGAAATGTCCTGAGGGTGGCTACCGACCTACCGCGCCAATTTTCGACATAGAAAAATCCAACCATGTCTTCAACCGCATTATGAAAACCGCCGTTACCTTATCAGTAGAAGAACTTTGTAGTATTGCTCCCGACGTTCGCAACCAAGTCAAGACGGCAGTTACTCCTCGACAACCCTTGGCGACAACCGTTGCCGAGGTCGAGGACCTCGACGACACGCTCCCTGGTTTTGCCGTTACCATTGACTCTTTGGACGCTGAATGTCAGGTTCCGCTGAATCGGGGGCTTTCCGGGAAAGCGACGCCCTTACGATGCGGACTTGATCTACGGATACTCGGGTGTCTGGAACTCCGGGGCTAGGACTCCGGGGTTCAAGACGAGGACAGGGGTAATCCCGGGAGAGGGGACTAGAGTCCGGGGGTTTTGGATGAGAGTGGCTGGGAGCTAGAGGGGGTCGAGTCGTGAACCGGAGGTTCTAAGACGAGACCAAGTTAGTAACTTAAGAGTCGCGAAGTGCGTACCAAACTTATAGCACGCGAATACCAAGGCATGCCGGTCGAAGCGTACCAAACGAGGCGTACCAGTCAAACAGAGGGCACACAATATCCAAAGTAACAGTATGCAAAGTATGTAATATCAAGACTAGCGAATACAACGAGGAACTACGCTATAAGTACTACGGGACCCGGTCTCGGGGCTCCGGGGTGTCTGGGATGGGCTCCGGGGGTTATTGAGTAGCGGCAGGGGCTGTATACCGGGATCGCGCGTGTGGGGCGCGCGATCAATTGGCGCGGAGGGAGCTATGATGCATGATGCGTGATAGCCGGAAATGGGCTGCGTGATCCGGTCGTTGATCGGGGCTGGTGGCGGCTGATGGCGGTCCTTGATGCGCGTGATGGTGGTGTCGGCGGTCGTGATGGCGGGGCGTGTCCTGTGGGGTCGTAGGGAGGGTCCCGGATGGTGTTCCGGGGGTGTCCCGGGGTGGGCCCGGAGGGGAGGGGTCGTGACACTGAAGACTCTCCTGCCGACACCATTGCTAACGCCACCTCTGTGGACCCAGTAGAGACCTACCTTAGGTCAGTGGACCATGGAGAGGACCCCGCCATCCTTACCGTCGCTCAAGAATCGCACGCTATTCGCTCAGTCACGCTAACCGTAGACAATAAGCACGAGGTAGAGGCAATTGTGGATAGCGGGTCACAGATCATTTCTATGGCAGCTGAAGTCACTAACGATTTGGGCCTCATTTATGACCCTACAGTTATACTAAACATGCAGAGCGCTAATGGTACAGTGGACAGATCCCTAGGCCTCGCCAAGAATGTGCCGTGCACCCTTGGCGACATTACGTTTTATCTTCAGATACACATTTTACGCTATCCCTAGGCCTCGCCAAGAATGTGCCGTGCACCCTTGGCGACATTACGTTTTATCTTCAGATACACATTTTACGCTCCCTGGCATACGACCTACTGCTTGGCAGACCCTTCGACATCTTGGCGTGATCAGTTGTCAAGACAGTTACCAACGACGAAACAACCTTAACAATTAGCGACCCCAATTCCGGAATTCGATGAATGGTGCCAACGTTCCCTAGGGGACAATGAAAAGGCACCCACGCTAAGCCCCCGGAGTTTACCGACCAACACGCCAACGAGCCTCCCCACCGGTGTTTTCACAGACCATCGAGGAGGTGATTGGCGACAATCACGGAGATGTAGCGCTAACGCTGGAATATGACCATTCTACTGGTCTTGTAAATGTTGTGTCTACCGCTTTTCTTGACAAAGAAGTTTTAACTACTCTATCCGCTACCGACGCTGAGCTTTCCCAGAAAAATCAAAACATTACCGACTCCTCTCTTGCCTACTTATACCTTACCGCTTCCGAATCCTTTCAAAACATTGCGTCTACTGATACTTATCTCACTACCCTTCCCGGAGCCTCGTCTCCTGCCGTTCTTGGACTTGCCGCTCCACAGGCTATGATTCCCCTTTCCACCTCTGCATATAACCAAGCTAACGCTCCCAAAAGGAAAGGGGTTCAAGTCAAAAAGAAATATAAGCCAGTTGCGCTTAAAACAAAACCCGTCACTACGCACTCTCCCGAGACGTTTAGAATCGAGCGCCAGATCATTGGCGACCCTCTTGCCGACATGCCAACCTTATCACCAAATCCGCCACCCTTTCAGCCTATGGGACGTTTTACCGAGGAATGCCAACAACAATTCACGAAGGAGCATGACACAGGATTTTTGACCAAAGATGAGTTGAACGTCCTTACCGATCTCGTTGCTAAGCAAGATAAAGCCTTTGCTTGGGAGGACTCGGAACGCGGCAGTCTACGTACAGACTTCTTCCCGCCTGTGGTGATCCCGACCATTCCTCACGTATCGTGGACTGAGCACAACCGACCGTTGCCGCCTGGAATTGAAGCCGAGGTCTGCCAAATCATTAGGACCAAGATTAAGGCTGGCGTCTACGAACCTTCCAATAGCTCTTACCGCTCCCAATGGTTTTGCGTCCTCAAAAAGAACGGCAATCTACGCAGAGTTTATAGTCTTGAGCCGCTGAATAGAGTTACAATACAACACTCTGGCGTACTGCCTTTCCCTGATCACGTTGCCAAGTCCTTTGCCAGGCGCATTTGTGGCGCCACCCTTGACCTTTACGTTGGCTACGATGAACGTCTGATACACCCTTCTTCCCGGGATCTCACTACTTTTCAAACTCTGTTTAGCGCCTTGCGCCTAGTCACCTTACCGATGGGCTGGACAAACTCAGTCCCTATATTCCATGACGACATCACTTTTATCCTCCAACCCGAGATACCGCATAATGTCCTTAGCTTCATTGATGACGTTGGCGTCAAAGGCCCCAAAGACTGGCGACTCGTGAACGGCTTACCGGCGACCCATCCTGAGAACCCCGACATTCGCTTAGCGCTATGGGAGTTTTTCCAGCTACTTAATCGAGTTCTACAACGTATGAAGTATAGCGGTGGAACCTTTAGCGGCCACAAACTTCTCCTTTGCACGCCAAGGTTCAAAATACTTGGTCACATCTGCACTCCCGACGGTCGTGTTCCTGACGAGTCTTGCTTAGCACTCCTGAAGCGATGGGGTCCTTGCCGCGACTTATCTGAAGTTCGCGCCTTTCTTGGTACCGTTGGCGTTCTCAGGATATTCGTCAAGGATTTTGCCCATCGCGCACATGCCCTTAACCAACTCACCCACACTAACGAGCCCTTCGAATTTGGGCCAGACCAGGTCACTGCACAACAAGATTTAGTAAGAGCCCTACAAGACGCCAAACCCCTAGTTCCAATCGACTATAGTTCTGCTGACCCTGTTATCTTGGCGGTAGATACCTCGTACATTGCCGTTGGCTACTTCTTGTGTCAGTGTCTTAGCGACAATCGGAAACAGCGATGCTGCAACCGCTTTGGGTCTATCACGCTAAACGACAGAGAGTCTCGCTACAGTCAGCCTAAGCTAGAGCTCTATGGACTCTTCAAAGCCTTCTGGTCGCTAAAGATGTATTTGATTGGCGTACGGAACCTCATCGTTGAAGTCGACGCTAGGTACATCAAAGGCATGCTGCAGAATCCCGATATCCAGCCATCCGCTAGCATGAACCGGTGGGTAGTCGCCATCCTCATGTTTCACTTTGAGTTGGTACATGTCAAGAGCTCTTTCCACGGACCAGATGGGCTCTCTAGGCGACTTCGGCAGCCTGGCGACCCAGCAGTAGATCCACAAGCTGATAGCGATTTTGAGGACTGGATCGACAGATTACACGGTTTTGTACACCTCATACAACAGCCAATCCCCCTATTACGATGGCAACAGCCTGCCAGCATCCTTCTACATCCCATTATCCCTTACCGCCCCGAGACCTTTAGCGCACCCCTCACATTTTACACGGCAAGCATTTTCAGTCAAAACTCGCCTCCAGTAAAAGTTGTACAAGAACCCCATCCGCTAAGAGAAGACAGTAGAAACCTTACCTACAATGCCGTTCCCCGATCCGCCAAGGCAAAGGCAGAAAACAGTCGCTTGTTAATAGTTGAACAATGGATACAAGACTTTAAGCGACCCGCAGGTCTTACCGACAAACAATACGCGACCTTTATCCGATATGCCACCCATTTCTTCTTTACTGACAACCGACTTTGGCGACGAAATCGAGATGGAGCTCACAAGCTGATCATCAAGCCAGAAAGTCGCTTACGAGTTCTGTGCGCCATGCATGACAAGCTAGGACATAGAGGTCTGTACGCTACCCAAGCGTCTTTGTTAGAACGATTCTGGTGGCCACACGCTAGTGCCGACATCGCCTGGTACATTAGGACTTGCCACCTCTGCCAAATTCAACAAACACGCCAAGTACTCATACCACCAACCATTGCAATGCCAGCTCCCCTCTTCAGCAAAGTTTACGTCGACACCATGCATATGCCCAAGTCTGGTCGCTACAAGTACATCATTCAAGGTCGTTGCTTGCTAATCCACTGGCCTGAATTTCGAATGCTCCAGAGAGAAAATACGGATGCGGTTGCCAAGTGGCTATTTGAGGACGTCATTTGCCGTTGGGGAGCGCTAAGAGAAATCGTCACGGATAACGGTGCGCCAATTATCAAAGCGCTAACATATCTCGCCAAGAAATACAACATTCACCACATTCGAGTATCTGGCTACAACAAGCGCGCCAATGGCCTGGTAGAGAGACCACACTTTGACGTTCGGCAAGCGCTCTTCAAGGCAGTCGATGGCGACGAGTCTCGTTGGAGCGAAGCGACCTATTCAGTGTTCTGGTCGGAAAGAGTTACTATTCGTAAGCGCATGGGTTGTTCTCCCTATTACGCGGCTACTGGCACCCATCCGTTACTCCCTGCCGACATTATAGAAGCGACCTACCTTCAGCCAGCCCCCAACAGTATCTTAGCGACTACCGATCTGATCGCCAGACGAGCTATTGATCTCCAGCAAAGGAAAGAAGATTTAGAGCGACTTCATGAGGTAGTCTTTAGCGCCCGTCGCCAAGCAGCCCTGCGATTCAAAACCGAGCATAGCACCACTATCAAAGACTACAACTTCCTGAGAGGAGCGCTAGTGCTTATGCACAACTCCAAAATCAAAACCTCATATGATAAAAAAATGCGCCCATGCTATCTAGGACCCTTGGTAGTTATCTCTTGTAACCGTGGAGGCGCTTACGTGCTCTGTGAATTAGATGGTTCAGTACTGCATCGACCTGTTGCCGCCTTTCACCTATTACCGTACCTCGCTAGGGAACAGATCGACTTGCCGCTGGAAGCGCTAGATATTGACACCGCCAAGCTGAGAGAACTCGAAGAAACCGAATTATTAGACAATGATGACTTGCCGACTTTAGTTGAAGAAGAAGAAAATGATTAGAAAAGAATATATTGATGAGCTTCCTTTTTCTATTACTTATCTTACATATCTTTCTTGCCGATACTTACTGTACTATATCCAACAGACAATTCCTTAAGTAGCCAAGTCGCAGCGCTAGCATGTCGCCAACGCTTAGCGCCCTGCGCAACTCTTGCCAAGGGTTTTTCGCTATGATGATTTACTGAGCGTTTCCCTTTTTCTCAAAAATTTGTCCAAGTCCCACACTTACTCCTCCTCTTGCTAAAACCTGCCTTAGAATACTTGCCGCTTGCTTTCTCTGTACTTTACTTTTTTTGCTCTATGCTGTTGCGCTAACTCAGAACATGAGACTTATCAGTCCACTCGGCAAGGATCCGGCAAAAACATTTATAAAACAAGTCGGCAAAAGGAATATATATTTACATAAACGGCCTATCTACGCTAAGGTCCGTTTACTTGCTAACATTGTCCATCAAGAGGGAGTCGTCTGTAACAGGCAGGGAGGGATCGCGAAGAGGAAGGAGGTCGCCAGGCAGAATGTTATTGGCGGTTTGCCAATCCATAGCAGCTTGGCAATCGTCCTGGTAGTCGTGAAGGACGCAAAGGCTACAACCCAAATTGGAGTAACGCAACCTCAGCGCCATCAGTTGACCTCGGACTCGTTCCCGCTCCCGACTCATAGTCGCCTCCATCGTTGCCGCTCTCCGGGAATAGCGCTCCAACATGTCACGAGGATTAAGCGCTATAACCGGGTAAATGAGGTCCTGCCCCAGCCACTGGAAAGCGTCGCCAGTCACTGTCAGTTCTGGTTGAGGGGTCCAGGCAGGATTGACCCTGGCAATCACGGGGCGCCTAGGCTCCAGTCCGGTAACGTCTTCAGGATCTGACACCTCCCAGGGGGCGACGTTACCGTAAGGCGGTAGCCACCGCCACTCAGGCTCCTCTCTGGTAACTCCAGCCACTCCCTCCCCTTCTCCCGCTACCACCTCCTTGGCGGGGGCCTCCTCCTCATCACTGTCGTGCTTGGTCGCCAAGGTCTCCTCTGGCTCCCCCTCCACGTCCTCGTCACCTGCCATTGCCGGGGGGCTTCCTTCTCCCAGGGTTGTCGCCACCGTAGGTTCCGCCTCTTGGGGCCCTTCCCTTGGCGGCGCGTCCATTACCGCGTCGTCCTCGTCGACGGTCGGCAGAGAAGCCCCTCTCAAGTGAATGGGGGAAAGCAACTTGCTGGGCCCGGCTTCAGTATCCCTTGCCAGTAAGCGACTGGCAGCAAGCGCCTTCTCCAACTCCTCCATCTCTACGTCTTCGGGGGCAGAGGGAGGAGACTCTACCCGCGCACGTTTGGCCTTGCCCTTCCCCTTGGCAGGCGAAGGGACTTGTTGTTTTGTAGGGACCGTAGTCCCTTGGCGCTCTCTGGCGCTGCGGTTGCCGACAGTTTTGTTTTCGTCCCCTTGACGCGTCGGCAGCGCCAGGGAACTCTTGCTAATTGCGGCCGCGAAGCCAGCGGCCTGCTTCTTCCTCTCCTCCCTCGACAAACTCCCGCGCCCTCCTGACGAGTACGGCACGCTTGAAAGTGCGCTCCACTACCGTGTTGGGAGCTCCACCGTGTTCACAACTCTTAGCGCCGTCCAGAGTGCAAGCCCTCTTCAGCGTACCACACCGGTAGCAGGGCTGGCCACCAGTAGGGTACCAACACCCCTCTGGGTCATTGTCGGCCCAGCACTTGTTGCACTATAAGAATGTTAGCATGAGCGGTAAGGAAAGTCAAAGTACTTACCGCTCCTTGAGAGTCCTTGAACTCTCGTCTTACTGCTGGGCTTGCCGTCTTCTTGTCCTTCATCTCTGGCAAGACCACCCCCGCCTCCATTCCTTCATCCAAAACCACTTCGTCTCGTCGCGCTACCAGCAAACCCTTCAGCTCTGCATCGCTAAAGGAAGTTTGCGTTGGCACCTATCAACTGGTTGGTTAGGAGGGAAAGTATCTTGGTGTAACCGACGTACCGTGTAACAAGGGGCGGCAGCTTTGCGAGACTTAGAATGGGATAAACGATAGGCACCAGCGGTAACAACGCACAAACTTACCTTCTTTTTCAACGTCTTGCCAGGCTTGACTGGAGAGCCCGATTTGCTTGCCGGCAGTGCTGGGCTTTGGGCACTACCGGCGCGGGAATCCTTCCCACCAGACACCTGCCTCCTTGCAATTGGCAACCTCTCGCTGGCGACCAGGGTCTCGCCAACGACCTCTCGCTCCTCCAAGGCCTTGGTCCTCTCCTTGGCGTCACGGGAGGCCTCTTCCAGCACACTCTCATGAATGGCCGCCATCTCAGCGTCCACCTGCAAATTAGCAAGAGGCGCTAACACCTCTTGTTTGCTATGGGGAGACAGATCAGACCATAGCTAAGTTAGAAATCAAAAATCAGAGATACTTACTCAGGCACGGGAGCGCTTACCGTCATCGGCAAGGCGCCAGAGAGGATGTCCTCTAATTTGTCCTCAATGGTCGGGACGGGAGGAGGCGCCTAGAAAATCGGTTAGCTAGCGACGCGGCAAGCAACTATAAAGACTTACAAAGCGAGAGAAGGGACCCAGCCACTCAGACCCCAGAATATCAATATACCGCACCCGGCACCACTCCCGCACCTCAATTTCCCTGTCTCAGCCTACGCCAAGAACACGAACTTCGTACCAGCGCTCTAACAACTTCATTACCGCAATAACTAAATTTGAAGGCGCCTCCGCACCCACACCCTCGATGCGCTTAATAAAATTGTTCGCCTTAGCGATGTAGGCGGAGGCGGCGTCTTGAGCCTCGCAAGATGGGACTGGGGGCGGAGTTGGAATACGGAAGGACATATTTTAATTTTTGAGCGCCAGGAAAAGATGGGGAGAAGAAACGAAGTCCAAACTCATGCGCCAGGACTATAAACAAAATCTCAAGAATGCACGGACCACCTGTCACAAAAGCGGTAACGGTAACTATATTTGGTGACTGAGGACAGTCAATTTTTCAGTTGGGGGGAGATGATAGGACCCCATACAGGATCAGCGCATCAACGGCAGGCTGCGGCAATGCGGCACGGGCTCGGGATACCTTAGCGCGCGCTAACTAACTAATTTTGGCAATATTTGACGGCCGTGCATGGCAAGAAGCAGATCCAATCAGTGATAGCGCTGACGGCAGCAAGAATGACAACTGACAAATGGCATCAGTCACTGACGACAGCGCTTAGCGAGAAGCCTGATGATCTATCAAAAACTGACAGACAGCTTGGCGTTTGACCTTGGCGTCTGACACCGCTTAGCGCCTCAATCTGGCACCTGACATCGCTAAGCATTTTGGACAGACAGAAGGGTGATGGATTGATGGTTTAGCTTCGCGATCTGTCGCCTGGCGTTGCTAAGGCTCTTGAATGGACGATAGGGATCTGAAACCATTGGAGCTACCCCTATGAGATTTTCTAGTTTACCGCACTTTGGCAATGGTTGGTCACTGGCGACGGTGAACTCCTTGTAGTATATAAAGTACTTACCGACTTGTACATACCCATTGAATAATAGACCAGAGTTTACCACTCCCCTTTCTTCAGTCTCCCTTACGCTCGAGAGCTCATTTATGGTCGGCAATGTCGAACTCATCGGCAGTTACAGACGCTCGCCAACACTCGACACATTCGCGCCTTGCAGCTACGGTGATGACGCCAACTGTGGTTGGGTGCGCTAGACGTATACGCAGTACAACGCTGTCTCCAGCGCCTGGCATACAGGTTTGTGAGGAGTTCTGGCAGGGTCCCGGTGTGCTCGAGCAGAGGTAATAGGGCGATGCGCTAGACAATAGTGCCTCGGATGCTACCTAGCAAGTGGTAAGCATCGTAGTTTTGGAGAGGTTATAGAGAAATAAACAAATAGCGCAGCGTAGCGTGCCTGTAGGTGGCACCGTAAATGACGAAGACGAGATAGACGAAGCTAGCGCTGAACTTGGTGACAAAGTCAGGCAGTGCTAGCGCAATTTGAACGCTAAGTGTAACTGGGTGTTCAAGAGGTTACGATTCGTTGTTATATACATGGCAAGTAGCTAGTTTTTATACTATGCGCTACGGTATTTCCAAAATAAGTCCATTGACGGCGCTACCAATTAGCGCCTCTCTTTGTGACTGTAGCTAACGGCCACTTGTCAACGGCGACCTGCAGCACATGGGTGACGGCGACCAACGGCGACTCTAAAACTACTTAGAAGTGGTACAAGTTTGCTCACTTTTGATGTAATTTAATTGGCCATGCCATCCCGGGGTATGATCGGGGAATCCTCGACAGACGCCGTGAGCGCTAATTCTGGCGCTAAACATTGTACCATCTTTTGATAGATTTAAATGTCGGGTCTGCGTGTATCCTGTCTCGTCGTCATTGATTCCTTTAGACTTCTGATTGAGGTGCCTCGGTGATTGACAGCGCCAGTTGCTAACTTCTTTCAGTACTGATCGGGGTTTGGTCAGAGTCACCTCCCACCGTTGTGCTAGCGCTATGAGTTCTGGGCCTTCTTGGTCTTCAAAGTAACTGAGTGGAGGGCGCTGAGGAGCTGATACTGGTGATTGAGATGAATGGATAAGTCTTGCCATAGAGCGCCTGCGCTAGGGCTGCTCTGTACCCAAGGCTGGTCGCTAGAGTCTCTAGTGTGTCAAGTGTTGGTCGGCCTATAATGTCCCTTGATGCGCTCAGTCCGAGTAGAAGCCTATCATCTCCCCCCAACTGAAAAATTGACTGTCCTCAGTCAAACACCGTCATTAATTTGACTGCGCTACGGTCCGTATAATGCCGCCGGCACGTTATAAAAGTCGTTTTCAGCACTTCACCTTCCTGTGTTTTCCTTCCCATCTTTTCAGCATGTCCACTCCTTTCGATGCTTCTGCTCTCCGCAATTTCCTGGCTAAGGCCTCCTATTTATTTGATTGCGCTAAGTCTGTCGGTCCCGCCGATGCGCCACAAACCGTTCCTGGCATTATGCAACTCTATCGGCGCTGGCTCGTGGTCCGCGGCTCCGACAGTTCCTGGGAGCGGGGTGACGAGGTTCGCAAGTGGTGTGTGGCCCGGTACCATGAGTACGAAGGTGCTGATTGGTTGTGCTCTTTCGCGGACCTTTTTGTAAGTTTCTAAGCTTGATTTTGGCTTTGTGGCGCTAAGGTTCAGCGCCCATACTAGGCTCCCTCCTTATCCAACGAGATCGACACATTGTTTGATTTTGGCTTTGTGGCGCTAAGGTTCAGCGCCCATACTAGGCTCCCTCCTTATCCAACGAGATCGACACATTGTTGGCTAGTACCAAGGTCAGCGAGGTAAGTTCTTCCTTTTCTTCCCCCTTTTTCCACTGTTAATCCTTGAGCAGTCAGTTGCCACGTCTCCCACCGTCGCCAGTCTTCCTACTGCCCCCTCGGCCTCTACTGTCCCTTCTGTCTCTACCGCCCCTCCTTCTTTGACTTCTGTTCCGCCTCCTTCCATTCTTGGCAGCCCTTTTTGTGGCGCTGCTTCTTCCACTCGCCCTGCCCCAAGCACTGCTTCTCTCGTTTGCACTGCCCCTCCCCATCCGGCCATCAAACGTATTGCCGTTTCTTGTAGCAAGCCATGACTCGGCCCAACGCGCCCAACTTCCCATGGTCCTCCATGTAATTTCGCCATTGTTATTGAACGAGCGCCCCCTGCTCGTGCTAGTTCTCCCAAACGCACCGTGTGTTCCTTCCCTATCTTCCTTACTCCATTTTTCTGACTTCTCCCCTTCCAGATCAATCTCCCTGCTCGTGTTCCCCCTTTGTATGTCGTAAGTGCTTTGCTCGTTGTCGCTAGACTTTAGCGCCTAAATGTTAATGTTGATAGGCTAACCAGACCATGTTCACCGACGTGGAGCTTCGCGACCTTTTGCGTCTTCGCTGTGATACTACTGTCATTGATACCGGCATCCCGGCTGGTGTCCAAGTACTGGGCAGCAAGAAGAAGGTTACCGTTGCGCCCTTGGAGCGTCGCGCGTTTAGGGCAAAGATTGGCGCGGTAAGCACTGGTTTGCCCATTAGTAGGTTCATGCTGTTGCTGACTTCTTTCTTAGTGTGACAAGTGTTGGTCTAAGAACGATCCTGAGGGCTGCTGGTTTCCTACTGCCTCTCTGCCTTGCTATCAGTGCGATGCGTTGAAACGAGGTTGCGCCTTCAACGGGATTTGTACTCGTGAACGTGGTAGGGACGCCATTATGCAAAGGAACTATGAGCGCGTGGTGTTGGTTCGTAACGCCCAGGCCTTCGTGCTGCAGCAACGTAATCTGGCGGCTACTCACCAACCCACAGTAATCAGCGCAGCCAGCCTGGCGCTGCTGACTACCCAGGATGGTACCACCGTGGTGGCACCTTTTGCTCGCTCTCCTCGTCGTCCCGTTCTTTCAAAACGTAAGCCTGTTGTTGCGTCTCCTGGCAAGAGCCCTGGTAAGCGCCGCGAGCTAGCGCCTGCTACGCCTGTGGTTTTGTCTTCGACCGAGTCTTCTATGGATGAGGGGGAGGGCACTGAGAGGGATGCCGAGGGAGAGAATGATGATGAAGCTGAGCCCGTTGTTGATGCTAATGCGCTGTTGGTGGTACGTGCTCTCCTGCTTCGCCTTACTCCCCCTATCGCCACTAACCCTCGTCAGAGTGGCCCCAGTGGTAACCAGTACACATTTTCCTAACTTCTTTTTCTTCGCATGCTAACTTCTTGACTGATAGGTCTCCCACTCCTGTTCCCGCCGTAGTGGCTATCCTTGCTGCCGAAGATGTCGTTATGTCTGACGCTGGCGCTACCCCTGCCCCTGAGTTGGTTGCGGCTAGCGACACTCCCGTTGCTCTCCCTATTACTCCATCCCTTACTCCTCCCCACAGCTCCTCTTCTTTTCCTAGTAGCCGCGAGACTTCTGCGGCGCCGGAGTCTGAAGGAACCCTGGTGCCGGAAGGTGAGCGTTGTCGCCGCTGGAGATACTTGCCTCCCTACGGCACCCAGAATAAGTTAAATGCTTCTGATTGGCTAGCGCTCCTGTTAGGGTCCTGGCTCCTTGAGAAAAGTCCTCCCACGCTGTCGCTAATCGAAACACTTCCCATGTCCTATAAATTACTTATGCATCAACTTGATTCCATCAGTCTTCACGATGGCCATCCCATCTGGTTGCGTTGATGACGCCAACTGTGGTTGGGTGCGCTGGACGTATACGCAGTACAACGCCATCTCCAGCGCTTGGCATACGTAGTTGTGAGGAGTTCTGACAGAGTCCCGGTGTGCTCGAGTGGAGGTAGTAAAACAATGCGCTAGATTATAGCGCCTCGGGGGCTACCTGGCAGACGGTAAGCGTCGTGGTTTAGGCAAAGATATCGGAGAAAAGACGAGTAGCGCAGCGTATTGTGCCCGTAGGTGGCACCGTAAACGATGAAGACGAGATAGACGAAGCTAGCGCCCGACTTAGTGACAAAGTCGAAGGAAGCTAGCGCGAGTTGAACGCTAAGTGTAACTGTGTGTTCGAGGGGTTGCGATTCGTTGCTATATATATGTAAAGTAGCTATTTTATATACTATGCGCTACCGTGTTTGCCAAGATACGAGCCCATCTGCGGCGCTACCTCCTAGCGCCTCTCCTCGTGGTTTCCTCTAACGGCGACCTGTCAACGGCGACCTTTTGCACATGGCTGACGGCGACCAATGGCGTTATGACCCACGGTGACCAGCGGCAACTCTATATTGACTTAGAATTGTACGAGTCTGCTCACTTTTACTATATCTCCGATTGGCCAAGCTGTTCCGGGGTATGTTCGGAAAATCCTCGACAGACACCGTGAGCGCTAATGTCAGCGCTACTCATTGTATTAGTTCCTGGCAGGTCCAGATGTCGGATTTAAGTATATCCAGTGCCGCCGTCATTGATCCTTTTAGACTTCTGATTGAAGTTCCTCGTCAAATGGCAGCGCCTGCTGCTGGCTCCTTCTGGCAGTGATCGGGGTTTAGTTAGAGTCCTCTCCCGCCGTCGTGTTAGCGTTATGCGTTATGAGCCTTCTTCATCCTTGGGCTAGGTGAAAGGAGTGCGCTGAAGGCCTGGTAGCTAGGGGTTAGGGTAAATTTCCACATCCTGTAGTAATTTGCCAGAGCTAGAGCTGCTCTATATTCCCAACTGGTCGCTAGAGTCCTGAATATGTCAAGTGTCGGTTGGCCTATAATGTCCCTTGATGCGCTCAGTCCGAGTAGAAGCCTATCATCTCCCCCCAACTGAAAAATTGACTGTCCTCAGTCAAACGCCGTCATTAATTTGGCTGCGCTACGGTCCGTATGATGCCGCCGGCGCCTTATAAAAGTCGTTTTCTGCACTTCTCCTTCTCGTGTTTTCCTTTCCATCTTTCCCAACATGTCCACTCCTTTCGATGCCTCTGCTCTTCGCAATTTCCTAGCTAAGGCCTCTTATTTATTTGATCGCGCTAAGTCTGTCGGTCCCGCCAATGCGCCACAAACCGTCCCTGGCATTATGCAACTCTACCGGCGCTGGCTCGTGGTCCGCGGCTCCGACAGTTCCTGGGAGCGGGGTGCCGAGGTTCGCGAGTGGTGTGTGGCCCGGTACCGTGAATACGAAGGTGCCGATTGGTTGCGCCCTTTCGCGGACCTTTTCGTAAGTTTCTAAGTTTGATTTTGGGTTCGTGGCGCTAAGGTTCAGCGCCCATACTAGGCTCCTTCCCTCTCCGACGAGATTGACGCCCTGCTGGCTAGTACCGAGGTTGGCGAAGTGAGTCCCCTCCTCTTCTTCCTCACATCTTCCATGTTAACCCTGAGTAGTCGGTTACTACGTCGCCCACCATTGCCAATCTTCCTAGTGCCTTGTCGGCCCCTACCGTTCCTTCTGCTCCGGCCGCTCCTGTTGCTCCTGTTTCCGTTCTGCCTCCTCCCGTTCTCGATAGTCCTTTTTGTGGCGATGCTTCTCCCGCTTGCCCTGCACCCATCGTCGTTTCTCCCACTCGTACTGCGCCTCCTCATTCAGCCATCAAATGGATTGCTGTTACCACCAGTGAGCCCCGGCCCAGACCTACCCATACTATTTCTCGCCTTCCTCCCCGTAACTTTGCCGTCGTTATTAACCGCGCGCCCCCTGCTCTCGCTAGCCCTCCTAAACGTACCGTGCGTCCTTGTCTTCTTGCCTTTGGTTCTTCTACTAACTCTGCTTATTAGGTCAATCTCCCTGCTCGTGTTGCCCCTTTGTATGTCGTAAGTGTTTCCTTTCAAGATCGCTTGTCTCTAGTGCCTGATCGAGCTCTCCTTAGGCGCCCAACCAAACTATGTTTACCGACGCGGAGCTTCGTGATCTGTTGCGCCTTTGTCGCGACACTACCGTTATTGATACCGGCCTCCTGGCTGGTGTCCAAGTACTTGGCGCTAAGAAGAAGGTTACAGTGGCACCCGTGGAGCACCGCGCTTTTAGGGCGAAGATTGGTGCGGTAAGTACTTGTTTGTCCCTGAAGGGTTGATGACGTCGCTAAATTCTTTCCCAGTGCGATAAATGCTGGTCTGAAAATGATCCCGAGGGTTGCTGATTTCCTACCGCTTCTCTTCCCTGCTACCGCTGCGATGCGTTGAAACGGGGCTGTGCCTTCAATGGGATTTGTACTCGCGAACGTGGTAGGGACGCTATCATGCAGCGCAATTACGAGCGCGCCGTCCTAGTTTGTAACGCCCGGGCCTTTGTGCTGCAGCAACGCGACCTGGCCGCTACTCGTCAGCCCACTGTGATTAGTGCTGCAAGTCTAGCGCTTCCCATCACCCAAGATGGTACCACCGTGGCGGCCCCCTTTGCCCGCTCTCCCCGTCGTCCCGTCCCTTCGAAACGTAAGCCCATTGTCGCCTCCCCTAGCAAGAGTCCCGGTAAGCGCCGGGAGCTAGCGCCTGCTACTCCCGTTGTCTTGTCTTCTACCGAGTCGTCTACTGATAAGGGCGAGGATACCGAGAGGGATGCTGAGGGCAAGGATGACGATGAGGCTGGGCCTGTAGTCGACACCGATGCGCTATTGGCGGTACGCGCTCTTCTGCTTCGCATTACTCCCCCTATCGCCGCTAACCCTTATCAGAGCGGCCCCAGTGGTAATCGGTGCGTAGTGTTCGTGTTTTCCTGTTTAGGTTGCGCTAACCTCTTTGTCGCCAGGTCCCCTACTCCTTTGCTTCCGGTCGTCGTGGATATCCCGCCCACCGAAGATGTCGTGATGGCTGTTGCTGGCGCTACCCCTGCTCCCAAGCCTGTCGCGGCTAGCGCCTCCCCCGTCGCCCTTCCTATTACACCATCTCTTACCCCTCCTCGTAGCCTCTCTTCTTTCCCCAGTACTCGCGAGTCCTCTACCGCGCCTGAGTCCAAAGGGACCTTAGTAGCTCAGGGCAAGCGCCGCCGCCGCTGGAGGTACTTGCCTTCCTATGGCATCCGCCTTTCTTCCGCTAGGGCCATGTCCCCAGGTGATGAGCGCCATGAATGGACCCCCCGTGCTCCCGTAACCGTTCGAGTAAGTCTGCCTTTCCTAGTTAGTTCGCCTCTCCGCTGACCTCCGCTAAGTTCGATCCTTTTTGGACTCCTCCCCCCGCCATGCGCGTTTCCGGCAATGCCTATCCTTGGCTTGGGGATGAGTTCTCTTATCCTGTCACTCCCCTTCGTCCTGCCGCCGATCTCCATCAACAACTTCGCCAGGTCGAGGACGCGACCGACGTCATCGGTAGCAAACTCGCCCTCCTCCGTCCTTGTGTCTCCACCTTAGCGCGCCGTGAGCTCCTCCTGCTTGAGCTCCATGACGACATCACTGATGCGCTTGAGTGGCAAGCGAGTAACGCCATTCAAGACGGGGACTTGCTTCCATTGGGTGATCCCGCTCCCTCCGCGTCTGATGCGTAGTCGCCGGCCCGTAGCGCTTCGAATTTTTGTGGACTTTGAAAATTTTGATACGTAGTCTGTGATAGCCATACTAAAAATAAACGCTCCCCTCCCCTTGTTTTGAAATCGTCAGTTTGTAAGTAATCAAAATATAAAGTAAGAAAAAGGGGAAACGCTCAGTAAATCATCATGGCGTAAAAACCCCTATTACCAGCGCGACCCAATAGCCAATATCGCGCCAGCCTAGGAAGAAATAGGTATCGTCTGTAGAAAAATAAGTCGATTCATGCAAGAAGTTTTAATGTATAAGAAATAGAGTGCCACTGATCGCTTGTGGTTATTTGGTGATGGTGGCTATAAGCGCTAGATCTTGAAGGTTAATTCCCTCTTTGTACGACCTAAAATGGTTTCCAGCGCATCCTATTGGTTCGTGTCTGCGTCAGGGTCCAAGCCCCTTGAGAAGTGCCCTCCCACGCTGTCGCTAGTTGAAACACCGTCCGAGTCCTATAAATTGCCCATGCCTCGACAGCATCTCATCAGTCTTTGCGATGGAAAGCCCAACCGGCATCGTGTGGACTGCCCGTTGTGATCGTGCTCACGTCGTAATTGATCCCCCCACTTTCCTGGAACGCGCTACCTCGTTCTTCCACCACTACCCAGCGGTTGGCGTACCCGGACTGACCGACGGAGTCGTTGAATTAGGTCGTCGCTGCCAGCTACTTCGTGTAGCCTGTGAGATCTGGAACGATGACCTGCCGTTGACCCGTTTCGGTATGGAGAAAAACTGGAGTCGGATTTTTCAGGTGTGCTATTGCCTTTTTCGCCCTCCTTCTCTTCTGATAGTCTCCAAATCAAGCAAATCGCGACCAAGGAAACGAAAGAACGTCTTGAGCTGCTGCTGGAGGAGAGTCACTACCTGGTTTGTCATTTTATTACCTCTTTTCTTCCTTCTAACGCGTCGCTTCGCTAGGCGCCTCGCTCGTCTACCGGTGGCCGGCTTTTTCGTGGTCCTGCTGAAGGCTGGAGGCCTCCCAGGCCTCTCCTTCTGCCCGGGCCTTGATGCTTGTCCGTCTCCCATGTCGTTTATGTAAGTCGGCTCCTTCTTTTCCGTGGCGCCACCGGGCTGACAGATTTTGGCTAGTTGATTTCTCCCATGTCGTTTATGTAAGTCGGCTCCTTCTTTTCCGTGGCGCCACCGGGCTGACAGATTTTGGCTAGTTGATTTTTTTTGTCGTAGTTATATGAAATGCATCACTGCCTCCCCCCCCTCATGATTGTTTTGCGCATGTAAGAGTTCCCAAGTATCTGCGACCCTGCACGTAGCTTGAGGTATTTTATGGGTTCTGGCGCTGTTAACCCAGTTAGTATCATATCATGCCAGAACCTTCCCTCCTTCTTGATGACCCCGTACTCGTTCACCGGCCTCTCATCCTAGATCGCCTCGAGCGTTTTCTTGTGTCGATGCCTGACGGCGGCTTTCCGCAAGAGAACAGCAACATATTGACTCTTGTGCGCCGGTACCGGATCCTGCTAGCGGCCTCCGCCGAATGGGAGATAGATACAGACCCGGCTCTAGTCACCGTAAACCCTTTATTACCGCCCGCTTTTAGGTTAATGCTTATGCGTGTCATAGGAGCAGACCATTACTGGTACCGCTTCGAGTCTTCATAGTCTTCTCCACGAGACCGGGGGTTTGGTTAGTGCCTATACCCCCTTTTTGCCTGGCTTCAGTTAGCTAACTCCCTGCCTTTTTCTAGAGCCTTTCCTGGCTCCCCCTTCCGGTTCTTGTTGACATTAACGCTAGTAGAGCCGTACTCGACTGTGTCATAGTTCCTTTCACAGCTTTAGAGCGTCGCTTGGACAAGGTCGGGTGGTACTCGTCTCCTACTCGTTCCGCCGCTCCCCCGGGTCCTTCCCGCGCTCCACCTACAATCGCTCTTCCCGTGCCTCCTCCTCACGCTCCCGTGCCTCCTCCTCCAGTCGCTCCTCCCACGCCGCCTAACGCTGCCATACGTCCCCCTTCCGGTGCTCCTCCTGCCTATAGGCGACACAAGGAGCGAGTCAAGGGCCCTCGTCGGCGGTCTTCATCGTTGTCTTAAACTTGGTAGTCAAGTACAGTTCGGTAGTGCTGCATGTATTAGTACTGTCAGTTTATGCACCCCTTTCGTGATTACTAGCACATGCTTTAAGTCCGAAACAGGGGGCGCTAACCACTGGCACCTCATTTCCTGTGGTCTTTTATTGTTCCTCTTCGTCATCAGGAGTGACCTTGTCATCGTCCACCAACTCAGTCTCTTCAAGCTCTCGCAGTTTGGCCGTGTCAATGTCTAGCGCCGGTAAAGGTAGTGGAATGTGTTCGCGCGCTAAGTAGGGAATGAGTTGAAACGCCGCTACCAGTCGATGCAAAACCGAGCCGTCCAACTCGCAGAGTACGTAGGCTCCTCCCCTATTGCGAGAAACTACTATGAGGGGCCCTAGGTATCGAGGTCGCATCTTTTTGTTATGGGTTACTTCGATTTTCGAGTTGCGCATTAGCACTAAGGCGCCAGCTGTAAAGTTGTAGTCTCGGATAGTAGCGCTATGCTCGCTTTCAAATCGTAATGCGGCTTGTCGTCTAGCTTGAAATACCACCTCATGTAGGCACTCTAGATCCTCCATGCATCGTTGTAAGTCGATGGCGCGCCTAGCGATAAGGTCGGTAGAGGACAGGATTGAGTTAGGTGGTGGTTGTAGGTATGTTGCCTCCACAATGTCTGCTGGAAGCAGGGGATGGGTGCCAGTCGCCGCGTAGTAGGGAGAGCAGCCCATCCTCTTCCGTACAGTAACTCGTTCAGACCAAAAGACCGAATAAGTCGCTTCGCTCCAGCGACTTTCGTCGCCGTCTACCGCCTTAAATAGCGCCTGTCATACGTCAAAATGTGGCCTTTCCACTATACCGTTAGCGCGTTTATTGTATCCTGAGATCCGAATATGTTGTATGTTGTATTTCTTAGCGAGGTAGGTAAGCGCCTTAACTATCGGCGCTCCGTTGTCTGTAACAATCTCGTGAAGGGCTCCCCATCTGCAAATAACATCTTCGAAGAGCCACTTAGCTATAGCATCGGTATTTTCCCGCTGGAGCATACGGAACTCCGGCCAATGTACCAAAGAACACCTTCCCTGGATAATGTACTTGTAGCGCCCCGACTTGGGCATGTGCATAGTGTCGATATATATTTTTCCGAACAAGGGTGCTGGAGTCGCTACGGTTGGGGGAATAAGGACTTGGCGCGTCTGTTGGATTTGGCAGAGATGACAAGTACAAATATACCATGCGATATCGGCGCTAACTTAAGGCCACCAAAAATGTTCCAATAAATTTGCCCGCGTCGCGTAGAGTCCTCGATGTCCCAAGTCATGCATAGTGCGCAAAATCCTGACACGGCCCTCTGGCTTGATTACTAATTTGTGAGCGCCAGACCTATTTCGTCGCCAAAGCCGATTTTCAACCATAAAGAAAGTCGTTGCATATCGAATGAAGGTGGCGTATTCCGTGTCCGTAAGGTCTGATGGTCGGCGCAAATCCTGTAACCATTTCCTATTGCATATCGAATGAAGGTGGCGTATTCCGTGTCCGTAAGGTCTGATGGTCGGCGCAAATCCTGTAACCATTTCCTAACCTGTTCAACTCGTTGGTCTTCTGACTTAGCCTTGGCGCTACGAGGTACCGCCGAATATGGAAGGTTGCGACTATCTTTCCGTAAGAGTCTTGGTTCCTTGACTATCTTTAGATCATTATGCGGCTTAGCGACGTTATAGATACTGGCCGTGTAAAAAGTCGATGGAGCCTGATACGGTTTAGGTTGGTACGGAATGATAGGGTGTAGCCAGATCGAGATAGGTTGGTCTTCGCGAAGGGCCAAAATAGGCAATTGAATAATATGTATGAAACCGTGCAACCGGTCAATCCAGTCGTCAAATACATCGTTATCGCTTTTGTCTAGCGCTTCGTCCTCCGGCTGCCTAGGTCGCCTAGATAGTCCATCAGGTCCGTGAAACGCACTCTTAACATGCACGAGCTCGAAGTGGAACATTAATATCGCTACTACCCAGCGATTCATGCTAGCCGAAGGTTGAATGTCTGGGTTCTGAAGCATCCCTTTGATGTAGCGTGCATCGACTTCGACGATCAGGTTTCGAACCCCAATAAGATACATGCGTAGCGCCTGAAACGCTCGAAACAATCCGTATAATTCCAGTTTGGGCTGGCTATAGCGCGACTCTCTGTCGTTAAGGGTAATTGATCCGAAGCGATGGTAGCGTCTGATTTTTCGATTCGCGCTATCACATTGACATAAAAAGAAGCCGACCACGATGTAAGAGGTGTCGACGGCAAGTATAACTGGATCGGATGTAGTATAATCGATGGGTACCAATGGCTTCGCTTCCTGCAGCGCCTTCACTAAGTCTTTTTGGGCGTTAATTTGGTCGGGTCCGAATTCGAAGGGGACCCCTGAACAAGTTAAGCGATTTAGCACATGCGCTCAATGTGAAAAATGGTGTATGAACATGCGCAGCACGCCTACCGTGCCTAGAAACACGCAAACTTCCGAGAGGTTATGGCAGACTCCCCACTTCTCTAGAAGCGCTAATCGGCTCTCCTCAGGGATCCTGCCTTCTGGCGTGCAAACGTGTCCTAAAATTTTAAATTGAGGCACGCAAAGAACCAACTTGTGTCCTGAGAACGTTCCACCACAATATTTCATACGCTGGAGCACCCGGTTAACCAATTGGAAGAAGTCCCATAGTGCCATGCGGATATTAGGATTTTCCGGGTGCACTTCTGGCTTACCATCTACAAGGCGCCAATCTTTTGGGCCCTTAACGCCTACATCGTTGATAAAGCTAAGCACATGGTGGGGTATTTTGGGTTGTAGAATAAACGTAATGTCATCGTGGAATATGGGTACCAAATTAGACCATCCCATGGGAAGTGTAACCAGTCGTAGCGCTCCGAATGGCGTTTGAAATGTCGTTAAGTCATGAGAGGAAGGGTGAATTAAGCGCTCGTCATAGCCCACGTATAGATCCAGGGTAGCACCACATATTCTTTCCGCGAACGATTCAGCGACGTGATTGGGGAAGGGCGGTACCTCTGAATGACGAATCGTGACTTTGTTTAGCGGCTCCAAACTGTGAACTATACGTAGCTTTCCATTTTTTTTCAGTACACAAAACCATCGTGATCGGTATGCCGAATTGGAAGGCTCGTAAACTCCTGCCGCTATTTTGGAACAAATAATTTGGCAAACTTCAGCTTCAATACCCGGTGGTATAGGTCGGTTATGCTCGGTCCAAGGCACGTGAGGTATCGTCGGTATAACCACTGGTGGAAAGAAGTCAGTTCTAAGTTTACCGCGTTCGGAATCCTCCCAAGCAAATGCTTCGTTTTGTTTTCGCATAATGTCGGTCAATACATCTAGTTCCGCCGTCGATAGAAAGCCTGTATCGTGGGCGCTAAGGAATAGCGCCCGTCGTTCTTCCGTAAATCGTCCGGTAGGCTCGAAGGGTGGTGGGTTTGGATTAAGTTCGGGAAGGGTCGCTAATGGGTTTCCAATGATCTTTCTTTCGATGCAAAATTCTTCGGGTATGCCGCTCGCTACCGGTTTCGTTTTAAGCGCTACTGGCTTGTATTTCTTTTTAACCTGAACCCCTTTGCGCTTAGGGGTACTGTTGTTAGCAAACATATTATAAATGGAGCTCTGGTTTCTAGCAAAACCGGATATCAAAGGTTCTTTAGCATCAGGAGTAGAAACGAAATAAGTGTCTGTCAAAAGGTTTTCAGTAATATCGGATGCAGTGAGGTATAAGTAGGATAAAGCTTTGCTAGTAAGCGACGTAGAAATGTTCAAGATTTCAGGGGCTAAAGGGGTATGTGATATAAAGGTTACTTGCCCAGTCCGATGATTATAGTCCAAGATAAGCGCTTCATCTCCATGATCCTCATCACTCATCTCCTCGATGGCGTCAGAAAACACTCGCAGGGTTCGTCGCTAACGTAAGGTCGCTTTCTCAGTCCTGGCTTCTGGAACCGTCCTCGAGGAAATGTCGGTACCATTCTCCTGACTCCAGAATTGGGGTCGCTAATAGTTAGCGTCGTTTCCTCCTCGGACGTCGTTTTGACTACTGATTGTGCTAGCACATCGAAGGGCCTTCCTAATAATAAATCGTAGGCAGGCGATCTGAGTATGTGAATTTGCAAATAGAACGTAAGATCGCCTATAGCACATGGCACGTTCCGAGCCATCCCCAAGGATCGATCAATCGTGCCGTTAGTGCTCTGCATGTTAAGAATGATCGTTGGATCGTAAATGATACCCAGCTCGTTAGCGACGTCGGCAGCCATTGAAATAATCTGTGATCCGCTGTCCACGATAGATTCTATCTCGCTTTTTCCATCAACTGTCAACATAATCGAGCGAATCGCATGAGAGTCTTGGGCTACAGTTAAGATGGCGGGATCGTCGCTAGATCTTAGCGATTTTAGGTATGTTTCGACCGGGTCAACGGACGTGGCTTCCTTAGGTGGTGCGACCTCTTCCTTGGTTTCTGGGGCTACCGTCTCAGTTATATACGCGAAACCAGGCAGCGCGTCGTCACATTTGTCCACCGTTGCTACATTGTTAGCTACGTTGATAGGCTTCTACTCGGACTGAGCGCATCAAGAGACATTATAGGCCAACCGACACTTGACGTATTCAGGACTCTAGCGACCAGTTGGGAATATAGAGCAGCTCTAGCTCTGGCAAATTACTACAGGATGTAGAAACTTATCCTAACCCCTAGCTACCAGGCCTACAGCGCACTCCTTTCACCTAGCCCAAGGACGAAGGAGGCTCATAACGTATAGCGCTAACACAACGACGGGAGAGGACTATAACTAAACCCCGATCACTTCCAGAAGGAGCCAGCAGCAGGCGCTGCCATTGGATGAGGCACTTCAATCAGAAGTCTAAAGGGATCAATGACGGCGGCACTGGATATACTTAAATCCGACATCTGGACCTGATAGGAACTAATACAATGAGTAGCGCTGACATTAGCGCTCACGGCGTCTGTCGAGGATTTTCCGACCATACCCCGGAACGGCCTGGCCAATCGGAGTTATAGAAAAGTGAGCAGACTCGTACAACTCTAAGTCAATATAGAGTCACCGCAGGTCGCCGTGGGTCATAACACCGTTGGTCGCCATCAGCCATGTGCACAAGGTCGCCGTTGACAGGTCGCCGTTAGAGTAAACCACGAGGAGAGGCGCTAGGAGGTAGCGCCGCAGATGGATTTGTATCTTGGCAAACACAGTAGCGCACTGTATATAAAATAGCTACTTTTCATGTATATAACAACGAATCGCAACCTCTCGAACTCACAGTTACACTTAGCGTTCAACTCGCGCTAGCTTCCTTCGACTTCGTCCCTAAGTCGGGCACTAGCTTTGTCTATTTCGTCTTCATCGTTTACGGTGCCACCTACGGGCACAATACACGGCGCTATTCGTCTTTTCTCCAATATTCTTGCCTAAACTACGACGCTTACCGTCTGCCAGGTAGCCCCCGAGGTGCTATAATCTAGCGCATCGTTTTACTACTTCCACTCGAGCACACCGGGACCCTGTCAGGACTCCTCACAACTACGAAGCTATAATCTAGCGCATCGTTTTACTACTTCCACTCGAGCACACCGGGACCCTGTCAGGACTCCTCACAACTACGAACGCCAAGCGCTGGAGACGGCATTGTACTGCGTATACGTCCAGCGCACCCAACCACAGTTGGCGTCATCATTTTGGAGCCCACCGCGAGGGTTCTTCTGAGACAGAATTCCGCCAGAAACTCGAGCCCAGCGACAGCGCCGCCTCCTGTTGGAGAGCGCGCTTGAACCAAGTACCACCGAATCACCACACTTACCAGGCGCGCTACCGAGACAGACTTTGGATCAGGAGCTTGAGGCCGCACCAGACAGCTTAGCCGAGAGCTTTTTCCCGTTTTCCCGACCATTTGAATACTTAGCAGGCGAAAACCATACGCCGCTTACGCCTCTAGAAGAGTTATCTAGGCTATTATCGCCAGAACCTAGCGACTCGGAGCTAACTGAGCCGGTACCTACGACATCGACACTAAGTAACACGAGCACCACCACCCTTCCTACCTCGACAAATACACCTATCGGTATGGAACAGCCGAACAATCAGCGCATGCCACCCCGAGCACCACCACCCTTCCTACCTCGACAAATACACCTATCGGTATGGAACACCGAACAATCAGCGCATGCCACCCCGAAACCACTTCTTGTCGCCAAAATGGGACGAAACAAAACCTCGCGAACTAACGCAGTACTTCAAAGAGTTGGAGTATCTGCTACGCGACTGTCGGGTGACCGACGATACACAGATGAAAGAATACGCCGCCAGATACGTCTCATACGACACAGCCGAATCATGGACAGGGCTGAAGGAGTTCCAAGGACTTACTAGTGACGCACCACCTAGGCCTTTTACCTATGATGAATGGAAAAAGGCTATCATTCATTTATATCCTGGCGCCGAAGAAGCTACGCGTTATACGGTAATGGAAATCCAGAAGCTAGTACAGGACACCTTCGCGGCTGGTATCTATACTTTAGGAGCGCTATCGACTTATTATCGCGATTTCCAGCGGATAGCGAGATGGCTGGTCCAAAATGGGAAGTTATATGGGAACGAGGAGCGCCGTTTGTTTCAACAAGGATTCCCGACTTCGTTATGGACTAAGATTGCGCGACGCTTGGAGATCATTATGCATGACCATCACCCCGAGGAACCATACGACATAGAAAAGGTCTTTGAGGCAGGAAAGTGGGTATTAAAGGGCACGGATACGGGTATACCATTACAGCGACCTGGGGCGGACCATGGAGGAATGGCACCCAAGACAGAGTCGCCAGCACCTAGCGCCGCCAATGACCGTAATGGGTACGTCAAGAAGGAGGATTTGGAGAATGCCGTTAACAATGCAGTTGCTAACGTCATGAATAAACTGGAAACCTTGATCTCGACTAGTCTTTCGGCGCCTAGAAACAACGTACCGACGGGACTTTGCCATTTTTGCGGCGAGGCAGGACATACCATGACCAGGGGTAGGTGCGCTATCCTTGAACAATATCTGCGACAAGGGAAGGCGCGCCGGGGAATGGACGGGAAACTAGTCTTACCCTCGGGCGCTATCATTCCCCTATATCCCGAGCATAAGACGTTCCAAGGACGCATTGACGAGTGGCACCGTCGGAACCCCGGGAACTTAGCGACAGGCAACCTGAATAGCACGACGACAACAGAAGCGGAGGCGACTCCTCAACAAGCACTAATTCACGAAGTACTCCAGCTAAACGCTATCAGTGACCGACCCACGCTGTCCCGCGAGGAAAGGATTGAGACGCTAGAAAAGGAACTGAGGTCGCTAAAGAATCAGGTCTTCGATGGAGTGGAGATCAAAAAGGGCAAGCAGCCTTTAAAGGATTACAGGCCGTCGGGCGCGACGACAGGCCCCGCCCCAACACCAGCCTCATCAAAAAGGGCAAGCAGCCTTTAAAGGATTACAGGCCGTCGGGCGCGACGACAGGCCCCGCCCCAACACCAGCCTCAACCTTCTAGCACTAACGACGAAGTACCAGAAGCCACCAAGGCGCCGGCCGTTCCGGAACCACCGCTACATCCTTACGCTGGCCTAGGGGGCAACTACGCCCCGCCCCTAAATCGTAACTTCGGAGCGCCAGATAAACCTACGGGGGGATATCGACCCACAGCGCCTATATATGATCTGGAGAAGTCTAAGTTAGTTTTTGATCGCATCATGCAAAGTCAGGTTACGCTATCGGTAGGAGAGTTATGCAGCGTGGCACCAGATGTCAGGAACCAGATGCGTACCGCGGTTACCCCTCGACGAAACGTAGCTAACAATGTAGCGACGGTGGACGAATGCGACGACGCGCTGCCTGGTTTCGCATATATAACCGAGACGGTAGCTCCTGAAACCAAGGAAGAGGTCGCACCACCTAAAGAAGCCACGTCCGTTGACCCGGTCGAAACCTACCTCAAATCGCTAAGATCTAGCGACAAGAGGTCGCACCACCTAAAGAAGCCACGTCCGTTGACCCGGTCGAAACCTACCTCAAATCGCTAAGATCTAGCGACGACCCGCCATCTTGACTGTAGCCCAAGACTCTCACGCGATTCGCTCAATTATGCTGACAGTTGATGGGAAAAGCAAAATAGAGTCGATCGTGGATAGTGGATAGCGGATCCCAAATTATTTCAATGGCTGCCGACGTCGCTAATGAGCTGGGTATCATTTACGATCCAACGATCATTCTTAACATGCAGAGCGCTAACGGCACGATTGATCGATCCTTGGGGATGGCTCGGAACGTGCCATGCGCTATAGGCGATCTAACGTTCTATCTACAAATTCACATACTTAGATCGCCTGCCTACGATTTATTATTAGGAAGGCCCTTCGATGTGCTAGCGCGATCAGTAGTCAAAACAACGTCCGAGGAGGAAACGACGCTAACTATTAGCGACCCCAATTCTGGAGTCAGAAGAACGGTACCGACATTTCCCCGAGGGAGGTTCCAGAAGCCTGGACCAAGAAAGCGACCTTACGTTAGCGACGAACCTTGCGAGTGTTTTCCGGCGCCATCGAGGAGATGAGTGATGAGGATCATGGAGATGAAGCGCTTATTTTGGACTATAATCATCGGACTGGGCAAGTAACCTTTATATCATATACCCCTTTAGCCCCTGAAATCTTGAACACTTCTACGTCGCTTACTAGCGAAGCTTTATCCTACTTATACCTCACTGCATCCGATATTACTGAAAATCTTTCGACAGACACTTACTTCGTTTCTTCCCCTGATTCTAAAGAACCTTTGATATCCGGTTTCGCTAGAAACCAGAGTTCCATTTATAATATGTTTGCTAACAACAGTACCCCTAAGCGCAAAGGGGTTCAGGTTAAAAAGAAATACAAGCCAGTAGCGCTTAAAACGAAACCGGTAGCAAGTGGCGTACCCGAAGAATTTCGCATCGAGAGAAAAATCATTGGAGACCCGTTAGCGACCCTTCCCGAGCTTAATCCGAACCCGCCACCCTTCGAGCCTACCGGACGATTCACGGAAGAACGACGGGCGCTATTCCTTAGCGCCCACGATACAGGCTTTCTATCGACGGCGGAACTAGATGTATTGACCGACATTATGCGAAAACAAAACAAAGCATTTGCTTGGGAGGATTCCGAACGCGGTAAACTGAGAACTGACTTCTTTCCACCAGTGGTTATACCAACAATACCTCATGTACCTTGGACCGAGCATAACCGACCGATACCGCCGGGTATTGAAGCGGAGGTTTGCCAAATTATTCGTTCCAAAATAGCGGCGGGAGTTTACGAGCCTTCCAATTCGGCATACCGGTCGCGATGGTTTTGTGTACTGAAGAAAAATGGCAAGCTACGTATAGTTCACAGTCTGGAGCCGCTGAACAAAGTCACGATTCGTCATTCAGGGGTACCGCCCTTCCCCGATCACGTCGCTGAATTGTTTGCGGGAAGAATATGTGGCGCTACCCTGGATCTGTACGTTGGCTATGACAAGCGCTTGATTCACCCTTCCTCTCGCGACTTAACGACATTTCAAACGCCATTCGGAGCGCTACGACTGGTTACACTTCCCATGGGGTGGACGAATTCGGTACCCATATTCCACAACGACATTACATTTATTCTACAACCCAAAATACCCCACCATGTGCTTAGTTTTATCGACGATGTTGGCGTTAAGGGCCCAAAAGATTGGCGCCTTGTAGATGGCAAGCCCGAAGTGCACCCGGAAAATCCTAATATCCGCATGGCGCTATGGGACTTCTTCCAATTGGTCAACCGGGTGCTTCAGCGCATGAAATATTGTGGTGGAACGTTCTCAGGACACAAGTTGGTTCTTTGCGCACCACAATTTAAAATTTTGGGGCACGTTTGCACGCCAGAAGGCAGGATCTCTGAGGAGAGCCGATTAGCGCTTCTGGAGAAGTGGGGAGTCTGCCATAACCTCTTGGAAGTTCACGCGTTTCTAGGCACGGTAGGCGTGCTGCGCATGTTCATACACCATTTTTCACATCGAGCGCACCCGCTAAATCGCTTAACTCGTTCAGGGGTCCCCTTCGAATTCGGACCCGACCAAATTAACGCCCAAAAAGACTTAGTGAAGGCGCTGCAGGAAGCGAAGCCATTGGTACCCATCGATTATACTACATCCGATCCAGTTATACTTGCCGTCGACACCTCTTACATCGTGGTCGGCTTCTTTTTATGTCAATGTGATAGCGCGAATCGAAAAATCAGACGCTACCATCGCTTCGGATCAATTACCCTTAACGACAGAGAGTCGCGCTATAGCCAGCCCAAACTGGAATTATACGGATTGTTTCGAGCGTTTCAGGCGCTACGCATGTATCTTATTGGGGTTCGAAACCTGATCGTCGAAGTCGATGCACGCTACATCAAAGGGATGCTTCAGAACCCAGACATTCAACCTTCGGCTAGCATGAATCGCTGGGTAGTAGCGATATTAATGTTCCACTTCGAGCTCGTGCATGTTAAGAGTGCGTTTCACGGACCTGATGGACTATCTAGGCGACCTAGGCAGCCGGAGGACGAAGTGCTAGACGAAAGCAATAACGATGTATTTGACGACTGGATTGACCGGTTGCACGGTTTCATACATATTATTCAATTGCCTATTTTGGCCCTTCGCGAAGACCAACCTATCTCGATCTGGCTACACCCTATCATTCCGTACCAACCTAAACCGTATCAGGCTCCATCGACTTTTTACACGGCCAGTATCTATAACGTCGCTAAGCCGCATAATGATCTAAAGATAGTCAAGGAACCAAGACTCTTACAGGAAGATAGTCGCAACCTTCCATATTCGGCGGTACCTCGTAGCGCCAAGGCTAAGTCAGAAGACCAACGAGTTGATCAGGTTAGGAAATGGTTACAGGATTTGCAACGACCATCAGACCTTACGGACACGGAATACGCCACCTTCATTCGATATGCAACGACTTTCTTTATGGTTGAAAATCGGCTTTGGCGACGAAATAGGTCTGGCGCGCACAAATTAGTAATCAAGCCCGAGGGCCGCGTCAGGATTTTGCGCGCTATGCATGATGACTTGGGACATCGAGGACTCATACCTACAACCACCACCTAACTCAATCCTGTCCTCTACCGACCTTATTGCTAGGCGCGCTATTGACTTACAACAACGCATGGAGGATCTAGAGCGCCTACACGAGGTGGTATTTCAAGCTAGACGACAAGCCGCACTACGATTTGAAAGCGAACATAGCGCTACTATCCGAGACTACAATTTTACAGCTGGCGCCTTAGTGCTAATGCGCAACTCGAAAATCGAAGTAACCCATAACAAAAAGATGCGACCTCGATACCTAGGGCCCCTCATAGTCATTTCCCGCAATAGGGGAGGAGCCTACGTACTCTGCGAGCTGGACGGCTCGGTTTTGCATCGACCGGTAGCGGCGTTTCGACTCATTCCCTACTTAGCACGTGAACACATTCCACTACCTTTGCCGGCGCTAGACATTGACACGGCCAAACTGCGAGAGCTTGAAGAGACTGAGTTGGTGGACGATGACGAGATCAATCCTGATGACGAAGAGGAACAATGAAAGACCACGGAAAACGAGGCGCCAGCGGTTAGCGCCCCCTGCTACGGACTTAAAACATGCGCTAGTAATCATGAAGAGGGTGCATAACTGGGTGATACTAATACATGCGGCACTACTAAACTATACTTGACTACGAAAGTTTAAGACAACGACGACGACCACCGACGAGGGCCTTTGACTCGCTCCTTGTGTCGCCTATAGGCAGGAGGAGCACCGGAAGGGGGACGTATGGCAGCGTTAGGCGGCGTGGGAGGAGCGACTGGAGGAGGAGGCACGGGAGCGCGAGGAGGAGGCACGGGAAGGGCGATTGTAGGTGGAGCGCGGGAAGGACCTGGGGGAGCGGCGGGACGAGTAGAGGACGAGTACCACCCGGCCTCGTCCAAGCGACGCTCTAAAGCTGTGAAAGGAACGATTATGCGGTCGAGCACGGCTCTACTAGCGCTAAGGTTGACAAGAACCGGAAGAGGGAGCCAGGAAAGGCTCTAGAAAAGGACAGGGAGTTAGCTAACCAAAGCTAGGCGAAAAAGGGGTATAGGTACTAACCAAACCCCCGGTCTCGCGGAGAAGACTATGAAGGCTCAACGCGGTACCAGTAATGGTCTGCTCCTACGACACGCATAAGTATTACCTAAAGCATGCGCTAATAAAGGGTTTACGGTGACTAGGGCCGGGTCCGTATCTATCTCCCATTCGGCGGAGGCCGCTAGCAGGATCCGGTATCGGCGCACAAGGGTCAATATGTTGCTGTTCTCTTGCGGGAAGCCGCCGTCAGGCATTAACGCAAGGAAGCGCTCGAGGCGATCTAGGATGAGAGGCCGGTGAACGAGTACGGGGTCATCAAGAAGGAGGGAAGGTTCTGGCATGATATGATACTAACCGGGTTAACAGCGCCAGAACCCATAAAATACCTCAAGCTACGTGCAGGGTCGCAGATACTTGGGAACTCTTACATGCGCAAAACAATCATGAGGGGGGGGAGGCAGTGATGCATTTCATTTAACTACGACAAAAAGAAATCAACTAGCCAAAGTCTGTCAGCCCAGTGGCGCCACGGAAAAGAAGGAGCCGACTTACATAAACGACATGGGAGACGGACAAGCATCAAGGCCCGGGCAGAAGGAGAGGCCTGGGAGGCCTCCAGCCTTCAGCAGGACCACGAAAAAGCCGGCCACCGGTAGACGAGCGAGGCGCCTGGCGGAGCGACGCGTTAGACAGAAGAAAAGAGGTAATAAAATGACAAACCAGGTAGTGACTCTCCTCCAGCAGCAGCTCAAGACGTTCTTTCATTTCCTTGGTCACGATTTGCTTGATTTGGAGACTATCAGAAGAGAAGGAGGGCGAAAAAGGCAATAGCGCACCTGAAAAATCCGACTCCAGTTTTTCTCCATACCAAAACGGGTCAACGGCAGGTCATCGTTCCAGATCTCACAGGCTACACGAAGTAGCTGGCAGCGACGACCTAATTCAACGACTCCGTCGGTCAGTCCGGGTACGCCAACCGCTGGGTAGTGGTGGAAGAACGAGGTAGCGCGTTCCAGGAAAGTGGGGGGATCAATTACGACGTGAGCACGATCACAACAGGCAGTCCACACAATGCCGGTTGGGCTTTCCATCGCAAAGACTGATGAGATGCTGTCGAGGCATGGGCAATTTATAGGACTCGGACGGTGTTTCAACTAGCGACAGCGTGGGAGGGCACTTCTCAAGGGGCTTGGACCCTGACGCAGACACGAGCCAATAGGATGCGCTGGAGTCCATTTTAGGTCGCACAAAGAGGGTATTAACCTTCGAGATCTAGCGCTTATACCCACCATCACCGAATAACCACAAGCAATCAGTGGCACTCTATTTCTTATACATTAAAACTTCTTGCATGAATCGACTTATTTTTCTACAGACGATACCTATTTCTTCCTAGGCTGGCGCGATATTGGCTATTGGGTCGCGCTGGTAATAGGGGTTTTTATGCCATGATGATTTACTGAGCGTTTCCCCTTTTTCTTACTTTATATTTTGATTACTTACAAACTGACGATTTCAAAACAAGGGGAGGGGAGCGTTTATTTTTAGTATGGCTATCACAGACTACGTATCAAAATTTTCAAAGTCCACAAAAATTCGAAGCGCTACGGGCCGGCGACTACGCATCAGACGTGGAGGGAGCGGGATCACCCAATGGAAGCAAGTCCCCGTCTTGAATGGCGTTACTCGCTTGCCACTCAAGCGCATCAGTGATGTCGTCATGGAGCTCAAGCAGGAGGAGCTCACGGCGCGCTAAGGTGGAGACACAAGGACGGAGGAGGGCGAGTTTGCTACCGATGACGTCGGTCGCGTCCTCAACCTGGCGAAGTTGTTGATGGAGATCGGCGGCAGGACAAAGGGGAGTGACAGGATAAGAGAACTCATCCTCAAGCCAGGGATAGGCGTCGCCGGAAACGCGCATGGCGGGGGGAGGAGTCCAAAAAGGATCGAACTTAGCGGAGGTCAGCGGAGAGGCGAACTAACTAGGAAATGCAGACTTACTCGAACGGTTACGGGAGCACGGGGGGTCCATTCATGGCGCTCATCGCCTGGGGACATGGCCCTAGCGGAAGAAAGGCGGATGCCATAGGAAGGCAAGTACCTCCAGCGGCGGCGGCGCTCGCCCTGAGCTACTAGGGTCCCTTCGGACTCAGGCGCGGTAGAGGACTCGCGAGTACTGGGGAAGGAAGAGAGGCTACGAGGAGGGGTAAGAGATGGTGTAATAGGAAGGGCGACGGGGGAGGCGCTAGCCGCGACAGGCTCGGGGGCAGGGGTAGCGCCAGCAACAGACATTACGACATCTTCGGCGGGAGGGATATTCACGACAACCGGAAGCGAAGGAGTAGGGGACCTAGCGACAAAGAAGTTAGCACCGCCTGGCGAGGAAAACCCAAAGACTACGCACCAATTACCACTGGGGCCACTCTGATAAGGGTTAGCGGCAAAAGGGGGAGTAATGCGAAGCAGAAGAGCGCGTACCGCCAACAGCGCATCAGTGTCGACTACAGGCCCAGCCTCATCGTCATCCTCACCCTCAGCGTCCCTCTCGGTATCCTCGCCTTCATCAGTAGACGACTCGGTAGAAGACAAGACGACGGGAGTAGCAGGCGCTAGCTCCCGGCGCTTACCGGGACTCTTGCTAGGAGAGGCGACAATAGGCTTACGCTTCGAAGGGACGGGACGACGGGGAGAACGGGCAAAGGGGGCGGTCACGGTAGTACCATCTTGGGTGATGGGAAGCGCTAGGCTTGCAGCGCTAATCACAGTGGGCTGACGAGTAGCGGCCAGATCGCGTTGCTGCAACACAAAGGCCCAGGCGTTACGAACTAAGACTGCGCGCTCGTAATTGCGCTGCATGATAGCGTCCCTACCACGTTTGCGAGTACAAATCCCATTGAAGGCACAGCCCCGTTTCAACGCATCGCAACGGTAGCAGGGAAGAGAGGCGGTAGGAAACCAGCAACCCTCAGGATCGTTTTCAGACCAGCATTTATCGCACTGGGAAAGAAGTTAGCGACGTCATCAAACTTTCAGGGACAAACATGCACTTACCGCACCAATCTTCGCCCTAAAGGCGCGGCGCTCCACGGGTGCCACCGTAACCTTCTTCTTAGCGCCGAGCACCTGGACACCAGCCGGGAGGCCGGTATCAATGACGGTAGTATCGCGACGAAGGCGCAGCAAATCACGAAGCTCCGCGTCGGTAAACATAGTTTGGTTGGGCGCCTAAGAAGGGCTTGATCAGGCGCTAGAGACAAGCGATCTTAAAAGGAAACACTTACGACATACAAAGGGGCAACACGAGCAGGGAGATTGACCTAAGAAGAAGAGTGAGTAGAAGAACTAGAGGCAAGAAGACAAGGACGCACGGTACGTTTAGGAGGACTAGCGAGAGTAGGGGGCGCGCGATTAATAACGACGGCGAAGTTACAGGGGGGAAGGCGAGAAATAGTATGGGTAGGTCCGGGCCGGGGCTCACTGGCGGTAACGGCAATCCGTTTGATGGCCGAGTGAGGAGGCGCAGTACGAGTGGGAGAAGCGACGATGGGTGCAGGGCGAGCGGGAGAAGCATCGCCACGAAAAGGACTACCAAGAACGCAGTACGAGTGGGAGAAGCGACGATGGGTGCAGGGCGAGCGGGAGAAGCATCGCCACGAAAAGGACTACCAAGAACGGAAGGAGGCAGAACGGAAACAGGAGCAGCAGGAGCGGCCGGAACGGAAGGAACGGTAGAGGCCGACGGGGCGCTAGGAAGACTTGCAACGGTGGGCGACGTAGCAACCGACTACTCAGGGTTAACACGGAAAATGTGAGGAAGAAAAGGAGGGAACTCACCTCGCCAACCTCGGTACTAGCCAGCAGGGCGTCGATCTCGTCGGATAGAGAAGGAGCCTAGTATGGGCGCTGAACCTTAGCGCCACGAACCTAAAATCAAACCTAAAAACTTACGAACAAGTCCACGAACGGTAGCAACCAATCGGCACCCTCATATTCACGGTACCAAGCCATGCACCATTCACGAACCTCGACGCCCCGCGCCCAGGAACTGTCAGAGCCGCGGACCACGAGCCAGCGCCGATAGAGTTGCATAATGCCAGGGACGGTTTGTGGCGCATCGGCGGGACCAACAGACTTAGCGCGATCAAATAAATAAGAGGCTTTAGCCAGGAAATTGCGAAGAGCAGAGGCATCGAAAGGAGTGGACATGTTGGAAAGATGGGAAGGAAAACACGAGAAGGTGAAGGGCTAAAAATGATTTTTATAAGGCGCCGGCGGCATCATACGGACCGTAGCGCAGTCAAATTAATGACGGCGTTTGACTGAGGACAGTCAATTTTTCAGTTGGGGGGAGATGATAGGCTTCTACTCGGACTGAGCGCATCAAGGGACATTATAGGCCAACCGACACTTGACGTATTCAGGACTCTAGCGACCAGTTGGGAATATAGAGCAGCTCTAGCTCTGGCAAATTACTACAGGATGTGGAAACTTATCCTAACCCCTAGCTACCAGGCCTACAGCGCACTCCTTTCACCTAGCCCAAGGACGAAGGAGGCTCATAACGTATAGCGCTAACACAACGACGGGAGAGGACTATAACTAAACCCCGATCACTTCCAGAAGGAGCCAGCAGCAGGCGCTGCCATTGGATGAGGCACTTCAATCAGAAGTCTAAAGGGATCAATGACGGCGGCACTGGATATACTTAAATCCGACATCTGGACCTGATAGGAACTAATACAATGAGTAGCGCTGACATTAGCGCTCACGGCATCTGTCGAGGATTTTCCGACCATACCCCGGAACGGCCTGGCCAATCGGAGTTATAGAAAAGTGAGCAGACTCGTACAACTCTAAGTCAATATAGAGTCACCGCAGGTCGCCGTGGGTCATAACGCCGTTGGTCGCCGTCAGCCATGTGCACAAGGTCGCCATTGACAGGTCGCCGTTAGAGTAAACCACGAGGAGAGGTGCTAGGAGGTAGCGCCGCAGATGGATTTGTATCTTGGCAAACACAGTAGCGCACTGTATATAAAATAGCTACTTTTCATGTATATAACAACGAATCGCAACCCCTCGAACTCACAGTTACACTTAGCGTTCAACTCGCGCTAGCTTCCTTCGACTTCGTCCCTAAGTCGGGCGCTAGCTTTGTCTATTTCGTCTTCATCGTTTACGGTGCCACCTACGGGCACAATACGCGGCGCTATTCGTCTTTTCTCCAATATTCTTGCCTAAACTACGACGCTTACCGTCTGCCAGGTAGCCCCCGAAGCACTATAATCTAGCGCATCGTTTTACTACTTCCACTTGAGCACACCGGGACTCTGTCAGGACTCCTCACAACTACGAACGCCAAGCGCTGGAGACGGCGTTGTACTGCGTATACGTCCAGCGCACCCAACCACAGTTGGCGTCATCAACGTTCCGTCGAGGGGTAACCGCGGTACGCATCTGGTTCCTGACGTCTGGCACCACACTGCATAACTCTTCTACCAATAGCGTAACCTGACTTTGCATGATGCGATCAAAAACTAACTTAGACTTCTCCAGATCATATATAGGCGCTGTGGGTCGATATCCCCCCGTAGGTTTATCTGGCGCTCCGAAGTTACGATTAAGGGGCAGGGCGTAGTTGCCCCCGAGACCAGCGTAAGGATGTAGCGGTGGCTCCAGAACGGCCGGCGCCTTGGTAGCTTCTAGTACTTCGTTGTTAGCGCTAGAGGTTGAGGCTGGTGCTAGAGCGGGGCCTGTCGTTGCACCCGAAGGTCTATAATCCTTTAAAGGCTGCTTGCCCTTTTTGATCTCCACCCTATCGAAGACCTGATTCTTTAGCGACTTCAGTTCCTTCTCTAGTGTCTCAATCCTCTCTTCGCAGGACAGTGTGGGTCGGTCACTGATAGCGTTTAGCTGAAGAACTTCGTGAATTAGTGCTTGTTGAGGAGTTGCCTCGGTTTCTGTTGTCGCCGTGCTATTCAGGTTGCCTGTCGCTAAGTTCCCGGGGTTCCGACGGTGCCACTCGTCAAGGCGTCCCTGGAACGTCTTATGCTCGGGATAAAGGGGAATGCTAGCGCCCGAAGGTAAGACTAGTTTCCCGTCCATTCCCCGGCGCGCCTTCCCTTGTCGCAGGTATTGTTCAAGGATAGCGCACCTACCCCTGGTCATGGTATGTCCTGCCTCGCTGCAAAAATGGCAAAGTCCCGTCTGTACGTTACTTCTAGGCGCCGAAAGACTAGTCGAGATCAAGGTTTCCAGTTTATTCATGACATTAGCGACTGCATTGCTGACGGCAGTTTCCAAATCCTCCTTCTTGACATACCCATTGTGGTCATTGGCGGCGCTAGGCGCTGGCGACTCTATCTTGGGTGCCATTCCCCCATGGTCCGCGCCAGGTCGCTGTAATGGTATACCTGTATCCATGCCTTTTAATACCCACTTTCCTGCCTCAAAGACTTTTTCTATGTCGTATGGTTCCTCGGGGTGATGGTCATGCATAATGATCTCTAAGCGCCGCGCAATCTTAGTCCATAACGACGTCGGGAATCCTTGTTGAAACAAACGGCGCTCCTCGTTCCCATATAACTTCCCATTTTGAACCAGCCATCTCGCTATCCGCTGGAAATCACGATAATAGGTTGATAGCGCTCCTAGGGTATAGATTCCAGCTGCGAAAGTGTCTTGTACTAGCTTCTGGATTTCCATTACCGTATAACGCGTAGCTTCTTCAGCACCAGGATATAAATGAACGATAGCCTTTTTCCATTCCTCATAGGTAAAAGGCCTGGGTGGTGCGTCACTAGTAAGTCCTTGGAACTCCTTCAACCCTGTCCATGATTCGGCTGTGTCGTATGAGACGTATCTGGCAGCGTATTCCTTCATCTGTGTATCGTCGGTTACCTGGCAATCGTGTAGCAGATACTCTAACTCTTTGAAGTACTGCGTTAGTTCGCGAGGTTTCGTTTCGTCCCATTTTGGCGACGAGAAGTGGTTTCGGGGTGGCATGCGCTGATTGTTCAGCTGATCCATACCAATAGGTGTGTTTGTCGAGGTAGGAACGAGAAGTGGTTTCGGGGTGGCATGCGCTGATTGTTCAGCTGATCCATACCAATAGGTGTGTTTGTCGAGGTAGGAAGGGTGGTGGTGCTCGTGTTACTTAGCGTCGATATCGTAGATACCGGCTCAGTTAGTTTCGAGTTGCTAGGTTCTGGCGATAATAGCCTAGATAACTCTTCTAAAGGCGTAAGCGGCGTATGGTTTTCGCCTGCTAAGTACTCAAATGGTCGGGAAAATGGGAAAAAGCTCTTGGCTAAGCTGTCTGGTGCGGCCTCAAGCTCCTGATCCAAAGTCTGTCTCGGTAGCGCGCCTGGTAAGTGTGGTGATTCGGTGGTACTTGGTTCAAGCGTGCTCTCCAACAGGAGGCGGCGCTGTCGCTGGGCTCGAGTTTCCGGCGGAATTCTGTCTCAAAAGAACCCCTCGTGGTGGGCTCCAAAATGATGACGCCAACTGTGGTTGGGTGCGCTGGACGTATACGCAGTACAACACCGTCTCCAGCGCTTGGCGTACGTAGTTGTGAGGAGTCCTGACAGGGTCCCGGTGTGCTCGAGTGGAGGTAGTAAAACGATGCGCTAGATTATAGCACCTCGGGGGCTACCTGGCAGACGGTAAGCGTCGTGGTTTAGGCAAAGATATCGGAGAAAAGACGAGTAGCGCAGCGTATTGTGCCCGTAGGTGGCACCGTAAACGATGAAGACGAGATAGACGAAGCTAGCGCCAGACTTAGTGACGAAGTCGAAGGAAGCTAGCGCGAGTTGAACGCTAAGTATAACTGTCTGTTTGAGGGGTTGCGATTTGTTGCTATATACATGTAAAGTAGCTATTTTATATACTATGCGCTACCGCGTTTGCCAAGATACGAGCCCATCTGTGGCGCTACCTCCTAGCGCCTCTCCTCGTGATTTCCTCTAATGGTGACCTGTCAACGGCGACCTTTTGCACATGGCTGACGGCGACCAACGGCGTTATGACCCACAGCAACCAGCGGCGACTCTATATTGACTTAGAATTGTACGAGTCTGCTCACTTTTACTATATCTCCAATTGGCCAAGCTGTTCCGGGGTATGTTCGGAAAATCCTCGACAGACGCCGTGAGCGCTAATGTCAGCGCTACTCATTGTATTAGTTCCTGGCAGGTCCAGATGTCGGATTTAAGTATATCCAGTGCCGCCGTCATTGATCCTTTTAGACTTCTGATTGAAGTTCCTCGTCAAATGGCAGTGCCTGCTGCTGGCTCCTTCTGGCAGTGATCGGGGTTTAGTTAGAGTCCTCTCCCGCCGTCGTGTTAGCGTTATGCGTTATGAGCCTTCTTCATCCTTGGGCTAGGTGAAAGGAGTGCGCTGAAGGCCTGGTAGCTAGAGGTTAGGGTAAATTTCCACATCCTGTAGTAATTTGCCAGAGCTAGAGCTGCTCTATATTCCCAACTGGTCACTAGAGTCCTGAATACGTCAAGTGTCAGTTGGCCTATAATGTCCCTTGATGCGCTCAGTCCGAGTAGAAGCCTATCACTAGAGTCCTGAATACGTCAAGTGTCAGTTGGCCTATAATGTCCCTTGATGCGCTCAGTCCGAGTAGAAGCCTATCAGCGTGTAGACTCGAAGCTGTGATCGCGCCTATGTTACCATGGACCCTCCCACCTTTCTGGACCGGGCCACCTTATTCTTTCATCATTACCCTCCCAAGGGTATTCCTAAGTTGGCCAACGAAGTAGTGGAGTTGGGTCGTCGCTGTCGGCTTCTGCGGGCTGCTTGTGAAATTTGGGGAGACGCGTCCCCGTTAACGTGTTTTGGTACAGAGGCCACTTGGAGTCAGGCTTTCCATGTGCGTGTCTTGCTATTCTTAGCGCATTACAGTGCCCTTCTGACGGTCGCCCAAATCCAGGAAATCGCCACCGAAGACACGGCGGATCGTCTTCAACTTTTGATGGAGGAAAGCTATTACCTGGTTAGTGACTGAGCCATCACCTCGCCTTCTTCCGTGTCTAACGGCCCTTTTCTCTTAGTCCCCTCGCAAGTATACTGGCGCTCGTCTCTTTTGTGGTCCCCTCGAGGGGCCAACGGTTGTTAGCAAGCGTATTTCTTGGTTCGGCCCTTCTTGACTCGTTGTGTGTTGTTTTTTCTTCCCCCCCCCTGTTGTTTGAGTGAGGCAATCCCATCTTCTTTGCAGCGCCACCGGCCTAACATATTCCCAGCTTTTTGCTTCTTCTGCCGTAGTTATATGAAATATATTGTTGTTGTCGCGTCCTCGTGATGGTGCTGCATAAGTTCTGTTTCCTAAGTCCCTTCGACCCTGCATAATGTCGCTAGGTATATATCTGAGATTTCCGAGCCTAGCATTGTTAAGTTCTTCGAAATGCCTACTCCCTTTTTCCTTCTCAAAGACATCACCTCCGTCCCTCGTCCCGAGATGTTCTTTGCTCGACTGCCCTTAGGCGGTATTCAACACCAGAACGGGAACATCCTCACCCTGATTTGTTGTTACAGGTTACTTCTGGCTATGACCCAGGAGTGGCTCGTAGAGTCCGAACGTCACTCCAACACGGTAAGTTTCTACAGGCGGCGTGATTCAGTACCTTCTTATGCGTCCCTTCAGCCTCCTATTTTGGGTAGCCAAAAGTGCTTGGAGTTCCTACTCCTCGAAACGGATAATATTGTTAGTCCCTCCCCTTTTCCTTTCATACCTTCAGGGTCGCTGACCCCTTACTTCAGACTTTGAAGTGGTTGCCCTTGCCAGATCTGATTGACGAAGACGTTCGTGCCACCACGCTCGAACACGTCATCATTCCTTTTACTCCTCTAGCTCCTCGCTTCGGAGCTGGAGCGCCTCCTGCCCCCATAAATGAGTCTCCCCCCAGTTCCTCCACCTTTTGCTTCGGAGCTGGAGCGCCGCCTGCTCCCATAAACGAGTCTCCCACCGGCTCCTCCACCATTTACACTGGAGCGCCGCCTGCTCCCACAAATGAATCTCCTCCCAGCTTCTCCACCTTTCCTCCGGGGACCTTTCCCTCTACTCCGTCGCTTATTCTCCCCCCTGCACCGCCTCCTTCCCCTGCGCAACTCCGCACCCCCGGCGCTCTGAGGGATTTGTTAGGGGTCCTCACCGTAGAACGTAAAGTAGCCACTAGTTCATTTGTCGCCAGTTTCATAGGCCTGTATAGTATGAATTTATATGCGTTGTTGTTCCTTTCATAAGTGAGGTGCAAGGCGCTAAGGTCTAGCGCCCTTCCCTTCGTGCCCTATTACTGATCGTTTTCTTCTTCTTGTGCGACTTCATCATCGTCCACAAGCTTGGTCTCCTCTAGCTCTCGAAGTTTAGCAGTGTCAATGTCCAGCGCCGATAAAGGTAATGAAATGTGTTCACGCACTAAGTAGGGAATGAGTCGGAACGCCGCTACTGGTCAATGCAAAACTGAGCCGTCCAACTCGCTGAGTACGTATGCGCCTCCCCTATTGCAGGAAACCACTATTAGGGGTCCCAGATACCGAGGCCGCATCTTTTTGTTATGGGTAACCTTGATCTTGGAGTTGCGCATTAGTACTAGGGCGCCCGTTGTAAAGTTGTAGTCTCAAATCGTGGCGCTATGCTCGGTTTCAAACCGTAGTGCAGCTTGTCGTCTAGCCTGAAATACTACCTTGTGTAAGCGCTCGAGATCCTCCATGCGTCATTGTAAGTCTATAGCGTGTCTAGCGATCATGTTGGTAGAGGATAGTATTGAGTTCGGTGGGGGTTGTAAATACGTCGCTTCCACCACGTCCGCAGGTAGCAAGGGGTGGGTGCCAGTCGCCGCATAGTAGGGAGAGCAGCCCATCCTCTTTCGTACGGTAACCCGCTCTGACCAGAAGACTGAATAAGTCGCCTCACTCCAGCGACTTTTGTCACCATCAACCGCCTTGAATAGCGCTTGTCAAACATCAAAATGAGGCCTTTCTATGATTCCGTTGGCGCGTTTATTGTATCCTGAGACTCGGATGTGTTGTATGTTGTATTTGTTGGCAAGATAAGTGAGCACCTTGACTATTGGCGCTCCGTTGTCTGTGATGATCTCGTGAAGGGCTCCCCATTGGCAGATAACGTCCTCAAAGAGCCACTTAGCTATAGCATCTGTATTTTCTCGCTGGAGCATACGAAACTCCAGCCAATGTACCAAGGAACACCTTCCTTGAATAATATACTTGTAGCGCCCTGACTTGGGCATGTGCATGGTGTCGATATATATTTTTCCAAATAACAGCACTGGAGTCGCTACCGTTGGGGGAATCAGAACCTGACATGTCTGCTGAATTTGACAGAGATGACAAGTGCGAATATACCACGCAATATCGGCACTAACTTGCGGCCACCAGAAGCGCTCCAAAAGGTTCGCCCTTGTCGCGTAGAGTCCTCAGTGTCCCAAGTCATCGTGCATAGCGCGTAGAATCCTCACTTGATTATCCGGTTTAATTACTAGTTTATGGGTGCCATCTCTATTTCATCGCCAAAGTCAGTCTTCCACTATAAAGAAAGTCGTCGCATATCGAATGAAGGTGGCGTATTCCGTATCCGTAAGGTCTGATGGTCGTTGCAAATCCTGTAGCCACTTCCTAACCTGGTCCACTTGCTGATCTTCTGACTTAGCTTTGGCGCTTCGAGGTACTGCCGAATATGGCAGGTTCTGACTGTCTTCTCGCAAGGGTCTTGGTTCCTCGACTATCTTTAGATTGTTAGACAGCTTAGCGACGTTATAGATACTGGCCATATAAAAAGTCGATGATGCTTGATATGGCCGGGGCTGGTACGGAACAATAGAGTGAAGCCAAGTTAAAACTGGTTGGTCTTCGCGAAGCACCGGAATAGGCAACTGAATGATATGCATGAAACCATGCAATTGATCAATCCAGTCGTTAAATACATCGTTGTCGCTATCGTCTAGCGCTTCATCTTCCGGTTGTCTGGGTTGCCTAGATAATCTGTCTGGCCCGTGGAACGCACTTCTGACGTGTACTAACTCAAAGTGAAACATTAATATCGCTACTACCCAGCGGTTCATACTGGCCAAAGGTTGAATATCAGGGTTCTGAAGCATTCCTTTGATGTATCGTGCATCGACTTCGACAATCAGATTTCGTACCCCAATGAGGTACATGTGCAGCGCCTGAAACGATCGAAACAAGCCATATAACTCTAGCTTGGGCTGACTGTAGCGCGATTCTCGGTTGTTAAGGGTAATCGATCCGAAGCAATTGTAGCGCCTGATTTTCCGGTTCACGCCATCACACTGGCATAAAAAGAAGCCAACAGCGATATATGATGTGTCAACAGCAAGTATAACGGGATCGGCGATAGTATAATCAATGGGCACCAATGGTTTCGCTTCCTGTAGCGCCTTTACTAAGTCCTTCTGGGCATTGATTTGCTCAGGTCCAAATTTGAAGGGGACCCCTGAACGGATGAGGCGATTAAGGGCGTTTGCACGATGTGAAAAATGGTGTATGAACATGCGCAGCACCCCTACAGTGCCCAAGAACACGCGGACTTTCGAGAGGTTATGACAGACCCCCCATTTCTCCAGCAGCGCTAATCGGCTCTCCTCTGGAATCCTGCCTTCTAGTGTGCAAACGTGCCCCAAAATTTTAAATTGCGGAGCACAAAGAATGAGCTTGTGCCCTGAAAACGTACCGCCACAATACTTCATGCGCTGAAGTACTCGGTTAACCAGTTGAAAGAAGTCTCATAGCGCCATACAGATATTAGGATTTTCTGGGTGAACTTCGGGCTTGCCATCTACCAACCGCCAATCCTTCAGGCCTTTAACTCCTACGTCGTCTATGAAGCTGAGCACATGGTGGGGTATTTCGGGCTGTAGGATGAATGTAATATCGTCGTGAAATATCGGTACCGAGTTTGTCCATCCCATAGGAAGTGTGACTAGTCGTAGCGCCCCAAACGGTGTTTGAAATGTCGTCAAGTCGCGAGAGGAAGGATGGATTAAGCGCTCGTCATAGCCCACGTACAAATCCAGGGTAGCGCCACATATTCGTCCCGCGAAAGATTCAGCAACGTGATTGGGAAATGGCGGTACCCCTGAATGACGAATGGTGACTTTGTTTAGCGGTTCTAGGCTGTGAACTATACGTAGCTTCCCGTTTTTCTTTAGTACGCAGAACCATCTTGAGCGGTAAGCCGAATTAGAAGGCTCGTATACACCTGCTGCTATCTTGGAGCGAATAATTTGGCAGACTTCAGCTTCGATGCCCGGGGGTATGGGTCGGTTATGCTCAGTCCAGGGTACGTGCGGTATTGTAGGTATAACCACTGGTGGAAAGAAGTCAGTTCTAAGTTTATCATGTTCTGAGTTCTCCCATGCAAAAGCCTCATTCTGTTTTTGCATGATGTCAACTAATATGTTCATTTCCTCTGTCGAGAGAAAGCCGGTATCGTGGGCGCTAAGAAATAGCGCCTTTCGTTCTTCTGTAAATTGTCCTGTTGGTTCGAAGGGTGGTGGATTTGGGTCGAGTTTTGGCAGGGTAGCCAAAGGGTCGCCTATTATTTTTCTTTCGATGCAAAATTCCTCGGGTACGGCGCTCGCTACCGGCTTCGTTTTAAGCGCTACGGGTTTATATTTCTTCTTGACCTGAACCCCTTTGCGCTTAGGGGTACTATTGTTAGCAAACGTATTATAAATAGAGTCATGGTTTCTAGCAAAACCTGATATCAAAGGTTCTTTAGAGTCGGGAGTAGAAACGAAATAAGTGTCTGTTGAAAGGTTTTCAGTAATATCTGACGCAGTGAGGTATAAGTAGGATAACGCTTCGCTAGTACGCGACAAAGAAGAATTCAAGATTTCATGGGCTAAAGGGGTATGTGATATAGAGTTTACTTGCCCAGTCCAATGGTTATAGTCCAAGATAAGCGCTTCATCTCTATGATCCTCATTACTCATCTCCTCAATGGCGCCGGAAAACACTCGCAAGGGTCGTCGCTAACGTAAGGTCACTTTCTCGGTCCCGGTTTCTGGAATTTTCCCCAGGGAAACGTTGGTACCGTTCTTCTGATGCCCGAATTAGGGTCGCTAATAGTTAGTGTTGTTTCGTCTTCAGACATCGTCTTGACTACTGATCGGGCTAAGACGTCGAAGGGCCTCCCTAATAATAAGTCGTACGCAGGCGATCTAAGAATGTGTATTTGAAGGTAAAACGTAAGATCGCCAACAGCGCATGGCACGTTACGAGCCATTCCCAAGGATCGATCAATAGTGCCGTTAGCGCTTTGCATATTAAGAATGATGGTCGGGTCGTAAATGATGCCAAGCTCATTAGCAACGTCGGCAGCCATTGAAATAATCTGTGATCCGCTGTCCACGATAGACTCTATCTCGCTTTTTCCATCAACTGTCAACATAATCAAGCGAATCGCGTGAGAGTCCTGGGCTACAGTGAGGACGGCAGGATCGTCGCTAGATCTTAGCGACTTAAGGTAGGTTTCGACCGGGTCAATGGACGTAGCTTCTTTGGGTGGCGCAGTGATAGGACCCCATACAGGATCAGCGCATCAACGGCAGGCTACGGCAACACGGCACAGGTCCGGGATACCTTAGCGTGCGCTAACTAACCATTTTTGGCAATATTTGACGGCCGCGCACGGCAAGAAGCAGATCCAATCAGTGATAGCGCCGATCGGCAGACAGAATGACAACTGACAGATGGCATCAGTCACTGACGACAGCGCTTAGCGAGAAGCCTGATGATCTATCAAAAACTGACGGACAGCTTGGTGTTTGACCTTGGCGTCTGACACCGCTTAGCGCCTCGATTTGGCGCCTAACATTGCTTAGGGGTTCTGACAGACAGAAGGGTGATGGATTGATGGTTTAGCTTCGCGATCTGTCACCTGGCGTCGCTAAGGCTCTTGAATGGACGGTAGGGATCTGAAACCGTTGGAGCTACCCCTATGAAATTTTCTAGTTTACCGCACTCTGGCGTCATTAGCCACTGGTGACGGCGAACTCATTGTAGTATAAAAGTACTTACCGACTTGTACATAGAGGGACATCAGAACAATAGACCAGAGTTCACTACTCCCCTCACTTCAGCCTCCCTTACGCTCAAGAGCTCATTTACGCTACGGTCGGCAACGTCAAACTCATCGGCAGTTGCAGACGCTCGCCAACACTCGACATACTCACGCCTTGCAACTACGGCAGGCATTATCGACGCTTAGACTTCGCTAAGCCTATCGTGCTCTTGCCGCTCACCTTTGCCGTGTTCACTTACCGCTTCTTCCTAGGCGCTTTACCTTAGCGCTTTACACTTGCCGACCCCGTTACCGACTTTACCCTATTTTCCATAGGCGCGTTCTCTGGGACCTGCCCGGGACTCCCCACATCACTTATAGTGCGCCCAACGCAAACTCTTGGTACGGTAACACTATAGTTACATTTGTTACTGACCAAATTTTGGGCGTCATCAGCGGCCTCTTCTTTGATTTTCGGTGCTACCGTCTCTGTTATGTACGCGAATCCAGGTAGCGCGTCGTCGCATTCGTCCACCGCTGTTACATTGTTAGCTACATTTTGTTGAGGGGTAACCGCTGTACGCATCTGATTCCTGACGTCTGGCGCCACTGATAGGACCCTATACAGGTTAGGCGCATCAACGGCAGGCTTGGCACTGGCTCCAGAAACCTTGCCGCACTCGTTCCGAACTTAGCGCACGCGTTCTACCTATTTTAAGCCATTTCTGACGGCCACGCACGGCAAGAAGCAGATCCAATCAGTGATAGCGCCGATCGGCAGACAGAATGACAACTGACAGATGGCAT